>JALGBA010000060.1:162500-376929 GCA_023970755.1 Azemiops feae | reverse complement strand
TTTTTTTCAATTGAATTGTTTTATTTACTATTTTGGAAATATTCCACCAGAGCATCCCAGGCATCACTATAGAAACTCCATTATTGTCTATATCAAAATATTTTATGAAAATATACTGGAAAAGCATGCACATTTTTAAAAGTTGTATGCATAAAAGCATGCTTTTGTTACAAAAAGAACTTTCTTCTAGGAAATTATATTCTTCTAGATTTATGAATATGAGTCCCATTCTTTCTTTACCTAATTTTTAAAAAATCTTGAGGAACTTACATGAACTACTGTGTTCATTAGAAAAGTTCCATTTAAAATTATGTTAGGGAATGATACAAATAAAATATTTTAATGATTTTTAAAAACTTTTTTAAATGTCAATGAATCACATTACTATTTTATTAAAATGGGCATTTAAAAAAGATATACTACTGCTGTGGACAGTAGTACACCAGGGCCTGCAGACGGCAGTACACCAGATGCTGTGGACAGCAGTAGACCGGGTGCTGCAGATGGCAATAAATCAGGGCCTGCGGACAGCAGCAGACCAACACTCTGGGGACTGCGAACAGAAGTAGACCAGTAGACTGGGGACTGCAAATCACAGCAGACCAGTAGACTGGAGACTGCAAATCGCAGCAGACCAGTAGACTGGGGACTGCAAAAGGCAGCAGACCAGTAGGCCGGAGACTGTGAATGGCAACCACACAGCAGACTCTTGGAAAAAGAAACCGATACTATTTTGATTTGCAAAACATAGGATAGGAAAAAAAAATAGGCATAATTATCTAGAACAGAGAAGGTAGAAGTATGGCTAACAGCAAAGCACATCCATCAACCATAAAAGAGGGATTTTCAAACAACAAATTCATGGAACAGGCGACAGATACTATTGTGGTATGCAATACATGTTCCATGTATATGCTTATGCCCAAAGAACACCCAAATTATACATGCATTAAATGTAAACTATGTGGATTTTGTGTCATAGCGACATGGCCAAGGGATTGCGGAGCTCTGTATCCCACAGCTGGTTTCACCCTGCCTGGGGACCCTAAATGGGTCTAAAGTCATCCCAGAGAGGCGACAAAGAAAGAGCTCCCCCAACAATCACGGAAAGACAATGGTCGATCTGTTTGATCCAGGAGAAGCCCTCCAACCTGACAGGAGAAAGGCTAGCTGCACTCTGGTGACTAGCCCAAGCTACTGGCCCAAGTTGGTCCAAAAGCACCAACTAAGAACAACTGTGAACAGCGTGTTGGAGCTGGGTGAGAATATTGATCTTCTCTATTTTGAAACTGATTTCCTGGAAAAGATCCCCAAGAAGCAAAAAAAATCCTCCGAAAATGAGAAGGAATATTCTTTTCTAAAATCCCCAGTCTGGGACATCAGAGATCTGCAGGAGTAATACTTCAAGACAAGACAAATACTTTCCAGGAGGAAATGTATGCTATGTTGCAACTAATCCAAATGACAATTGCTTCAAATCATAATGAGATTAAAAATAATTTTGATGATATAAATGAGCACATCCTTGATCTAAGCTCACAATTAAAAAATTCTCAGAAAATGGTGACAAAGAATGAACAAATAAATCGGTTAATAGAACAAAAACCAGAGGAAAGTGACCCAAAGATGGAGGCTACAAATGAAGAAAATTATAGCTTAACACAGACAAAGAAAAATCTGCAAGATTTTGCTATAATATTGGAAATAGAAAAGACATTTTATCTTTCAGAACTTCAAAACAAACCTGAAGATAAGAAAGAAGACTTGATAAAATGAACAATAGAGCTGTCAAGAGAATCACTAGAGTTTGGGAGACAAAAAATGAAAAGAGAAATCAAGGAAGAAGGAAAGTGGAAGCTTCTTAGCGAATATAAATGGGTGAAACTCCTCCTCAAAAGCATCTTACTCAATTTGTCTTTCCCATTCTTAACAACACCTATAAAAAATACAGGAAGAATCCCTTGGCAAGCTGAATACACTGACTTGGAAAACTGCTAAGCAAAAGAAGAAGTCGAGAGCCAGACTCAAGAGAGATGATTTGACCTACCAGATGGAGTACTACATGACTAAACACTTGTTTGAATATGGTTAAAAGAATAGTCAAATTTTGGATATGAAGGGGTTCTACAGTAAGAGAGATGTGATTCATAAGTAGTATAGTATTTCTTTATGATATGGGAAATGTAAAAATAATGGGATGATTTAAATGAATGAAATGTTTTGGATATTCAAATGTAATCAATTTTGAGAAAATTATAACTGATAAGAAATGTTCTGAATACTGAAGGGAAACTAATTTTAAATAAGAACAAGCGAGAGCCAGACTCAAGAGAGATGACTTGACATACCAGATGGAGTATCATATAACCAAACATTTGCCTGAATATGGTTAAAAGAATAGTCAAATTTTGGATATGAAGGGGCTCTATAGTAAGAGAGATGTGATTTATAAGTAGTATAGTATTTTTTTATGACATGGGAAATGTAAAAATATTGGGATGATTTAAATGTATGAAATGTTTTGGATATTTAAATGTAATCAATTTTGAGAAAATTATAACTGACAAGAAATGTTTTGAATACTGAGGGGAAACTAAGCTTAAATAAGAGTTCTGAAAACAGGACTTATAGCAATTTACATAAGATGATTTTTTGCAAATGCAACTGTAAAATAAGCTGATTAGAAAAGATGTTACATATTGATGTTATTGTTAACTACTAGAAAAATGTTTATATTCAATTTTGTATGTATTGAAAGTACTAAGAACTATATTTGCTCAATGTTGGTAAAAGGAGAATACTATTGGAAGAAGAGAAGACCAAGGAAAGGTATTTCTAGTTAGTATGTTGATTATGATAGCATAGAAATTAACTATTATTGATTGTTGTTAAATATATGAACCAGACAACACATTGTTTACTAAGCACTAAAGATTGTTATTCTAAAAAATCAATAAAATCTAATAACAAATATAAATAAATGTAAACTATGTGAACTACTAGAGGAAAAAGTAAGGGATCTAGAGGTTACTCTAGCCAAACTCCAACCTATGAAAGAAAACTATACCCAAACCAAACCAAACAATGGACAAATAACTCCCAGAGGATTTGACCCTATCGATAAACACTTGGAGGAACACAAATGGAGGTATGTCACACATAGAAGGAAACACAACAATCAAAGGAAGAAGCAGCATACATCTAACAAACCCCTACTGCCCAATCTAACCCAACCAGAAGCAGCCCCATTAAAACTGAGCAATCAATTTCTCCTCCTAGATGGAAATACACAGACCCACAGCCACAAAGAAAATATGCAAACACCTAGCAAAGAAAATATCAAATATCCCTTAAAAAGTCACATCAACAAACACACCTGATACAAATAGAAAAGCACCTCAGACTATATCCCCCCAAAAAAGAAGGCGAGTGCTGGTGATAGGAGATTCTATTCTCAAAGGAATAGAATCAGCCATCTGCAGACCAGACATACAATCCAGGGAGGTATGTTGTCTTCCTGGAGCAAAAATCAAAGACGTGGCTGAGAACCTAACCAAAATAATTAGGCCCACAGATTGCTACCCTCTCTGACTCCTTCACATTGGGACGAATGACACAACAAAGAACCTGAGCACAATACTGAGAGACTATAAGCAACTAGGCAATAAAGTTAAGGAGTTAGGAGCACAAGTAGTATTCTCATCAGTATTCCCAACAAAAGGCCAATGCCCATTGAGGGGAAAAAGAATTCTAGAAATAAACCGCTGTCTAAAGGGTTGGTGTCACCAAGAAAACTTTAGTTTTGTGGACCATGGACTGCATTTCCTATGCGATGGACTCTTGGCAAGGGATGGGCTGCCTCTCATGAAAACAGGGGGAAATGTACTCAGAAAAAGACTGGCCCAACTCATTAGAAGGGCTTTAAACTAAAATTGAAGGGGAAGGGTGACCAATCATTAGAAGCTCTAGAACACAAAACCAATTATAAATCCCAAGAAAACAAATCAAACAAAGAGGTAGAAAGTGATGAGAAAAAAGAAAAAATCAAACAACCATCAGGAGATCCAGGAAACATATCCACAGACAGACATAAAAGTCTTAAATGTTTATATACTAATGCTCAAAGCTTGGGGAACAAACAGTGTGAACTAGAAGCAATAGTACATGAGGGTGGGTATGACACAGTTGGCATTACAGAAACCTGATAGGGTAAAACTCATGACTGGAATGGACAGGTGGATGGATACAAATTGTTCAAAAGAAACAGAACTATAAAAAGAGGAGGGGGAGTTGCACAATATGTAAGAGAATACTACATATCTACAGAAATGCACATGATCAAAGATAAAAGCCCTCCAGAATCTATATGGGTCAATATAAAAGGGGGGGAAAGTGACATTGCCATAGGGGTATATTATGGGCCACCCAACCAATCAGAAGAAATAGATG
This sequence comes from Azemiops feae, assembly GCA_023970755.1. NCBI lineage: Eukaryota > Metazoa > Chordata > Lepidosauria > Squamata > Viperidae > Azemiops > Azemiops feae. The sequence goes on along the minus strand of JALGBA010000060.1, from coordinate 372,480 downwards.
GACTCTTTGCCAACCAGTTAACAAATGTATGTAGGAAGCACACCACAGTAGTAATGAGAGACTTCAACTACCCAGATATCAGCTGGGAAACAAACTCTACAGCAAGCGGGAGATCAAATAGATTCCTAACCAACCTAGCCGACAACTTTGTCATCCAAAAGGTAGAGGAGGGAATTAGAAGTAAAACTATACTGGACCTAATTCTTACTAATAGAGAAGTGATAGAGGGAGTTGAAGTTGCTGGAACCTTGGGGGAAAGTGACCATGTCATACTGGAATTCAATATAATGCAAACACAAGCAATAGAAAATAATTCAACCAATGTCTTAAACTTCAAAAGAGCTGATTTTAACAAACTCAGAGAGAACCTAGGAAAGCTTCCATGGATGAAAATCCTAAAGGGGAAAACAACTCAAGAAGCATGGGAAACTCTGAAAAATGCTATCATAAAAGCCCAGACCAGCACAATACCACTGAAAAAGAAAAACAAGAACGTCAAGAAGAAACCAGCATGACTGCACAAAGATTTCTCAGACAAACTGAAAGACAAAAAGGACAAGTCCAAAAAATGGACACATAACTAATGCTGATTATCAGCAGACAGCCAGAACATGCAAATATGAAGTCAGGAAAGCAAAAGCTCAGAATGAACCAAGACTTGCAATAGAAATCAAGGATAATAAACATATTATTAATAAGATATTAATAATATATTAATAATAATAATAATATTAATAATAAGAAAAAAGTCAAGGAAACTGTAGGTCCACTAAAGAGAGAAGGTGGCAAGGAAGTAACAAGCAATAGGGAGAAAGCAGAGCTGCTTAACTCATTCTTTGAATCAGTCTTCACACAAAGAGAAATTATAGCAAAACATACCAAAAACAAAATACTGCAAAAGACAAACTAGAAACAAAAATTAAAATGAGCAAGAAAATGGTAGGAGAACACCTATAAACAGAGGCATAGCATCGAGATCACGTGAATTTTAGTACTGCTTTATAAAACCCTAATGAGACCACACCTGGAATACTGCATCCAATTTTGGTCACCATACTATAAAAAAGATGTTGAGACCTTGGGAAAAAGTTCAGAGAAGAGCAACTAAAACGATAAAAGGCCTGGAGACTAAAACATATGAAGAATGGCTGCAGCACTTGGGTTTGGCTAGTCTAAAGAAAATAAGAAACAGGGGTGACATGATAGCAGTATTCCAGTATTTGAGGGGCTGCCACAAAGAAGAGGGCATCAAACTATTCTCCAAAGCACCAGAGGGCAGGACAAGAAACAATGGTTGGAAACTGATCAAAGAGAGAAGCAACGTAGAATTAAGGAGAAAGTTCCTAACAGTGAGGACAATTAACCAGAGGAACAGCTTGCCCTCAGAAATTGTGGGTCCTCCATCACTGGAGGTTTTTAAGAAGAGACTGGACAGTCACTTGTCTGAGATGATATAGGTTCTCCTGCTTGAGCGGGTGGCTGGACTAGAAGACCTCCAAGGTCCCTTCCATATGTATATATGTGCAGAGTGTGGTATTCTTGGACTTACAAGGTGAGGTGTTCACAGAATGTTGCATTTTAATCTATACTATAGCTTTCTCCCAGCTAAGCTCTAACTGAACTAAGTAATCAAAAGGGAAGTGCTGATACCATGTTTTTGCTGTTGTAGTGTCACTTTATGACATTTTGCTGCTAAAGCAAAGACCAAACAAAATGCCTTTTTAATACCACTTTAAAGATTGTTGTATCAAGCAGATGCCAATTTCTCCTCTTTGTTATGCCTTCAACCTTTCTTTTCTTAGTTGTTACTACCAGGAGCAGATCACTTTATCCTGTTGCACTGGTTCTAATCAACCACTCCCTTTTCAAATACACTGTAGGCCCGGGAATACTTAAAACAAGTTCCTTTTTAAGGCACCAATGTTTTTAATTGAACATAATATGAAAGGATCATTTCCACTTGACTCTGTGTAACCCAGGATATTGTTCAATAAAGCTGTCAAATGTCTGAGACCTAAGTCAATGCTGTTAATGATGCTTATCAATTCAGGGGATATTAACAACCATATTTTTCTTCCAAAACATAAATAGATCAAAAAGAAACAACATGAGACACCCTGCCCCTAGCCATTGTTACTTTTAATCTCACTTCAATCAATGATTGCAGAATGACAACCAGCATAGAAACACACGTGGAAAGAAAGGCAAGTGGCAGTTGACTAAGTAAAAGAGCTGGAAGGTAGAAACAGCATGATCACAAGAGAAGCAAGAGATCAGAGATTTGTGACAAGGTCAACAATGTCATTGTGGTGTATGTCCCATATTTGTGCTGAATTCTTCATCTATGCTACAAGTAACAGCAATATATCAGAGAGCAAAGATGAATGTCAGTAAAACAAACACATCAATGCTGCAGATTAAGCAGTAAACAGGTATAGAACATTTATAAAACAGGAAATAAGGAATCTGACAGCAATTAAACATTATAAACATTTAGTATTTGTTTTCATGATGTCCAAAAAGGTTAATGTGCAAAATCAACTTGACTGTGCTAAAGAAAAAAGTCAGTGTAGTGCAGTGATTACAGCTGGACTGACAGTAAAAACTGGCATGGGATGACTTTCGGTGGGTCACTCTCAACCCAAACTACATCAAGGGTTACCTTTGTGAGTGGCAATAAAATGAAGGCAGAATTGCATACTTTCAGCTCGAAGAAAAGACATGATATAAATCTGATCAATAAATATAAACCAATAACAAAGAAGGTACATGGACAGATTTCCACTCTCTACACTATCATCAAACTTTTAGAAATAACAGCTGATGAGTAAAAGCCCTGAGATCAGAATTGGGGTGCATGAGAAAAATCTTTGCTGTTTGCTGGGGGGGGGGGGAATAATGGTTTGTTTTGCTAAATCACACCTTAACCACTGCATCACATCACTTTCTGCATCATATCTTCCCCACACGTATTTCCTCAGCAAAGGACAAATATATTTCGTGGGATATCATGGGATTTAGGGCATTATTACCATGTAACAAGAAACCCGTAGGAAAGCAATCACCTGATGTCTTGTTGAATCTAATCTAACCTCTTCTCCATTCCATCTCCCTGTTGATTCTTACTGGGTAGTCCATTACACCAATACTCTGTCACAAATCCCAATTGTGACTATTAGCCAAAGCTGTTACTCAGATTTACATGTCTCACAAGGTTACTAAAGATATAAATATGTGGGAGAAATAGTGTCTTAGGTTTCTTGGATGAAATGTAGGATATAAATCCAATAAATGAAATATACATAAACTGTGAAGATTCAGACTTCATATAACTCTATTGTTCAATCTACTTTGGTCTTTTGCCTGACTCCAAGATCTGCTGCTTTTGATGTGGGATCATCAGGACCAGCAGATGCTACTTAGAGTAATTTTCAAGCTTCTCCAGGATGACAAGCATTATTCCGAGTGCCTGTCAATGTGATTATTGCTAAAGCAGATGAAACTGGATATATAGGAAAGGCAACTCACCACGGGACAACTCACTGGAGGACAATTCAACAATTCAATTTAATTATTTAAAATAATTTTTAAAAAACTATTTTTTTCATTCACATTTCATTTTGTTCCTCCTTTGGCATCCTCTCTCTAATGATTCTATTCCACTATTCCTTCAATATTAGTGTAACTCTTGTCCTGTGGTGAGTTTCCCCATGGTGAATTGGCCAGGGCAAGTTGGCCATGGTGAGTTGACTGCACCAAATTGGTTGTGGCAAGTTGGCCATGGTGAGTTGGCAGTGGCAAGTTGTCGTAGATCCTGGAATGGAATGGGACTCGGAGACTCATAACTGCTCCTAGGTTTTTTGGTGTGTTTTTTTTGAGGGGGGTTGTTTTTTAATGGTATAATAAAATTTAACATTTCATTCATGGAAAGTGGCCCTTTAATGCAGAAAGAAGTGCCAAAAGAAGGACCCATTTACAGTGGCCTGGTCATATCCATAGGGCTGAAAGAACTAAAGCAGATGTTACAAGAAAAGCTGCTTGATCTCACCTAAAAGATTATAGGGGAAACCTGCTTTAGGCTTAAAAGACCTGAGTTCACTATAGTTACCTGGCAGCATCAGTTACTCTTTTCTCTATTGAATGACAGAAAAAAGAAAGCAAGAGAGAATGTCTTTGCTTTCCTGGACCTTCATGTAAATGTTTTCCTACCACAATCTGTGGGGAAACCTAAGATCAAATTCCCATTTAGCTATGGAGTTCTTCACTTGACCTGGGGCTAGTTACTTTTTCTCAGCTAACTCAATATTTTAGAATTCTTTTGGGTATAAAATGAAAGAGAAAGCCATGATTTCCTTTATAAACTTGGATAAGGCACAGATAGATCTGAACTAAATAAAACACACTTTCCAAAAGTCACACTCTTAGGCTATCAGTTATATTAACTTATGAAGTGGAGCTTGGAGCTTCAGGATAGAGAAATCTCACAGAAACATACCTTCAGTTTATAGTGTTACTCTCCATTCCTAAAAAATATGCATTCTTTACAAGACCTTTTTCTCAAATGCTCTTCAGTTACTAAAATCCTGGAAAAAAGACTCTAGAGACAGGCTTTTGACTTTGATAATTTACAGCACACTGGGCTTTCAAACATCTTATCATGAATATGTAGAGCCATAATTATGAGAGTTCAGTGGATATTCTAAATACTATTGTTTCAATCATAGGCTCTTCAGTCAGCTTGATATATTTGTTTATACATTACTTGAACCATATAAGTGAGTGACATTAGCATGTGTTGGCCCTGGCAGTAACAATCAGTGTTGTTTCCCATTTGGTTTTTTAGGAAAGGGGCTTTTAAAAGTGGTAACAGGTGTTTATTGTAATGCAAATTGTCAATAGATACTGTTGGTCAACATAAATTAATCCCATTTTTACCCAGCCAGATGGTTAATTGTAGAGTAGCAGCATGAGTAAATTTAATAAGCATTCACGCCATAGTATGTAAGATTGTCATGATTCTCATTCCAGCTCTCTTCTGGTTCTCCATTGCAGCTGCTAGATTTCTCCTGCAACAATAAATTTACCTAGTCTCTTCTTTGCCCAAGAAATGTATCCAGAAAAGCAGGTAACATCAGCTTAAAAAGCATATAAGCCATAGGCTGAAAGATTCTATATTCCTTCTTTTGAATAAATGTATTGACATGCATTTTTTAAAATTGTCCTTCTAGGCTACAATCCAACACTTCTACTATCATATCCCCATATTTGTTTCAATATCCCCATATTTAAACAAAACATCTTCATTTACTGATGAAATGTGGAAAGTAATCTCCTGGAATGCATCTTGTAAAGTACAAAAATTATAATTTCAGATGCACAATAATTATGCTACCAAAAACCTCATCACTTTCCTTCTAGTCCTAGATTGGCTACAGAGCCTTGCTTTTGAAAAAAAAAATGTGCTGGAAACCTTGAAGTCTGCAAAAGAAAATGCACATAGAGACTGAAGAAATTCCTGTGAATGTCAAATTTATGTTCTTGTGCATTTAACGTCTGGAGACAACCTGTTCTGTTATATTATTTTTGTTGTCTTTTTTCAAGACAACTGGTGTGTACATGTGAATATCCAATTGACTATAAATAGCTACAAGCAGCTAGTTTTTGTATGAATAAAATATGATTTATTTTTCATAGCAAATCCCAAAAGTGTTTGGATTACTAATGATATATATACAGTATATAACCTTAACCATTTATTCTTAATGTTTATAAAAGAAGCTATAGTTTCTTTTAAACATCCTTGCTTGATTAAGCCATAAGAACCTATGTTACACATAAGAGAAAGTCATAAAATCAGAAGTACACAATTTGGTACTGACTTCATTCCAACAAGCATTGGGTGGTAATAAGAATAAAAACTAAGATAGATTAACTTCATTTGCATAATTAAACTTCTGCCACTAAACGTTGCTTATGGTACCACTTAAATCACCATACAGGTAGTCTTTACTTAACAATTGGAACTGGAATTTCTATTGGTAAGTTTAATTAAAATTTCAGTCATTGTTGCCATTATTTCAGAGTTATATAACATTTAGAGCTGCATGTATGGCTGTTAAAATAAATAAAATCAAACAATTATTTGTTTGAGTAATTAAAAATTTGTAACAAATTTTAAAGGTCTCTGGGAATAATAACCCAGATGCTAGGTTCATAGGCAAAAGTAAATAAGTCATAGAGGTGGTCCTCATTTAAATCATTCAAACTTATGATAGGACAGTATGTGTGGTATTTACAACCAGTCTTAGCATTTATGTTGATAGCAGTATTCCCACTGTCATGTGATCGTAGTCCAGGTGCTCAGTGTCCAGTTCACAATTACAACATCACAGAGTCCATTGGTCACATCACCACCATTTGCAACCTTCCCTGCGAGCTTCCCACAAGCAAAGTCAATGGGGAAGTTGGCAGGAGGCTCTCAAATGGTGATCACACAATGTAGTGTCTCACAATGTGAGATTCACTTTGCAGAGTGACTGCATTGTAGTCAATGAGGTTTATCTGAGGTGAGACTATTGCTAATTGAAGACAGCAATCAAAAGTGCTGAAACTACTATCACTAAGGAGTGCAGTCACGTGACATAGCAAGATGTGCTGGCGCAGTGGTCAGAATGCAGTATTGCAAGCTAATTCTGCCGAGTACTAGCAGTTCAATTCTCACCCGCTCAAGGTTGACTCAGGCTTCCATCCTTTCAAGGTCAGTAAAATAAGGACCCAGATTGTTGGGGGCAATATGCTGACTCTGTAAGCTGCTTAGAGAGGACTGTAAAGCACTGTGAAGCGGTATATAAGTCTAAGTACTATTGCCATTGCTTTACGACTGCTTCACTTATTGACAGAAATTCCAGTCCCAATTGTTAAATAAAGATTACCTGTATGGTGATTTAAGTGGTACAATAAGCAACGTTTAATGGCAGAAGCTTAATTATTGAAGAGAGAAGAGTCACACAGGAAAAGCCATGGTTGCAAGGAGGGAGGAGCATATCAGTAATACACGGAGATCAGGAATTTTTAGGATTTAGAGGAAAGCATTTGATTTTTTTTCAACTGTTTTAAGCCTGTTAATCCTAGAACTCATACTACAACATTTTTAATGCTATAAATGGCAGTCATGCTATAAATCATGCTGTTCATAATTACAAGTCTAAGACTTGCAACTGCAGGAGGCGTGCATGCTATTCTGGAGCTGCAGAATATATCTTCATATGATGCATGAAGCCAACTTGTGTAGTTTCTTTTCTTCATTACAAAAATTATACAATCAACTCCCAGAATAGGTTTAACCATAGTCTAAGACTATTATATGTGGTCTCAAAAAAAATCTGGATGACCACAAAGGAAAACCAGGAATCCCATTTTTTTTCTGTAACTCTTTATTGCCATGTGGCCATCAATTGTTCAATTCTTCTTTAAATTATACTTTCTGATAACCAGGCTAAGGACTTTTGCTTGACATGTAATTTTGAAGAGATGAATGCCTTTCCTGATCAATCCATCACTTCAGCACAACTTTTTTATAAATTCATTGAATAGGATTCACAGTTTAAGCAGTCAGAAATATTTTATTTATACCTCTAATGAAGATAGATGGGAGGCTTCATAGAAGTTGAATTCTCCTGTCTTTATTCTTTAAACAAAACAGCTGCTACTGCTTGTTAAGCAAACTCTACATTCAAATCAAAGTGTGTCTAGTCTAAGTTTTCATAGATTATAATACAGATTGATTTCTCTATAAGAATTAGATCTATTTCATCATACTTAAATTTAATTCAGGCAGTCACTATAATTATAAATATATGGGGGAACCTCCCTGATGTATTCTGCCTAGTGTGAGGATAACTATTTGCAAGTGTCCATTACATGAATGATGAAAATTGCTATTTGTTTTATGAAAGTGATCTCAGTTTTTTGTTTTATTTTTATGCTAATTTCAGATGTGCAAATGCAGATGTGCCTAAGTTAATGTGCAAAAGAAATTCACATTAGGAGTTTTACATTATCTCAATGGAGGCTCCATTAGAGTTACTATATCTGAGCTGCAAAAATGCAGATAATAGCCAATAGAGCAGAGGTCCCCAACCTTTTGGGCACCAGGGACTGATTCCGTGGAGAGAGGTTTTTTCACAGACCGGAGAGTGTGTGGTTTTGTGTGCTGCCTGCATCTTGCGGATGTGGCTTTGCTTGTTTGTGCAGCTCAGTTGCTGGCATGCCGTGGCCCAGTACTGGTCCACAGACTGGGGGTTGGGGACCCCTGCAATAGAGGACAGCAAAAAGTTTTTGCTCTATCTTTGCTGCCATCTAGTGGTCAAATTGAACTTGCAACAGGTAGTCCTTGCTTAATGACCACAATCAGGACCAGCAATTCCATTGCTAAGCAACATACAGTAGTTACTAAGTGAAACATCACATTACTAGAATGGACTTATGACATCATTTCCTATTCAACTATTAAGCAAGCCACCATTGCTTGTTAAGCAAAATAACACATGACTGTAGTTTGCAATTTTACCGCCAGTTTCTCCATTGACTCTGCTTGTTGCCAGTTGTAAAGGCAAATGGTAATCACATGACCATGGGACATTGTGATGGTCATAAATACCTACCTTGCAAATGCCTATCTTGCAAAGTGCCTGAATGTTGAAGTATTTCACCTCAAGGTAGACTTGAATAAATGATCTTCCCAATATCCAGACTTTTTTGCTTTATTTGTTTTACCATAATGCTCTATATTAGGCGTGTCCAACTTGGCAACTTTAAGACTTAGCTCACTGAGGAATTCTGGAAGTTGAAGTCCACAGATCTTAAAGTTGCCAAGGTTGCACACCCCTGCTCTATATCTCAGAGCAAGTCAATGTGACAAGAGCTTATTTTTTTTCTTATAACTAAGATATTTATATGCACCCATAAAACAGTGTTTAGAAAATTATTTCAGGAAATATTAATTGCTTAATTAGGAACCTTTCCATCACTTAATTCACATCACAGCAAACTACATGTATTGCTTATTGCTGCTATTGATATTATTTACTTGTAATGTGATCAGCAAACACCAAATATTCTCATAGATAAGCTAAGAATTTTAGGTTGTAATATACAACCCCAAAATAAAGTACCAGTATAGGCTTGCAGATAAGCCCACCTGTGGATAAATTGACCTTCCAATTTTTAACCAAAATACCAGGAAAAATGTGCTGCCAGAGAGAGGGGCGGGGTTTCCAGTGGGAATTAATTTCATTAATTAATTTAATTATGAGCCAGCAGCTCATAATATGTTGCAGCTGCCAAAAAAGCTAATGCAATCCTTGGTGAAATTAACAGAGAGATAGAATCAAAATCACATGAACTGTTAGTGCTGTTTTATAAGGCCTTGGTAAGACCACACTTGGAATATTGCATCTAGGTTTGGTCACTATAATATTAAGAAGATGTTGAGACTCTGGAAAGAGTGCAGAGAAGAGCAACAAAGATGATTGGGGGCCTGGAAGCTAAAACATATGAAGAATGATTGCAGGAATTGGGTATATTTAGTCAAGTGAAAAGAAGGACTAAGGGTGACATGATAGCAGTGTTCCAATATTTCAGGGGCTACCACAAAAAAGAGGCACCCTATTTTCCAAAGCATCAGAAGACTAAAAAGAAGCAATGGATGAAAACTAATCAAGGAGAGGAGCAAACTAAAATGAAGGAGAAATTTCCTGACAATGATAACAATTAACCAGTGGAATGACTTGCCTTCAGAAGTTGTGGGTGCTCCATCACTGGAGGCTTTTAAGAAGAGACTGGACAGCCACTTGTCTAAAATGGTATAAGGTTTCCTGCTTGAGCAGGGGGTTGGACTAGAAGACCTCCAAAATCCCTTCCAACTCTGTTATTTTGTTATTCTGTTATCCAGAAGTAGTGCATTTTTCATGATACTTTGGTTGAAAATATGAGAGTTGTCTTATCTGTGGATGGGCTTATCTGAGAATATGTACAGTATATAAAACAGAAAACATCAAAAGATCTCTAGGCAGTTCATAAAAAGCAAGAGTTGAGATTGGTTAATATTAGAAAACCAATTCTAAGATAATAAAACTCTGAATTCTGGTATTAATGTCCAGAATGGTTAGAGCACATAATAATCTCCTGTCATTTCCAAAAGTTTCAAGCTGACAAGTTCCTGATGAATGGACATTAATACACTCATCATTAGGGATGTACAAAATATCCTGTTCCAAAGTTAGAATACTCTAGGGAGCCCCATAATAGACTTTTTTTTCTTCCGAACCACAACAATTTGCATCTACTAGCTTTCTGGAAGTAAATTGTAAGGAAAAATCAAGTTGGCTGCCTGGCTCCAGATATGGCTTGGTTAACGAGTATGGCTTGGTTAATGCATGGCTATACTGATCTTGAGTTGAACAATGATTGAAAATGTTGATAATCTGTTCACCTTTGGAGATATCAAGTTGGGGAACAAGCAATTCATGATAAACCAAGAACTTAACTGCCATATGTCAAGCCAATCTTTATAAAAGAATAATGAAGGTTATGAATATCCATATAACCTATGGATAACTTCTCATATTTTTTCCTGCTGAGAAGAACATGTCTTCCACAATACTTAAATGTTTTATCCTAGGAAAGCTGACTCCTATGCTTCAGTTAACTAGGTTATGCACATTCAGATATTTGTAGCTCCTATAAGGCTGTCATTTCAGATAAATGATTCTTCATTTGTTTCTGTTTGAAATACTTCTTATGGGAAAAATTAATACACAAAACATCAAGCTTACAGTATATGCAGGTACAACTTCTAAAGTACCAGGACATTAGCCATGTAAAACAATTCAACAAACGTTAGAAAGGTAGGAAGAAATTTGAAAATTACAGCATGGGGCTGATAAGCTACTTTGACTTGGTGGCTTACAAAAAGCAGTCTTAAAAGCAAAAGACAACTGTGTTCATATAAAAAGTTATTGTAGTTACCTTTTAATCTGCTAACCTCCAATGAAGCTCAGTTTCTCCAACTAATTAACTAATGGCTGTTTCGTTCAGCAAATCAATACAGTCAGACATAAAGCTACAGGTAAGCATGTTGTCATACAATGCCCTTTATGTATATGATTAATTGCATGAGACAGTGACATATTAGATCTTGACTTCATTACAACTTAAACAGAGCCGGACGCTGCTATTCATATTCACAATATGATGGATATACTTAATCAGTAGTACTAGTAGTCTAATTAATTTCTCATTACACTTTTAACCTTGGGAAGTCCATTAAACACTAATGAATACATTCTTTCTCCACAGTGCATGCAAACCATATTGAAGCTTTTTGTGCAAAAAAAAATTTGAACTTAAAAAAAAAACTTTTGAGGACTTTTGCAGACTATTCATTTTTCTTACAAACAAAAGAAAACCTCAGAGCTCTAGGAACATTGAGAAAACAAATTGGCAGTATGTCTTAGGCACTGCTAAACACATTCATTTCTAAATCACATGTTTCTGAGTCAATCATTCCTCAGGCTTCCTTTCATTGGAGACTTGAGTTTTTGCCCTCAGTTTAAGAGCAGAGATTCTGATAGTAATAGTGAAAAAGGAAATCTTCCCATTTGTGAGAGGGAAACTCACATTTTTATTTAGCTTCAAAAAGTACTTAACTGAAAAGGCAGCACTTGCCCTTGGTTATACAATGTGTATTTAGGAATAGAGAAAGGCAAATGTATTTTCCTTTAAGTTAAGCCTTTATTTCTGGAAGAAGAAAAAACCCTGATCTGTGGACCTATATCCTTCACAAGTATGTTTTCATAAATAGCCTAAATATTAAGGACTGGCATGCATTTGAACAAAGCTCTCTACAGAACTCCAAAAAATGTAACGTTAGATTTTGGATTTTTAGCAGAGGGCACCCAGTGCTATTAAAAGAATATTCATAATAACTAAAAAAAATTAAAAACCTATTATCCTTTTCAAAAAATATCAGCAGTAATATATTAACAAATAGGTGCAAGCTGCTTTTCCTTCACAAAATGCCTCTTTAAGCCTCTTTACACTGAAAGAGTGCATGTAACAGATCCAGAAGCTACACACACACAAACACACACACATACACCATGGAATTTACCTATATGTATTCTAATCCAAAAGTAGACTCCGTGACAGAATTCTTATGTTGTCAGTTAGACTACTTCATTATAAATCGTAATAAACTATTCCTGAAAAGAACAACTTCCAGTCCAAGCTGTTACTAGGAAAAACTGACAGTATCTGCAGTCTTTTGCATTTACTGAAAATTCACTTACTAGATGTGGATCTAAAATGGTTCCATTGACCTATAAAAAGGATGCCTCAAATCTCAGCTGCTTGAGATAGATCGGTGGGTGGGTGGGTAGATAGATAGGTGGGTAGATAGATAGGTGGGTAGATAGATAGATAGATAGATAGATAGATAGATAGATAGATAGATAGATAGATAGATAGATAGATAGATAGATAGATAGATAGATAGATAGATAGATTGATTGATTGATTGATTGATTGATTGATTGATTTAGAATATTTAGAATAGAATAGAGCTGGAAGGGACCTTGCAGGTCTTCTAGTCCAGCCTCCTGCTCGAGCATTTCAGACAAGTGACTGTCTAGTCTCTTCTTAAAAATCTCCAGTGATGAAGTGCCCATGATTTCTGAAGGCAAGCTGTTCCACTGGTTAATTGTCCTCACTGTTAGGAAGTTTCTCCTTAATTCCAGGTTGCTTCTCTCTTTGGTCAGTTTCCAACCATTGTTTCTTGTCTTGCCCTTTGGTGCTTTGGAGAATAATTTGATGCCTTCTCTTTGTGGAATGCTGCTATCATGTCGCCTCTATTTCTTCTTTTCTTTAGACTAGCCAAACCCAAGTCCTGCAGCCGTTCTTCATATGTTTTAGTCTCCAGGCCATTGATCATTTTAGTTGCTCTCCTCTGAACTTTTTCCAAGGTCTCAACATCTTTTTTGTAGTATGGTGACCAAAATTGGTTGTAGAATTCCAGGTGTGGTCTTACTAGAGTTTTATAAAGCGATATGAATACTTTGTGTGATCTTGATTCTATGCCTCTGTTTATACAACCCAGGATTGTGTTAGTGTTTTTGGCTGCTGCTGCACACTGCTGGCTCATAGTCAAGTGATCGTCCACTAGGATTCCAAGGTCCCTTTCACAGTTGCTGTTTTTGAGCCAGGTCTCACCTAATCTGTACTTAAACCTTTGATTTTTCCTGCCTAAATGTAAAACTCTGCTTTTCTCCACATTAAAACTCATTTTGTTGGATAGGGCCCATTGCTCAAGTTTGTCAAGATCTTTTTGGATCCTCAGTTTGTCTTCTGGGTGTTGGCTACTCCTGCCAATTTGGTGTCATCTGCAAATTTGATGAGTTTCCCTTCAATTCCCTCATCTAAGTCAGATATTGAAGAGTACTGGACCTAAGACAGAACCTTGTGGTACCCCACTGCTTACTTCTCTCCATGTGGATGTAGTGCTGTTGAGGACTACTCATTGAGTATGATTTGCCAGCCAGCTACAGATCCATCTGATGGTGTTGTTGTCTATCCCACCTTTTTCTAGCTTACCAAGCAGCAGGTTGTGGTCTACTTTGTCAAATGCCTTACTGAAGGCTAAGTATACTATGTCCACAGTGTTTCGCTGATCTACTAATTTAGTCACTTTATGAAAGAAGATTGGTATGGCATGATCTGTTTTTGACAAACCTGTGCTGGCTACTGGCTATAACTTTGTTTGCTTTTAGTTGTTCGCAGTTCTGTTTTTTGATTATCTTTTCCAGGATCTTCCCAGATATTTATGTTAGAGTGATTGGTCTGTAGTTTCCTGGGTCTGTTTTTTTTCCTTTCTTAAAATGGGAACCACATCAGCCCTTTTCCAATCCTCAGGTACTTCCCTGGTGCTCCAAGATTTTTGAAAGGTATGGTACAATAGTTCTGAGATAACATCTGCCAGCTCCTTCAGAACTCTGGATAGGCAGGCAGGCAGGCAGACATTTTATTGCTAGAGGTTGTAAGAAAAGTAATCTCAGTTAATCACATTTGTACAAAATAAGGGAGGTGACTTTGACAGAAATACACAAGGACCACTATCTAGGCAGTCTGAAATATTCTTGAGATCCGAGAAATAAGAAAATATTCAAAAGTAGCTCAGCCGACACCTTCCTGATTCATTGAAATACACTGAATTACACTGATTCACTAAGGAGGAAGAGGTGCTACATAGCACAATCAGATTTATAAGACTCTCTTTTTAAAACGAATCTCAAAAAATGTGAAGTTGATTTCTGACCAATAGGGTGAACATGCATCAGTTCTAGTACGTGCTACATCTAATGTAAAAATAGGATAATATCACAACAAATGTTGAATATCAGCCACAACTTATGCAGACTTGCATCACAATGTATTCTTGCATTAGAACATGCCAGGAAAAAGCCGTTTCATTACTGTCTCTCATTATCTCTCTCTCTTTCTCTCTCTTTCTCTCTCTTTCTCTCTCTCTCTCTCTCTCTCTGTCTCTCTGTCTCTCTGTCTCTCTCTCTGTCTCTCTCTCTCTCTGTGTCTCTCTCTCTCATGTATGTGTGTGTAATAGATTACTATGGCGGCCTTCAGAGTTCAACATGACGCTCTGAAAAAGGTACTTTAATAAGTAGCTAAAAAGAAATTAGTATGACACAGGGGAAGCATGCATAGGTTAATTTGCACACAGGGTATGATTTTCTCATTGCAGAAACAATGCACTCACTGCTCAAGTGAAGCTACCTCCAACCATATCAACTGTATGTTCATCAGTTGACTGGCTAGCAGATTAAACATGATAGAACTGAAACAATGGGAGTGGGTTTTTTTTAAGTAGACTCGACAAAGCTAATGTTACACATTTTAATCTCTATGAAGCACATAATTAGCTATCACACAGTAAGCAGTTTAAATTAAGCAACAGTTTGCCTGTCAAAACAGACAGCTGGTAATCAGAAATCATCACTGTTTCTCTCATAAGGGTATGTTCCTGTCATTCTACTAGTTTATATCCATTACCAACCTTTTGCTTTAATTTTTTTTTCTTGGCTTTAGATTAGAAATAATGTTTTGGATTCTGCTTCTGCATTAAGAAATATAAAAGAATTCTTCCATAAATTTTACTGGAAATGAATCCACCTGTTCCATTATCACTGAACTTCCAGTCCATCTCTTTTATCACCTTCTTCTCATTGTTCAGCATAAATACACACAAAAAAAGTGTTTATTGTGTCAAACCAAAAACTACTTTAATCCAGTTCTATTCATAGAAGAGATAGGCTATCTAGCTCTTTATTGGACTTGCAGAATTCTATCCAGCAATTGTTAAAAATTCAGCCAATCAGGTATCCCTGAGAAGCTAATTCTGATGGCAAGATTACTATTGTTTTATTTTGTTTCCAATTCCATGAGTATGATTATCTGGATTTTTCACTAGGTTCAACTGGGTGTCACATCCAAAAGTGTCTCTTCTCAGACTGTTGTCCCCTGCATGTTACATAATAGAACAGAACAGAACAGAACAGAACAGAACAGAACAGAACAGAACAGAACAGAACAGAACAGAATAGAATAGAATAGAATAGAATAGAATAGAATAGAATAGAATAGAATAGAATAGAATAGAATAGAATAGAATAGAATAGAATCAGAGGTAGAATAGAATAAAATCAGAGGCAGAAGGGACCTTGGAGGCTTTCTAGTCCAACTCCATGCTCAGGCAGGAAAGCCTATACCATTTCAGACAAATGGTTGTCCAGGGTCTTCTTAAAAACTTCCAGTATTGAAGCATTCACAACTTCTGGAGGCAAGTTGTTCCACTGATTAATTGTTCTTCACTGTTAGGAAATTTCTCCTTAGTTCTAGGTTGCTTCTCTCCTTGATTAGTTTCCATCCATTGTCATGCCCTTAGTTGCTTTGGAGAATAGCTTGACTCCCTCTTCTTTGTGGCAACCCCTGAGATATTGGAACACTGTTATCATGTCACATCTAGTCCTTCTTTTCATTAAATTAGACATACCCAATTTCAGCAACCGTTCTTTATATGTTTTAGCCTCCAGCCCTCTAATCATCTTTGTTGCTCTTCTCTGCACTCTGCACATTTGCTAAAGACATATGAAGAACGACCTTCAAAGAAGATGTGAAGGATACTTTGCATTCACAGAACAGAAGGATACCCTTCCCCATTTTAATTTGATAACTGAAATTACCTTAATGCTTTTGGTGATAGTGGGCTCCCAATTAGTAAAGTAATATTAATAAAGACAGAAGTACTAGCTGGAGTTCTGCTGAATATTTTATCAGTGAAGGTTATATAGAGAGGTATCTGTAGGTTCCAGTGCAATAAATCAAGTAGCTCTCTTTTGTATATGCAGACAATACATGTGCAAAAGATGTGGGTGTTGTGTCACAATGGCAAGGTGCTTCTTTTAACCATTCACAAGCACACACATGCACACACACCATATGTATACACTGTGTATATCGGGAAACATTCCCTTGAAAATAAATGAAGTTTTCTTGCTAAAATAATTTGACAAGTGCAATAATAAGGAAATGCTTCAACATTGACATAGATTGGATTCAGACTGATCTACACTTCCCTAATGAGGACTGAACATTCCCAACATCTCATAACAATCAGAGAATGTAAACATTTCATTCTTCAGACATTCTTAGATAAATGAGGGAAATAAAACCACTGGCAGGAAATGCCATATCCACTGCATTCTCAAAAGCCCATCTGCATACTAGTGTCTTGTTTCACAAATGAAGCACCGAGAGATTACAATGGTGTATCTTCACTTAGAAATGGGAAATGCCAAAACAAATCAAGCAGTAAATCCATATTGGACAATGACAAATTGATTCTGAAATCATGGTTTGTTTGTTTGTTTTACAATCAGTTATTGCTACAGTGATTGATAGCTTCAAATTTCCATTTGGATTCCAGATCTTAGATCCACAATGATGAGAATAGGGAATCCATTTCAACACAGATTTCTGACATACATTCAGCACTTCATTTGTTATAGTACACTTTATAACAATAGCAGTAGCATTTAGGCTTATATACCACTCCATAGCGCTTTACAGAACTCTACCGTTTACAATGTAAGCATTATTTGCATATTGCTCCCAACAATCTGGGTCTTCATTTTACTGACCTTGGAAGGATGGAAAGTTGATTCAACATAGAGTCCCATCAGGATCAACTGTGGGCAGTTTGCTTGTAATACTGCACATTAACCACGGTGCCACCAGGATCCCTTTATACCTTTCCCTCTATTTTTCTAAGGAAAGTTCAACCCACCTTATGCTATTGTCTGTGTGTGTGTGTGTGTGTGTGTGAATTTCAAAAGCAAGTAAGACTTATTATGTATTTATATCACTGTATTTTATTTTGATACTTTAAAGATTAAATGAAAGTTACTATAGACATACCTCAGAGATATTGTGAGTTTGATTCCAAATCACTGCAATAAAGTAAATAATGGAATAAAGTGAGTCACATGAATTTTTGGGTTTCCCAGGGCATATACAAGTTATGTTTACACTGTGCTATGTCCATTAAGTGTGCAATAGCATTATATCTAAAAAAACCAATGTGCATACCTTAATTAAAAAATAATTTATTGTTAAAAAATATGCTAATCATCCTCTGAGCCTTCAGCAAGTCATAATCTTTTGCTGTTGGAGAGTCTTGTAAAAAAATGCAATATGCAAAACACAATAAAGCAGAACGCAATAAAACAAGGTATGCCTGTATTGAGAAGCTTTTGTGAATTACATTCTCCAAATGTTACAGGATTGTTAGCATAAATTTTTTACAAATTATTATTGTTTGCTGTATATTGCTTAATAAATGGGTTGAAAATACAGCTATTAAACTCCAGGTTTTTTTACAGAATACAAAAGCAATAAGCTATTTGTCATGCACATAATTTTATATACAGTATATGTTGGGAGCAGGAAGAATGCAACCATCCTTTCTGCAGTTTAATCAAATAAAATAAATCTCATCCAATGAAAATGGGAGAATCAAGCCAGGCAAAAAAGACACTATTTGTACATAATGCATAGTATAACTTTAAACTTCACCATCATGGAATGTGTTGCTGACTATCAGCTTGGCTGGCTTCAAAAAAGGGTTGAACAAATTTATGGAAGTCGTGGAGATCAATGGCTATTCATGCATGAGCCATGAATTGGACCCTCTCAGTAGTCCAGATGGTCCCCATGCAGTTTAGTTTCCCAAAACAAATACTCGAGTTACAACATAATTGAGCCCTGCAATTATAGTCATAAGTCATGATAATCATAAAGTGGATCATCATGTGACCGGATACAGTTTTACAACCTTTTTTGTAGCAGTTGTAAAGCAAATGCTGTGGCTGTTAACAATCCCATTGTTCACTATGGGGTGTATTTTGCCAGAAACCAAAAGTAAACACTAGTTTCTAGTAAAAATGTCTTAAATCGTGACTACGAGGTGCTGCAAATGGCTGTGAATATGGACTGGTTGCCAAGCACCCAAAATGCAGTCATGTGACCACAGGAGAGCCCGGACATCGGAACTTTGAAATCAGGTCATGTATCTTTTTTCAAGGTCCATCATAACTTCAAACCATCACCAAGCAAGCAATCATAAGTTGAGTGCTACTTGTAAAGACATGGCTCTCCAGCCAGACATGTGTAGAACAAAAGTTATTCTAGAAGATGGGGTCTTTAAATCCTATTTAAAGGATTTAAATTAAAATACTATTTTTCCTTACTGTTTTTTAAATTAAATGTAATGTTATAGTTATTGCTTTTAAGAAGTGAGGTCTTTATTGTGATTGCTTTATTTCAGATTTTCTACTATTCTCTTGCTCTAGGCTATTCTGGAAAGAAAACAGTACAAAAATACATTTATTTTTAAGAGGAAAAAATAATCAAGTTACTTGGACATTTCTAGGTCAAATTATGAATTTCCTAATTGGGTGTACTTGCTTTCAAAAGCCTTAAGGCAGTGTTTCTCAACCTTGGAAACTTTAAGATATGTGGACTTCAAATCCCAGAATTCCCCAGTCAGCATAGCAATTTGGGAATTGAAATCTGTATGTCTTAAAAGTTCCTAAATCTGAGAAACACTGCCTTAAGGTATATCTTGAATGTAATATTACCTTTCCAAATGTACATTTAAAAAAATCTATAGTAGAACTTACTTAAAGCATCCTCTTTCACTCCAGAGCAGATTTTGCCAAAACTGGTAAAATTCATAGATTTAGGACTATACACACCATTCATTTGTAAAGAGCATACAGTATCTACAGATCATGCAGGCTAGTGCTTTTACAGTTTGTAATCCAATATTTCTAGATTATGGCATGTCAAGAATTCTGTTGAAAATTCCCAAAATATCTAATACATTTAACAAACTAAAAAGCAGAACAAATGCTAAATATTTTTTGCAGCCAGTCTTGTACTAGGATGATTTATGCAGTACCATGATATATCTTGAGCTGCCAATAGACAGGGAAACTTGGGCAAATTGTAATTGTAGATGTTTTGTAATGTTCTTCTGGTGCTGATTTTTTAAAATTGCAATATGTTTTATTTGACTATACTCAAAAGACCTTATGATTATATTTTTATGCTATCCAGTCAATCTCTCCATCAATCATGTTCCAGTCAGCTGTAAAATATAGCAGATTTGATTTTTTAGGCTGTCAGAAATGTAACAACAAGTGTGTGTTACCTTACCAGTCTTATAGACACAGAGCTATAGCAAGTTAGGAAAGGACCCTTGTTTTGCTAGGGTTGAAGATTCCACATTTATCTTCTGAAAAAAATATGAATGCTTTTTGATAGGGTATTTTGATTTATCTACATTCATAAACAGTGACTGTTTTCCAAAAGAGAAAAAGATATGCAATTACAAGTAGTTGTTAACTTACAACCATTTGTTTAGCAATCATTCGAAGTTACAATGGCATTGAAAAAAGTGACTTAAAACCAGTCCTCGTACAACTATTGCAGTATTTCCACGGTCATGTGATCAACATTCGGGTGGTATCAACATTTAGCAAGTGGTATGTACTTACGATGATTGCAGGATTCCAGGATCATATGATCACCATTTGTGACCAAGTGAAGGGGAAGGTCGCACTTGACTTTCCGGCAAGTGAAGTCAATCGGAAAAGCCAAATTCACTTAATGACCTCTTGATTCCCTTAACAACTGCAGTGATTCACTAAAAAAAACCATCACAAAAAGGTCATAAAATTGTGTGTGACTCATTAAACAACCGCATTGCTTAGCAACAGAAATATTTCCAACAAGGCCTTTAAGAGATCCTACAGCTATGCTCAAGCTCTTATAAAATTTAAATACAATCATTAAGAATAATAACATTAATAATACCTTTATTGATTAGCCAGTGGGCCATATCAAGGTGCAGAATTCCAAACATACATTATACTAAAATGCAGTAAAAACAATTTAGAATGGAATTGGTTAAAATATAATTTAGAATAAAATAGAAATAAAATACAATTTAAAATGAAATTGGGATAAAATACATTTTTAAAATGAAATTAGAATCAAATACGGCAATTCAAGATGTAGATAGATAAAATATGATAAAGTTATATTTCACTATCATCCCTACAATCTACCCCAATCAGTCTCACATATGCCAATCTCAGCCAAACCATTTTGCTCAGTTACTGTGCTGTGTTAAATGTAATTTTCAAAATCTAGCCGCACATAAGATAAGTTATTTTGATATGGGGGACCCAATGGGTCATTCGTTTAGTGCAGGGGTCAGCAACCTTAAACACTCAAAGAGCCACTTTGACCCATTTCCCAGAGAAAAGAAAACACTGGGAGCTGCAAAACTGAGGGGGGGAGCTTGATTGAAGAGTTTAATTAAAAAGAAATAGAGGCTGCTGTGCATGAGTTTCTCTCTCTCTCTCTCTCTCTCTCTCTCTCTCTCTCTCTCTCTCTCTCTCTCTCTCTCTCTCTCTCTCTCTCTCTCTCTCTCTCTCTCTCTCTCTCTCTCCCTCCCTCTCTCTCCCTCTCTTTGTCTCCCTCCCTCTCTCTCTCCCTCTCTCCGATCTTCTGCTCACCTGGCAAGCTGGCTTCACGCTCCGACAAGCTGACACACATTTTTATTGGGCTGGCTCTCTCCTGCCCTTGATCTGCCAGTCCTCTTCCCCCACTCAGTGTGAGTGTGTGTGTGTGTGTGTGTGTGTGTGTGTAAGAGAGAGAGAGAGAGAGAGAGAGAGATGCTGCTTTCTTGCTGCTTCCAGCTTCCTGCTGAGATGCAGCAAAGGCAGGAGCCCTGCCCAATAAGCTTGTCAGCTTGTTGGAGAAGAACAGCGTGAGGCCACTCTCTTTTTTACACACACACACACACACACACACACACACACATACACAGAGAGAGAGAGAGAGAGAAGGGAAGTGCAAGTGCCTCTCTCTGTCTCTGTCTCTGCAAATGGCGGGGGAGGCTGGGAGCTGCAGGAGAAGGCTCATAGAGCCACATGCGGCTCTGAAGCCGCAGGTTGCCGACCTGTGGTTTAGTGTATAGGCCAAGGTACCTGTCTCTCACCCTCTTATACAGGCAGCAGTGAAATAGGATGTGAGCCAGGTCCTCAACCTCTGCCACTCCGCAGATGCAGAGACGTCCATTATAGGGTATAGAGTGGAATCTCCCATATCTGACCATTGTGTCAAGCTGTTCAAATCTCGCTGGTGTGAATATTTCCCTGTTTTGGCAGTTGTAACTTCAAATAGCAGTAATAACATTACAAAATAAGAAGCTTCTACAACTACCCAACCTAAAATAATTAAAAAGAAACATCTAACATAATCTGGTGTAAATTAAGAAAAAAGCTAGGAAATGAACTAGATGTCTATTTTATATATATATGGGTTTCTCAAAACCTGCTCATTTTCTTTGGCTTTTAACAGAGTGATTTCTATCATGTATGCAACATTTAATTATTTATACTCAGTGCTTTTTTTGTAAAAAAAAAAAAAAAGGTGCCGGAACTCACACATGTCATACAACCCGCCTTGCCTACCCTACAAGGTTCCATCCAAAAAAGGTGCCAGAACTCCGTTCTGGGCGTTCTATGACAAAAAAAGCCCTGTTTATACTGTTTCCATTCAGTTTTCAACTTTCACTTGCTTTAACTGGTTCCTTCATAAGATATTATGAGCTTGTAAGTATAATATATCATTAATGATAGTCTTGAAGGCAATTAAGAAATTTATTAAATCTTAAATCAGCAGATCTTTGGACAAATATTCCTTACACTTCATCATGTTAGCTAAGACTGATGGAAGCCAAGTCCAAAATATCTGATGCATATCAGGTTCACTACCTATGCATGAAATAAATAGCCAAAAACCAAATTTTGATTTGACAGCAAAGAGACAGCAAAGACCCCATCAGCACTTATACATTTATACATTATGAATCTTCTAGTGGCTTTCAGATGTGGAGGACTTCAAATTGAATAATCTTATGCTGACTGGCTTTCATGGGAACTAAAATCTATTACATATCAAGTCTGTGATATGGGTACCATATAAACCATCACTCATTTTTTTCTGTATTGTCAGTTATACAGCAACATTCACCACTAGTTGATTACCCCTCTTTTCATTTACATTTATTTCTGGGGCACTCTCATAATTGTTATTTACACTATGTATTAAACAATCAAGATAAATTTATTTCTCGAAAAGTAGCAAAATTTTGCTACATTATGTGTACTTCTAGTTGTTAGGAGATAGTTTTGTATTGTTCATTTTCTTGAATGTACTTTTATTGGTCAATGACCAAAATTTCTATTTGTCATCTCAAGAGTAGCAGACTGTAGGAGAAGGAGGGGGGAGTTAAAAGGGGGAACAGCCTACAATCTCTATGTAGTCACAAGCATTCTAAGTCCAACCCTCCTGGAATTCCATTACCCTTATCTAACTCCAAGTGGCTGCCAACCATTAGTTGAGAAGATTCCTGTGCATAGACTTTTTAGCAATATATCAGTTTAATTGGACCTTCAGTTGTGGACCTGGTCTTTCACACCAAGCACAGACTGGGGAAGGCATGACTACTGTATATTAAGCAGATCCAATACAATCTAATGTTTACAAGCAGTAAACAATATCCCAATCAAGGAACTACCAACTCAGACAAACATCAAACAGCCTAATGAACACTCCCACCAATACTGACAAGACAAGCCACTTGTATATAAACAGAGGGCAAACCCCACAGCCTTCCAGCACTGATGATGTTACCTAGTTGGGTAATGAAACATCTACAAGCCAACAACCAAGTTCAGACAGCACCAAGGACCCCACAGTTTAATCCTGAGCTACAATATTCTCTTTTATTGGTACAGTTTAATAAGCTTGTCACTGGCCACAGATCTCCATCTTCCCACACCCTAATACCCCATTCTTGGTGTTCTTTTTAACAATGTAGCATGTGGGAAAGGATCACGATTTGTGTTTTCTTATGAAATGAACATTCATGTTTTCTTTAAAAAAAACTGTGACCTTATGAATTAATCCTGACTTATACTTTTTCATTCTGCTTGCTGAAATGATGACAGGAATTTCTGTCAAGAAACAGAGTCTGTTATTGAATATAATTAAAATGTGAAAGTTTCATCAATATGTTACTATTTACCAGACGTGGATAATGTATCTGTCTGTTATTTCAAAAGCGATTACCCTCTGTTTTAATGGCAAGACATAGGTTGAGAAACTGACTGTTGTTGGATAAGTATTGATTTCAGAATTTGCTATTGACAAGATCAATTATTAAATAATTTTTCTCTTTCGTTTTCAATTCTAATTTAAATTTAAATAGGCTTGGTAAATAAAAAGTGTATTTATTGCATAACCATCCCTGAAGGAATAAACTAGATCTGGCATTTAATGTATAATCAGAAGGCATGTCGGGGATTTTTAAATTATTCAAAAACACAAAAAGATGGAGATTTCCATTAAGAACATTTGGGAACAGAATCTAACCTTTTCTTCTTCACCTTAGATCTGCCAAATATCATTTTCAAGCATAAGCACTCTAGGAAAATAATTATCCCATTCTTTGCAAGCTAATGTTTGACCCAAACTTGTAAGATACATTTCTAACGTATAACTTGACAATCATCTCCAAACCAGAACAAGACGATCATCTGGCAAATATAAAAATATTCCTCCTGTAAACTGACCATAACATACAGATAGTAGATCAGTGTCTTCAAAATTATTTATTTACTAAATCAATTTATATAGCCCCCCAACTCACCAACAAGTGAGACTTTCCTTTCTCTAGATAAAATCAAGGGTAAATGAAACTCCCTACCTCTGCACCAGCCTTCAACACCATGAGGAAGGCCTAGTGGGACTAAACTGGATTGTGAGTGATAAAAATTCCATCCCAAACATTCTTAGTTAAATACTTGAGAGCCTTTTCATGAAACATTGCTTCCAAGATTTCCAGAAGTGTTCTCTAGCATATTTTATTAGTTAGCAGATAAACATCCACACAGGACTTTGATCAGTCCTGAAAAGCAAGCCAAGATAAGCAAGAGGTCTGAAAACCTATAGGGAATATACATGCAGCTTCGCCTTCTTTATATTTATTACAGCCTTGCAGCCAGAAGATCATCAAATATGAATATCAAATAGACACACCTAAAATCTATAAATATACTGAAAATTAAGCATAAATACTGTGGAATTACATAAAAATAAAAGATAACAAAATAACAGAGTTGGAAGGGACCGTGGAGGTCTTCCAGTCCTTTGTTTATTTATTATTTTTACCATTTATTTATTTTCACTTTATGTATTATCACTAGATAATAGTGATGATTACTAAAATTAATATAGTTCTTCAATCACATGTAAGTTGAATAGAACAAAAGAAACACAGGGTATTTCTTCAGAATGGGAGGATCCAATATTCCCTGTTAAACGAGCAACAGAGGAGCATATGGCTCAGGAACTCCACAGAGCTGTTCCTACTTGGCCATATATGCTGATATAGAGAGATATTTTTATAACACCCTGACAGGACTGCAGATGGTAATATATCCAACCTAGCCAAGATGAAAACCCAGCAAAATTTTCAAATAGTCATAGAAGAAAGATAGAGCAATGCCTGTGCCAACTTGAAAAAAAATCCACAAAGTGTGGTACCATAGATATTAGTTTTAAGCTACATTGAACATTATATCCCAGGTATACTGCTGAAGGAGATTCCTAGCATTTTGAAAGCCTAATGGATAGAGGTTCTTAAAAGCAAGACCTAAGGACTGGAGCATTTTTAAGCCACATTAATTTTAAATGGTCTCTGAGAACAAATCCAGAAGTTCTGACTTTTATCCATCCAGGAAGGAAAACTGAACAAACAGGAAAAGTAGAACTGCTTTATTTAACATCTTGGGTGGGAGATTTCAGCAACAGTCGAACTCTTAAGAGTATAGAACCTGATAATTGGACATCTGAGGCCTATGGTTTTGTCAAGGTCTTTTTAATCTGCACAAGTTGAACAGCAACTCCCAGCATTCCTCAGTATTGACCATGCCCACTGGATTTGCTGGGAATTACAGTCCAGCAACATCCAACAACATCCAAGCACTAATGCATTTGGCTTAGGAATGCTTCCCATTTCCTACATGCTATACTGTCAAATCTAACATACATGACAGGTTTTCAGGGAGAAAAAGTTTTAAGATGATGGAATGAAAGTCAACACAAATACCTAGTTCTTTGACACTTGATATAGAAAACATGGAGCTGATTTTTGTCTCCAGTGCAGTATATCATTAGTATTAGCATTAGCATTTGTGTCTAAGTGGATTACAACTACAGCAACTACTACAAAATAGCAGGTAGAACAAATGGGTAAAATAATTAAAATAATAAAATACCAGTTGACATCCTGACCATAGAAGTAGTTTTTAAAGACTATGTAAGAGCCACAAGAAGCTTCTCCCTTTATCTTCCAAAATTGAGGGACATCTTCAGTTTAGCCAGGTCTCCAGTCACTGCCAAATAGCCCTGGAACTGCCCAACTACACTTAATAAGCAGATAAGAGCTAGAAAATAAAGCACTCTCAGAAATAACTTGGTCTATTTCAGTTTTCAAGATAATCATTGGTGCTTTGTATTTTGATAAATAAAAAAAGCAGAGGTTTATACAATAATTAAAACAGAACCACTACATTACGGTCACTGATCCAAAAAATACAACAATTTTAATATAATTGTATCTTTTCATAACCCCAGAGCTTAACCCATGTGAATTAAGATTCACTATAACTTCATTTTGTTTGAGAACTGATAGTAAGCCCTTCTAGAATGCATCAGACATGAAAACTATACTGATGGAAGATCAAAAAAGGGCATATTTAGTTGGACCTTCATTCTACTTTAATTTCTCCAGCTCTCAAATGCTCTTGTCTTCTGTTGTCCACCTGCTTCTCTTTTCTTTATTGTTTACTTTCTCTTTCCCTTTAAAGTTTCCAGAATTAATTATAGTCTTTCAGGTTAAAGATTTGAATGAAGCAGAATTTGCTCTAATTGAATTGTGGAGAGATTATGTACAATTAATTCCAAGCTACCTTGCAAAATAACAAAATCAAGGTCTTAACATTAAATTACAGCATGTTCAGAGAACACAAAGAGCCACTATACAAGCCAATTTGTCTGGTAAAATATAGTCCATCAATAAGATCTAATTGGAGCTTGTAACTCAGATTAATTGGATGCATCTTGGAACAGGCATGATGGATTTATTTTAATTACTGATGCAGCTAAAAGTGGATCAGTGTGTGTGCGTGTGCGTGTGTATGTTCATGAGAGTAAGATTTTATTTTTATATTAACTTATTAATTAGAATTTTATGTTCTTCCATTATAATGTCATCTTGAAAGCAAAACACTAATCCTTTTAGGAATAAATCGATACCTAAACACAAAGAAAAAAAAGTAATAGTTCAAAAAAAAAGTCATGAAATTCTAGGATGCTCACTGAATGGAGACAT
This sequence comes from Azemiops feae, assembly GCA_023970755.1. Classification (NCBI taxonomy): domain Eukaryota; kingdom Metazoa; phylum Chordata; class Lepidosauria; order Squamata; family Viperidae; genus Azemiops; species Azemiops feae. The sequence continues at coordinate 345,320 of JALGBA010000060.1, read as the reverse complement.
TTCTAGAATTATTTATTTATTTTCAAGAATTTTAAGATATATTTGTGAACCTCAAAAAAACGTAACAGGGATGGGACTGTTCCACTTTTGTGTATTTTTTTTAATAAGTTTCAAGTTTATTTAATAAAAATGTATACCCATAAGCCATTATATTCATTAACATTAAAATAAATAAATAATGAAATACAGTTAAAACAGGAGACCTTAATTCAGCACCAAACCCCTATTTTCTACCATTGTTGTATGAATTATAGGAATCATTTGAGGAGAGGGTGCAAATAAAATTGTACAACTGTGACACTATTTTGTTAGAGTCAACCAGAAGGAAGTGGTTTTTTTTTCAGCAGAAGAGATTTTTCAGCTTTTTTCAATACCTTTTTCCCAGACAACTACATAAGCAGGACAAAAGCAATGTGGTTCCTCAGTTTGGGAATAACCTCAAGGTCAGAGTCTTTATTTAACAGGCATTTCCCGATTTCTACCCTTAGTCGTTGCTGTGGATGTGATCTTAAAGCTGGAAATGTTTGCCTTTTAGAAAATTATGTTGACCCAGCTTTTTTATGGGCCAAATTCATACCTGCCATACCAAGTCGAGAACCTAGATGTCATGATAAGATTCATAACCCTCTTAATTCTAAACTACAAATCAACTCTTCCTCAGATTCTAAAGGAATAATCCTGAGAGTGAATACTTATCCAAATACCTTTAACTCACATAAAAAAGATTTATTTCTATATGCTTTGCTGAATTAACAGATCCAAGCATTGCAGGACAATGAATATGGACTTTTTTGAGAGAGAGAAGATTGTTTTATTAACACTGATCAGTACCTTATTTATACAGGTACAAGCCTAACTGAAAGTAATCTAAATTCTGTTCATAGAATTATTTAGCTATAACATTTATATGTGGGGGCACGATGGCTCAGAGTTAAAAACACTGAGTTTGTCTAGCCCAAGTTTGAAAACTGAATGCTGCGCAACAGAGTGAGCTCCCACTACTTGCCCCAGCTCCTGCCCACCTAGCAGTTTGAAAATATGCAAATGTAAGTAGATAAATAGGCACCACTTCAGTGGGAAGGTAGCAGCATTCTATGTTCTTCAGTGTAGAGTCATGCTGGCCACATGACCACAGAAATATATTTGGACAACGCTACTTCCCTCAGCTAAGAAACGGAGATGAATATACCCCTAGAGCTGAACATGACTAGACATTTATATAGTGGCCTAAATTAACATTTATATAGTCTATCCTTTAACCATTTCTGACCAGCTTCCAAAAAATATTTTGCAGAACTGATTTTTAGGGGTTTCTGAAAGTCTTACATAATAGGCATTTCACCTTTAGATATCTGCTCCAACAGTCTTTGCAAACTACAAAATGTATTATCCTGTGTTTGGGTGTCATCTGGCTGGATTCTATAAGCTATTTGTTTATTTTTGTTTGTTTTGGAGCTAGTCATGTATACTGGCGACATAGCAGAGAGATCTTGAGGTATTTGTAAATTTAATATATCTACTCATATCCCCAAAAAGGTTCCCTTGCTTACTTACTGAATATCAGTCTATTTTTGTGATAAGAGACATAGAGGTTTTGGTTGCAGGAATTCAGTCAATGCATATGAATAAACTGTCAGCTTTATCTCTGGGCTCTGAGGAATATTGCTTTGTTTGAACATTGTAACACTGATTCAAGGACCTTCTTGATATCCACAGTCTTTAGAATAATTCACCTCTCATTGTCCAATTACCTTTGAATAGCTTTGAGTGGGGAAGAGAGACACCGCATCTCACTTGAAGGTGGTCATAGTTTAATAGTGATTCATGCTCTAAAATCTAAGGAAAACTGAAATCTATGAAATAAGTTAAGGATAAACTATGAATATTTCAAATAATGATAATATCATCATTACACTTAAAGATTAATTTTGAGCACCACATGCATAATGGCCCAATTATGCCCTAACTCAATACATGCCATAATAGTTAATAGTAATTATTTAGATCTGCTTTAAAGCAGGGTTACAATAATTTACCTCTGTACGGTAACTAAATGCAGAAGTTGCAAAAAGATGCAGAAAACTCTTTTTTTTCTACCATCTAATTATAGATCATACTTTTGCAGTCCAGTAACAGTAACACTATATTTAATGAAGGAGCCTATTAAATATCAGTTTATCAGTTTAGTAAGCATCAGAGAGATGCTATCAAGAAGATCTTAACTGTTGTGCTCATTTAACTAACACTTATGCCAGACAGACAAATAAGTTTCTCTCTAATGTTCAGTGTTATAGTTTGAGACAGTCTTTCAAGCAGTCTAAGCCCAAATTGCTAATTCAACACTGACTCTGTTAAATTAAATGGGGGGATTATATAGCATCTGAATCCCAGTAGTATCTCAATCCCATTTGTGACCCTGTTTCTAACATTGGATTACAGTTGGAAACCCCATATCTCACAAGTGTCCATCTTACTGAAGAATTGCCAGCCCAAAAATATTCTGTGTCAGATCACACATATAATTCAGCAATTTTTAAATTAACTTGAGCTCAGCCTTTGGACCAAGAAAAGTGTACACTGAAACTTACTTTAGAACAATAGTTGTATATTTTTATACATTCCAATGGACTCAATATTTTGCTAAAAATGATTTGCCAAAATTAAGTTATCAGATGCTTTTCTGAAAATAAAGAAAGCATGAATACATTTGTTTTACTAGTCTGATATCATGGATTTTAAAAATTGATTCAGCAGTTCTTGATGATGGTTATAAAGTAAAACTATAACTTTCAAGCAAAGGCTAGGATAGGTTCCATAGTCTCTTAGATGTCAAAGTCCAAGGATATTACTGGAGAAAAGGAACATGCTTGCTTTTGCTCTTGTACTCTAATCCAATAAAATAATTTTAAATCATTAAAATCTCTTTTATGCCCTGAATCATTTTACTCAGTAATCAATCAGTACTATAGCTTTTTGGCTAACAAGCTTTGAGTTCATTAAAAAAAAAGTTGCATTGAGCTAGTATTTGACTCATAACGCATCATCATGACCTCCCCTCTTGCAGAAAAAAACAGAAGGTTCTGTATGTCTATTAGGGTCTTTGGGCTCTCTTGATGTACATAAAAAGGGGGCAAGGCTTGCATTGTGTTTCTTTCATTCCGACTCCCCTTATCTATGGTGTAGAAGATGCTGAAATATTAACATTGTTTGACTTTTCCAAACTCTTCATTGACAAGCTTACATAGTGATCTCGGTTCAGGAAGCATCAGATGTGTAGATACTTTTCCACACATTCTAGAAACTTTTACAATTGGGATTCTGAAATGTGGGTAAGCCACCATTCATAATATCTTCATGCAAAAGCTTGCTACCCCTCACAACCAGACAAATACTTATAAAGATTTTAGGGATAGAGTAGAGAGCATTGTGGAGCTGAATTCTGCTACTTTTATTAACACTCTTTGTGTCTTCCCTTGAGAAACAGCAGTAGTTATGGCTACACATATAATTAGAATCCATCTAACAAACTGTTCATTAATCTATCAAGATGATTGGCCAGATCTATAAAGGCAAGAATAAGACAAAAACTAAGTTTAAAGATAAATTGAAACTTAATTTATTGTTATTTGGAGGAAAGGAATGGAGCAACTGAAATCTTTTTTTTTAGATGCCAATTGTCCTATTCTAGATATATATGTATTGCAGGCCACTCTCTATTTCTAACTAACTGAACTAACTTAGATTTGTCACTGATGCAGCTCGAATTGTTTCTGCACTGCTTGGCTTCACCTACGGTATTTTTCAGATTTTTCCCAACACCTTAAAAATCTTTCTGTTGATATGAGCAACTTATTAACAAAATATGTGAGAGAAAAAGCTACTAGCTGTGGTAGGAAGCCAGAAATGGGACGCTGAGTTAGAAAATATTGCAGAAACTAACATTTTTATGACTAAGTAGATCCATATGTAAATATGATAAGATAAATCATTTTAATATGAGACAAAAACTACATTGTACCAAAGTACAATCACTCTGAGGTATATTTTCCTTATCAGAAATAACGCTGAAATCCCAATCCCAAAATTTAAAACACCATAACATAATACATCTATTAGTGTAAGGTAAATATCTGTGAATCTATTTTCAAAGATATAAAACTTAAAGTAAAATACATCAGCTTCTCATAAATTTTACTTCCCTGTGGCCCAACCCTGTTTATGAGATTTCATAGGTGTTTTACTTCTCAGTGGGCAAGAATCCCTCAGAAGAAATGGAGTAGCCTTCATAGTCAATAAAAGAGTAGGAAAAGCAATACTGGGATACAATCCCCAAAATGACAGAATGATCTCAGTGCGAATCCAAGGCAAGCCATTCAATATCACAGTAATCCAAGTCTATGCCTCAACCGCTGGTGCTGAAGAGGATGAAATTGACCGGTTCTATGAAGCCCTACAGCACCTTATAGAATCAACACCAAAAAATGATGTCCTTATCATCATGGGGGATTGGAATGCTAAAGTAGGAAGCCAAAAGATAAACGGAATAACAGGCAAGTTTGGCCTTGGGGTACAAAATGAAGCAGGGCACAGGCTGATAGAATTTTGTCAAGAGAATACGATGGTCATAGCAAATACTCTTTTCCAACAACCCAAGAGACGGCTCTACACATGGACATCACCAGACGGTCAACACAGAAATCAGATTGACTATGTGCTCTGCAGCCAAAGATGGAGAAGCTCTATACAGTCAGTAAAAACAAGACCAGGAGCTGACTGTGGCTCAGATCATGAGCTTCTCGTTGCAAAATTTAGGCTTAAATTGAAGAAAGTAGGGAAAAACACTAGGCCACTCAAGTATGAACTAAATCATATCCCTGATGAATATACAGTAGAGGTGACAAATAGATTTAAGGAATTAGATCTGATAGACAGAGTGCCTGAAGAACTATGGACGGAGGTTCGCAACATTGTACAAGAGGTAGCAACTAAAACCATCCCAAAGAAAAAGAAATGCAAGAAAGCAAAATGGCTGTCTGAGGAAGCTTTGCAAATAGCTGAGGAAAGAAGGGAAATGAAAGGCAAGGGAGAAAGAGAAAGATACACCCAATTGAATGCAGAATTCCAGAGAATAGCTAGAAGAGATAAGAATGCCTTCTTAAATGAACAGTGCAAAGAAATAGAAGAAAACAATAGAATAGGGAGGACCAGAGATCTCTTCAAGAAAATTGGAGATATGAAGGGAACGTTTCATGCAAAGATGGGCATGATAAAGGACCCAAATGGCAGGGACCTAACAGAGGCAGAAGAGATTAAGAAGAGGTGGCAAAATTACACAGAAGAACTATACAAGAACGAGCTTAGCACCCCTGATAACCACGATGGGGTGGTCACTGACCTCGAGCCAGACATCCTAGAATGTGAAGTGAAATGGGCCTTAGAAAAGCTGAGCAACAACAAAGCTAGTGGAGGTGACAGTATTCCAGCTGAGCTATTCAAAATCTTAAAAGATGATGCAGTAAAAGTGCTACACTCAATTTGCCAGCAAATTTGGAAAACTCAACAGTGGCCACAGGATTGGAAAAGGTTAGTTTACATTCCAATTCCAAAGAAAGGCAATGCCAAAGAATGTTCAAACTATCGCACCATTGCACTCATTTCACATGCAAGTAAAGTTATGCTTAAAATCTACAAGCTAGACTCCAGCAGTATGTGGATCGAGAACTTCCAGAAGTTCAGGCAGGATTTCGAAGAGGCAGAGGAACTAGAGATCAAATTGCCAACATACGCTGGATTATGGAGAAAGCTAGGGAGTTCCAGAAAAACATCTACTTCTGCTTCATTGACTATGCTAAAGCCTTTGATTGTGTGGATCACAACAAATTGTGGCAAGTTCTTAAAGAGATGGGAGTACCAGACCATCTTATTTGTCTCTTGAGAAACCTATATGCGGGTCAAGAAGCAACAGTGAGAACTGGACACGGAACCACTGATTGGTTCAAAATTGGGAAAGGAGTCCGGCAAGGCTGTATTCTGTCGCCCTGCCTATTTAACTTATATGCAGAGCATATCATGAGAAAGGCAGGGCTAGATGAATCAATTAAGATTGCCGGGAGAAATATCAACAACCTAAGATATGCAGATGATACCACTCTAATGGCAGAAAGTGAAGAGGAACTAAAGAGCCTCTTGATGTGGGTGAAGAAGGAGAGTGCAAAAGTTGGCTTGAAACTCAACATTAAGAAAACCAAAATCATGGCATCCGGCCCTCTCAATTCCTGGCAAATAGATGGGGAAGAAATGGAGGTAGTGAAGATTTTATCTTCCTGGGCTCTAAGATCACCACAGATGGGGACTGCAGCCAAGATATTAAAAGACGCTTGCTCCTGGGGAGGAAAGCTATGGCAAATTTAGACAGCATACTAAAAAGCAGAGACATCACCCTGCCAACAAAAGTACGTATAGTCAAGGCCATGGTTTTCCCAGTTGCAATGTATGGCTGTGAAAGTTGGACCATAAGAAAGGCTGAATGCAAAAGAATTGAGGCCTTTGAACTATGGTGCTGGAGAAGACTCCTGCGAGTCCCTTGGACTGCAAGGCGATCAAACCAGTCAGTCCTAGAGGAGATCAACCCTGACTGCTCCTTAGAAGGCCAGATATTGAAGTTGAAACTCAAGTACTTTGGCCACCTAATGAGAAGGAAGGACTCACTGGAGAAGAGCCTAATGCTGGGAAAGATTGAGGGCAATAGAAGAAGGGGACGACAGAGAATGAGGTGGCTGGATGGAGTCACTGAAGCAGTAGGCGTGAGCTTAAATGGAGTCCAGAAGATGGTAGAGGACAGGAAGGCCTGGAGGAACATTGTCCATGGGGTCGCGATGGGTCGGACATGACTTCGCAACTAACAACAACAACAACTGCCTTTCATTTTGCATTGTGTAATTCAATAGCCTGCCAATGTTACTCCATAACCAAAAGCCATTTCCTGAGATAGATAGATAGATAGATAGATAGATAGATAGATAGATAGATAGATAGATAGATAGATAGATAGATAGATAGACAGATAGACAGACAGACAGACAGACAGACAGACAGACAGACAGACAGACAGACAGACAGACAGACAGACAGACAGACAGACAGACAGACAGACAGACAACCTGCCTCCAGAAGCTGTGAATGCTCCAACACTGGAAGTTTTTAAGAAAAGACTGGACAGCCATTTGTCTGAAATGGTATAGGGTTTCCTGCCTGAGCAGGGGGTTGGACTAGATAACTTCCAAAGTCCCTTCCAACTTTATTATTATTATTATTATTATTATTATTATTATTATTATTATTATTATTATTATTATTATTATTATTATTATTATTATTATTATTATTATTATTATTATTATTATTATTATTATTATTATTATTATTATTATTATTATTATTATTATTAGACAGACAGACAGACAGACAGACAGACAGACAGACAGACAGACAGACAGACAGACAGACAGATAGATAGATAGATAGATAGATAGATAGATAGATAGATATAGATACATAAAATGCTACTGCAAAAAAAAAAGTCTCCTTCCCTACCAACGCTAACCTGTGCCTCAGGGATTAAATGGATGCAAGCTAAGAATTGACACTTATTTGATAATAGATAATCAATCAATATGGAGAATACACACCTAAGCAAATTTATTCATTCATTCAGAGGCCATGTGTTGGTATGTCTGCCCATTGTTGGATTAAAACTGTAGCCATGTGGATAATTATAACTTAATTCTGTTTCTGCATTATTTTTATGAATTTAGAAATAGTGCATTCTTTAAAATCTTTTCTGAAATAATTAAAACTCAGACCCCCAAACCCTCAAATCTGAATGTTTACATTTACAACTTTCATTAGTCAATGTAACCAGTACTCTAATTCCATCCCTCCTCCCCAATAATTTTTTGTTGATTTTTGTAAATATTCAGGTGTAGGCTTTTTTAAAGTTTTTTTAATATTAGCTCCTTTTTTTAAAAAAGTAGCTGCCTATTTTTTTTATATATATAAAATTTTCAGAATATATGTTTTTTTTGAGGCATATTCTTTATAAATACCTGTTTTTGCAGATTTTTAATTAGAGAAAGAAGATTGCTAGTGGGTTCCACTCAATGTGGCATTTTGGAGAGTTCTGAAATCTTCCAAAGAAATTTGTAGATTGCTAATTATAATCACCACGATTATATGCTCCTAATATTGTCTTCTTTTTCCGAACGTCTAGACCAGAACTGACCATTACACTTCATCAGACGTTTTCACTAATATCTGAGTGGAGGTGAAACTGTCCCCTGTAACTTACTCATAATAATGTCACATTAATGGCAGTCAGCATGTTCCTGGCTTTGGCTGCAATGACTCATATTTAGTTTGTCATCTACTGTCTCATTACCAGATGGCTACAAAAGTGCCCAATTGCTGCATTACATCTTTTCTTTTAGATTTAGCATTTTACCAACTCTCTTGTACTCCACAAACCTATCCCAAAGGAACAATCAGTGGCTTTAATGAATTGAAGAAATTTGCTTGCACAAAATACTTCTTTCTAATTCTCAACTCTCTACAATTGCTTTTTAGAGAAAGGGATTCTGTTTCCTCACCTCAAAATTTTCTGGAGTGAAAAAAGCTTTTCAATAAAAGTAAAACAATAGAAGAGAACATGTGTAATACAGAGTTAAACTGTGAGATCCTCTGTGCTCTCGGAGCTTGGTAGTTTTGTTACAGATGTTTTGTTACCTGACTAAATAGCATCTTCAGTGCAACAAGACATCTGCAACAAAACAATCAAGCTCATAGGGCAGTAAAGAAAACCATAAAAAACAAAACATAATTCTGGAATCCTATTAACTCCCAGATGTTTGATTGAAGATTTGATTGTGGAATTTGAGATTACAAATAAGAAGTTGTGGGTTCTTGTTGCTGTTGTTGACAACCCATAACTACAAACATTCTCTTCTATCAGTAATTAAAAAGTTGTTGAAATTTGGACAAATGAATCGTTTCCCTGTTGCTTCAATGTTTACAATACAGTATATATTACAATTGTGGATTGTTTCCTGGCTAATTAAATGGCTCTTTGCCAGAAGTCAGGTATATAGTCTCTCCTGCAGCTCCAGCCACAATGCCATGAAGGGCAGTGTCCAGTGACCAGAAAGGAAGGAACATATCCATTAGTAGCCTGACATGTCTAGTGGGGGCTGGGCAGATCTTAACACCTGATTGCATAATCAATCCACTTCTTGAAGCTAGTTCATGTCCATGGCAAAACCTGAGTTAAGCAAACAGGACAAACACTTTAAGACTGGAAGAGCTAAAGATAATCTGGAGCTGCCTGAGCTGTGGGAATGAGATGAAGGTGACTTCTTGAAGACATGGCATAAAAATTAGTTTGGGGAGGTATGTTCATCTGTGGTTAGAGAGATGTAAGCATGAGCCTGAATGCCACACTTCTTTCCTTTCATGGTGGCAACAAGAGAGTTGAAAACCACTGGAAAACTATATGCATTCAATATTCATGAATACAGCATAGAGATGATTAATTCTATTCCAATCCTATGAAGGATTAGTATCTCAGAGAGGCATAGAAAATTCCAAGTACAAGTTAAAACCAGGTAAATGAGTTACTCTGGAATAGACGAGTTTTTGTACAGAGCCATTTTTCAGTTTGATAACTAACCTTGATTTGGTTAGAAAGCCCATTTACAACTGCATGTAGCTGTCATTCTAGGTTGTAAGTTTTAATTATAAAAGAAATCTCAATGACTCCACTGTGCACACATAATTGGTTTCTTAATGTATGATGAAACAAAAGTAAAGGCTGCTATATTCCAAATGTTCCTGATTCCATCATTAGTATAATTAGTATGAGCAAAAACATCCACAAGAGAAGAAAATATCAAAACCATCAATAATAGCAAGTGTCACATACATAATTGTATATATTTAATTCAAAGACCTTCCTAAACTTGCTTTACTATGGTCACCTAACTCTTAAATCAGATTTAAATCAGATAAATGACCAGATTCTGGACTAAGAATTGGGTGAGTTTCCATTTTGTATCTTTATGAATTAGTCTAAGATTCCTTTATTTCTTCCTTATTTGAGTTCTTTTATCCTGTTGTGGTGTGCCTTTCTAAATCTGAGGGAATGGATTGTTTTATCAATCTTTAAAAGCTACAATAACATTCCCCCCCCCCCCACTCCAGTGATGGCGTGCCCATGATGTCTGAAGACAAGCAATTCCACTGGTTGATTGTCCTCACTGTTAGGAAGTTTCTCCTTAATTCCAGGTTGCTTCTCTCTTTGGTCAGTTTCCACCCATTGTTTCTTATCCTGCCCTCTGGTGCTTTGGAGAATAGTTTGACCACCTCTTCTTTGTGGCAGCCTCTCAAATACTGGAATACTGCTATCATGTCGACTCTTGACCTATGAGCACAGAACAGACTTTCATCAGGTACTATTTTTTAGTTATGCTTGACAATGGTTTCTAAAATTTTCAATGGATATGCTAGTAAGGAATTATGGGAGTTATAGTCCAACCATAGGAAAGCTGCTCTATAGGTTTTGTAAAAAAAAAGCTAGGGAATAATTTTCCAGTAGAAGTTAGAATAAGCAGACTATGCCATCTCAATTTCTTCATGCTCTACATGTTCAGCGCAACTCATGTTGCAAGCTATTGAATTGCTTTGATACAAGAATAATTGATTGTTACCATCAAGTTGGTATCTTAACAATAATGAAGAAAGAACTTATCCAAGATGATCTGTCCCCAACCTAGCCCTTCAGATGTCCCAATGGTCTATCCATTGTGCTGTAATGAATCCAATGCAATCTGATACATGATTTCTCAGAAGTAAAACTGAGCTAAACTGAGCTTATTCCAAGGAAAACTGTTGCAAGACTATTGCTGAAAAGACCAGTCTTATATTCATTGGAAAAAGGCAGCAAAGCTAGAACTGACTGACTTTTTATTACGTCCTTTCAAGTCAGTGCTTGCTTTAAATGACACAGACAGAGCTTCTCCAATTATCTGTCTCCATTGTTGTTGTTCATCCATTGCTGTTGTAATTAAGTACATCGACTGTGCAGCTGGTCAGCTGCCTCTTTTATTCTTCCACAGTTTCCACCAGTCTGGACTTCTCAAGAGAAATGTTCTTCCCATAATATGTATTTTCACACCAACATGCAAAAGTGTCAATACTCTTTCCAGGTCTAATTTTCTCTTCCATAGAATATTGCCAGGAAACCAATTCCCTGAATAATTTTTATCTTCATATACTCATTATAGAGTCTGAAAGCTCTTTCAAGGCCTTCATTGTTACCCTATCAAATGCTAGTTTGTGATATATTTCTTGACAACTGGTTCCTTTATTGTTGACAGTTGACCCAAAAGGCAGATGTTATTCACCATTTCCATGTCTTCTTTATCAGTTCTAAGGCTGACTATTTTACTCATTGTCATTAATTTGGCCTTTTGTATATTTAGTTGTCGTCCCATTTTTTCACTGTGCTCCTTTATATTCATTACTAGAACTAGTCAACCAAACCAAAAGATACAATGCACAAATTTATGCTTGCTAAAAGTTCTTCAGTTTCAAGTGAACTGAATTGGCAATATGCAGTACTTTAATTATTAACTCAAAAATGCATGTATTTGGAGCTGGCAATCTTAGGTTTCTCACTTTATTCTCTTTGTTAGTATTTTCACTCCTGGTTAATGAGTTTCTTGACACCTTCTCTTAATAAGTTCCTGTTTAGTTTGCCCTTAGAGATCCAATGCTAATTTCAGGTTTACAGAATACAAAAAATTGCCATGACTCTTTCTTACAAGCAAACTGACCTGGCGATTACTGATAAAAAGCAATATAGGCCCACTGCATTCATTGTGTTAATTAATTTAATTGCTTCATTAAGAAGACTTGTTCCAGGATACTGGATATGAAACCATGCTACTTGAGGCAAAAGTTCTAAATTATAATACAGGAGTCGTATGATAATGACTTTCCAAATTAAAGGAGATAATTAGACAAATACAAATATTATTATGTTGAGAGCATTCTGAGTTCTAAGGGAATGTAGAAACTATGATAATTGGCTAATTATACTAGCCAGAATTCAGTGCAGAAACATAATGTTCAAATGGAACAGTTAATTCCACTCATGTAACTTCTTAGGTCTGAAATGAACATCAGTGTTGTGGAAACCATAGCCAGAGTCACTTCTAGTGTTTAAAGGACCCTTGGCAAACTGGAAGTGACTTCCAATCTTCTTCACAGCTGTTATAAATATATTTATATTTTATCCTCTCTCTATAAAGTTATATCATAAATTCTTTCTTTTCATAAGCTACCATTTCTAATTTTGAACCCATACATCACCAGTTCATTTGTCTCTTTTTTCAGGAAAAAAAGTCCATAAGGGATTTCCAATCACTGATAAATATAGCTGTTGATTTTTCGTTAAACAAACAAATTAATTCTATTTTTGCCATCTCTGTCATCTTCAACAACCAGTCCTTTATTGTGGGTATTATACAGCCTTTCCATTTTTGGGCATATAATAGTCTCACAAAAGCTAGCTTGGTGTAATGGCTAGGCTAAAACTCAGGAGACCTGCCTTAGGTACTGGGTGACCTTGGGCCAGTCACTCTCTCTAAACCCTAAGAAGGAGGCAATGGCAAACCACTTCTAAAAACTTTGCCAAGAAAATTACAGGGATTTGTCCAGACAGGCTCCAAGAATTGGACATGACTGTTTTTAATTTTACTTTTTATTATATTGTAAGCCACCTAGAATCACTGTATCAGTGAAATGAAATTTAATCAACAAACAAACAACAATCAAAGAAACAAATAGTTGAACAGAAGAAAAAAAGTATTGCAGCAATAAATCATATATAAAAATAAGTTGCCCATTTCTCTCTTTTACTCTATTAGCTTTTCATCTAGTTTTGTATCATCAAGAAATCTGATAAGAATTTCCTCACTTTCCAAATCATTTACAAAAATATTGAATAGTACAGAATCCAGGATTAATCCTTGTGGCAGCCTAGTTGATGCCTCTCATTTCAATAAGCAACCATTAATATGTTCTCTTTGAGTCTCATTTCAGCCTGCTATATATGCACATAATTGTTGCCCATCCAGCCCATAATGAACTATCTTGTTAATCATTATGTCAAATTCTTTGCTGAAATCATGAGATGGTGGTAAAGTTGTGTCTTGATATCAAAGCCTAAAATATTGTAAGTATGCTCTGGGTTTATTGTACAAAAGAATTACAAGCTACAAAAGAAACAGCAACACAGTTAATATTTATTAATATATATTACATATCACCAATCAGTAGGTGACATTTGTCAGCAAACCTATATTCTTTCTAAACTATACCCAAATAATAATAATAATAATAATAATAATAATAAAGTTGGAAGGGACCTTGGAGGTCATCGAGTCCAACCCCCTGCTCAGGCAGGAAACCCTATACCATTTCAGACAAATGGCTGTCCAGTCTCTTCTTTAAAACTTCCAGTGTTGGAGCATTCACCACTTCTGGAGGCAGGTTGTTCCACTGGTTAATTGTTCTAACTGTCAGGAAGTTTCTCCTCAGTTCCAGGTTGCTTCTTTCCTTGACTAGTTTCCATCCATTACTTCTTGTCCTGCCCTCAGGCGCCTTGGAGAATAGCTTGACTCCCTCTTCTTTGTGGCAGCCCCTGAGATATTGGAATACTGCTATCATGTCACCCCTAGTCCTTCTTTTCATTAAACTAGACATACCCAATTCCAGCAAACGTTCTTGATATGCTTTAGCCTCCAGTCCCCTAATCATCTTTGTTGCCCTTCTCTGCACTCTTTCTAGAGTCTCAACATCTTTTTTACATCGTGGTGACCAAAACTGGATGCAGTATTCCAAGTGTGGCCTTACCAAGGCATTGTAAAGTGGTATTAATACTTCACGTGATCTTGATTCTATCCCTCTGTTAATGCAGCCCAGCACTGTGTTGGCTTTTTTGGCAGCTGCAGCACACTGCTGGCTCATATTTAAGTGATTGTCCACTAGGACTCTGAGATCCCTCTCACAGTTACTACTATTGAGCAAGGTATACATCCATGACACATTGCTGTTTAATAAAACTTATGGACAAGATAAAAAAAAAATACACTGTTGTGTCTGGGTGATCGGTGAGGCATTAACAAGGCAGCAGGTGCAACAACAACTCTTTATTTAAGTTTAAACAGAAGCCTGGTTAACTACTACTCCACCTCTATTTATACATTCAGCAATAGGCGGCAGTCAATAGGATTCAAGTATCCTTCCCACTTAAACATATTTTAATGAGTCTGCAGACAGCAAGTCTGGCACTTAACTGACACAGTCTTATGAAAGTTTTTCAACAATTCCAAGTAATTCACTTCAATGCATTATACCCCTTCCCCCTAGATAGTTCATAATGACAAATATTGAACATAGTCTTTTAAGTACATAGGTGGCCTTTTTTCCCGTTCTGAACGCCTCGGAACCGCTGGAGGCCCCCGGTCTGTCAGCTCGCCTGCCAGGCTTGGTAGACCGGGACCCGTCTGTTATGGGTAGAATTGAGTCTCTGTGGCTGGTCTGTCCTGGTAGACTTGAGCCAGTGTCCATAGGTGGAACAGAGTCCACTGGTCCCGAAAATGGAGCCGTCTGCTGGCATTGTTCAGTGTTTGAAGTCTCTGTGTTTGGGGCTGCCTCACCATTCATGGAAGCCCTGTCCCTTTGTTGGATAGTCTCACAATCGCTTGACTCCAATGCATGACCGCAATCATGCTGCCCCTGAATTTGACTGTCACTAGAGTCATGAGCTAGCGACTGGTTCGCTAGCCTCCGCCTCAGTTGGTCGATGTGTCTGCAAAGCATGCGACCATCTTCCAGGACCACTTCATAAGAAAGTGGCCCAGACACCTTACCAACCACAGCTACCACCCACAGTGCCCCTTGCCCATAGTTCTGCGCCCAAACTGGGTTGCCAACTTGCAAGCGCCGTGGTGCCTTTGGCTGTGTTGCTTGTGATGCAACTCTGTCTGGATGCAGGCAATCCAGCTTTGTGATCAAGCACCGGCCCCATCTTAATTCTGCTGGGCTTCTGCCTGTGGAAGTGCAGGGGGTTGTGCGTTGGCAGAGTAGAAAATCTGCCAGTCTGTGTTGCCAGTTGCCAGTTACTATCCTCTTTAAGGATTCTTTAGTTGTTCGGACCATGCGCTCCGCTTGGCCGTTTGAGGCCAGGTGAAAGAGAGCCAACGTGGCGTGCCTAATCATATTAGCCCTCAATAAGGACTGAAATTCTGCAGCGGTAAATTGAGTCCCATTGTCTGAGACTATCACGTCGGGTAACCTGTGTGTGGCAAAGATTCTGCGCAGTTCCTGGATGGTCCTGGCAGTAGTCATAGTTGGGACAGGGGCGACCTCTAACCACTTGGTGTTACTGTCCACCACAATGAGGAAGAATTGTCCCTGAAAGGGCCCTGCAAAACCAATGTGGATCCTGGACCACGGGGCTTGTGTGGTTTCCCATCAGTGGACTGGGGCGTGGGGCATCTCTGGTCTAGATTGCTGGCAAGTGTGGCAGCTGTGAACCTGAGCCTCAATATCTTTATCTAGCCCAGGCCACCAAAGGTAGCTTCGCGCGAGTGCCTTCATCCGGACTATTCTCAGATGTCCCTCATGCAGAGACTCTAAGACTCTAGCCCTCAGTGAGTTTGGGACTACAACCCGACTACCCCACAAAATGCACCCCCGGTGAGCTACAGCTCGTCCTTCCTCCTACTGAAGCTCTGGAAGTTAGGCCCCGGACTAATTTCTGGCCATCCTGTGAGCACCCAGTTCAACACACGACTCAGCATCATGTCTGAAGCTGTCTCAGCAGCCATGTCCCCTGTGTTAAGGGGAGATTCCGGCAGATCCTGGATAGCCAGGATGTGAGTGGCTGGAGTGGGGTCGGGCTCTAAATGCGGCAGGGGCAGTCTACTAAGGCCGTCTGCGTGGCCCATTTCCCTGCCTGGTTTATGAATCAGACTGTAATTATAAGCTGACAGGAAGATTGACCACCTCAACATCCTAGGAGAGATGATCTGAGGTGTTTGTTTGTTCGTTATGAACAAACCCAGAAGTGGCTTGTGGTCCGTAAAGACTGTGAAGGCCTACCATACAAATAGTCATGAAACTTCTTGATTCCAGCCACTATGGCCAATGCCTCTTTATCTATTTGGGCATAGTTGCATTCTGCCGAGGACAGGGTCCTAGAATAATAGGCTATAGGAACTTGTGTTTCTTCAGCCATTAAATGGCTCAACACAGCTCCTACCCCATACGGGGACGCATCACACACAATGCTGATCAGTAGCTGCTCGTTGAAATGCGTTAGAACCGAGTTTGAGGACAGCAGTGATTTGACCATTGAAAAACTTCGCTCATGGATGCTCGTCCACTGCCACTGTGCCTTTTGTCCAAGAGCCGGTGTAATGGCTCTGCCACTGCAGCCTTGTGGGGAAGGAAGGCATGATAAAAGTTGAGCAGGCCTAAAAATGCCTGGAGCTCTCCTTTTGTTTTGGGACTGGGGGCCTGCTGAATTGCTTTGAGCTTGGATTCAGCAGGGTGAATGCCTTTGG
Source organism: Azemiops feae (assembly GCA_023970755.1). Lineage (NCBI taxonomy): Eukaryota > Metazoa > Chordata > Lepidosauria > Squamata > Viperidae > Azemiops > Azemiops feae. The sequence continues at coordinate 328,635 of JALGBA010000060.1, read as the reverse complement.
CATCTATGCAGAAACCGAGGAACTCGGTTGAAGCTACCCCAATTTTGCACTTTTCCCGTTTCAGCTTCAGGCCTGCTTCGCGGAAACGCTGAAGGACGGCCTTGAGCCATTCTGCCAATTTCTCGACTGATTCCCCAGCTATGAGGACATCATCGAAATACAGGCACATTCCTGGAATACCCTTGAGCGTGCGTTCCATCACTCCCTGGAAAAGCCCTGGGGTGACACTGACCCCAAATTGTAGGCGCTTTACCTTGAAAGCTCCCCTATGAGTAACTATGGTCTGAGCTTCTGCCATGGCATCGTCCACCGGCAGTTGCTGGTAGGCTTGAGCCAAATCTAACTTGGCGAATATGCGACCTCCCTGTAGTGACGCCAAAATGTGGCTGACTACAGGCACCGGATATGCATGTTGTTGGAGTGCTCTATTGATAGTGCACTTGTAATCCGCGCATATGCGCACCTCTCCATTGGCCTTAAGTGGCGTAACTATGGGGTTTCCCACTGACTGCTATCAACCAGCTGCAAGATGCCTTGCTGCACCAGCTTGTCCAGCTCTGCATCGATCTTCTGCTTGAGGGCAAAAGGCACTCTACGTGGCTTGATCCTTATTGGAGTTATGGCAGGATCAAGCTGAAGAGCTATGGGCAGTCCCTTATACTTCCCTAAGTTAGGGCTGAAAACGTCAGCAAACTCCTGGCAAACTGCCGATAAGTCCGCTGCTTGTGTGTTGTTTATTCCAGTCACATTGATTCCCAATGCATCAAACCAATCAAGCCTGATGAGGCTTGTGCAATTGCCCTCAACTACTACTACTTCTGGGGACCCTCAAACCCCTTGAATTGCACCCTGAGTGTAGCTTCCCCTCTAACAGCTACTCAAGAATTTTGGAAATCTGTTAACACAAGGTTCGACGGCTTGAGCTTAACCCTTTTGCCGCTGTGACAGCAAATGTGTTTGAAAGTTCCCTGGGAAATTATGGATAATGCCGACCCCGTGTCTAGTTCCATGTTGCATGGAACTCCTTGCAGCTTAACTTTGAGCCGCAGCTTCTCCTTAAGTGGGCGATGGGCACCTGTTCTATGCACGCTCCTTCTACTGGCACAATAGCCAACCCTGTGTTGCCCCGGTACCTTTCCGGGGTAACTCTTCTGGTGGGCTTTCTCTCTGGTGACCCCTACAGACAGTGGCAATGTGGCCTTGTTTGCCACACGCCTGGCATGTTGCTGTGCGGAACCTGCAGTCCAAGCATTTGTGTCAGCCTCCACATCCCGCACATCGAGTGAAGGGAACTAATTTGTCAACTGGGCATTGTGGCCTTCTTTCTGGTGGCTGCTATAACCGATCGACCTCTTCATCCAATTCAGAGTCTTCGGCCCTCTCTGCGTCCTCCTGGTGGACGGCTTCTACGCAGGGAGTGTTTTTGGAGAGCCGTAAGGCCTTGACGGCTTCCCCGGCGGCTTCTTCAGCTGTGATCTCCCTTAGGGTGTCTTGGAACGAAACATTCTCTTTAACAAACAATTTCTGTTGGAGTTCCCTGCTTCTCAACCCACACACTAAGCGGTCTCGCAGTCTCTCTTCAAGGTCTTTGAATTTGCAGGGTTGGGCTGCTTGATGTAGGGCGGCTATGAACTCTGCAGCCGACTCGCCCGGTCGTTGGTCTCTTCGTTCAAAGGTGTGTCTCCAGGCGATGACCGATAGCTTCAGCTCAAAGTGTTCTTTGAGCATTTTTTTAAGTTCAGAGTAAGCGATGGACTCAAGCGGAGCTGGAGCAACCAAGTTCTCGGCGATTTCAAAAGTCGCTTGGCCACACACGCACAGCAGCGTTGCAGCCTTCAAGCTGTCTTCATGAACTTGGTTGACTCTTAAGTAATTCTCGACTCTCGTGACGTATGAGCTCCACCTCTCTGGATGTGCGACATCAAACTCCGAGAGTTTCCTAGTTTACAAATATTTTCCCATACTGTGGGAAGTTTTCCTGAAATCCAAACAAGGCTGTTTGATATTTTTTTTTGAAAAATTCCACAACTACTTTATAGCCTACTATTTACTGATGTGCTTGTTTATTGCTTTGTTTTTGCATCCTAAAATATGAATAGGGCTTATATAGGCTTGCCTTTACCATTCTCTGGCATCGTAAATAGCAACTCCTTTCATCATAAAATGGTATTCCCTTTTCATTGGATATCTACAATTTTTGAACTGATGGCATGTTTCCAAAATGGAAAGGTTTTTTTTTTAAATAAAATGAAATTTACTAATGTCTCGGCCAAAGAAGGAAAAAATCTCTAATTATATGTTGTCCCCTAGCTGCACTTTTGTGAAGCCATAAGACAAAAATTTATACTCTCCTATTATCCAAAGAATAATAATCAGAGGTAATGAAAAATGTGTATACTGAAAAGCCCAGGAAATCTATGTAAAATGTTTCAGGAAATTACTGATGAAAGATTTTCTCTAGCAGATCAGCACACAATGACTAAATCTTAGTTGGGACAAAATTAGTTCTCTCCCAAAAGCATTTCATATTTTTTTAAAAAAATAATTTAATTTGTATTGTTATTGAGTATATAACACATCTTTCCATTTGTGTAAACATCATTAGTAAAAATAATTAAAAACATGCAAAATATAAACCACAACCATAAAATCAGTACTGTTAAAATGAATTAAAATATTAAAATCAATTTTAATAGGGTATGATTGACATATCCAAAGATAAATAGATGATAAATATAGATAGATGATAGATGGATGGATGGATGGATGGATGGATGGATAGATAGATAGATAGATAGATAGATAGATAGATAGATAGATAGATAGATAGATAGATAGATAGACAGCAAGAGAGAGAGAGACAAAGAGATAAACTGAAAGACAGACAATTACCTGGTACACATGAAAGGTTCTTGTATGGATTAGGGTTGCAACCTTGTATCTATCTATCTACAGTATCTATCTATCTATCTATCTATCTATCTATCTATCTATCTATCTATCTATCTATCTATCTATCTATCTATCTATCTATCATCTATCTATCCATCCATCATCTATCTATCTATCTATCTATCTATCTATCTATCTATCTATCTATCTATCTATCTATCTATCTATCTATCTATCTATCTATCTATCTATCTATCTATCTATCTATCTATCTATCTATCTATCCATCTATTTATAATCTATCATCTATATCATCTATTATCTGTTAATCATCTCTTGATTGCTACACAGCAGTCACTCAGTTTTAAGAGTGGAATTCTTGGGCAAAACAGCTGATGTCCCTGTGAACAGCTCAGTATCTCTATACCGCCATGCCTCTACAACTCTGAAATACTGAGTTCTCAAGTGTTTCAGCAGGCAGTAGCATCTAGCCAACCTTGGAAGATCTTGAAAAAAAAAACTGAATTTCTGTAGCTTGGTATTCAGACAAATCAGCTGTCAATAGACACACAGAAACAAACCACATTTACCCCCCATTCAAAAGAGACAATAAAAAACTAAGCAGGAAATAAAAAGATTAGAACACTTTCTTGCTAGCAATCAACACCCAGATAAACCAACACTAGATAAACAAGCAAGCAAAAATAATGTCCTAATCAATGAACTATCCAGGAGCAAACCATATCCCCATCAATACTAACAGGGCAAGGTACTGTATATAAACAGGAGGCAAATACCACACTTACTAGCACTGAAGTTACCTAGTTGGGTAATGAAATGTCTGCAAATAAAGAATCAATCTGAGAGCGCACAAGAACTAAACAGTTCAGCCTTGTTTGTTGTTGTTCTTCAGTTGTTAAGACATGTCTGTCTCTTCACAATCCCATTGTACCATAGCATGCCAAGTCACGCTGTCCTCCACTGTCCTCCTGAGTCTGCCCAAACTCATTCCCACTGTGTCAATGACACTATCTAACTAGTCAACCCAGAGCTACAGATATTCTCTTCCGTTGATCTGATTGATCTGCAGATAGTACCATTCCATTGAGGCCAGTGAGATAATTACCTACCCAAGATGTTTCAGTTACCACTTTCTGGTGCCTTCTGGTTAGGATTCATCATAATCTACCAAATAAAACCAAATACAGATATATAAATATATAAATCAATGCTTTTAGAATTCTGTAACAAATGTAAAGGAACTTAAGGTTGTTTTTTCCTCTGTGATTATCTGACAGTTGACATGATCCTCATACAAAGGGCTTGTTGATAAAGGAACAGGAGAATTCCAATGGAAGTATTCCAGGAAATCTAAAACTATCATTCACAAAATCCCAAAGGTGCTTTTTCAGGAGGCAACTGGACTTCCTTCAGTGCCTGTCTTCAACAGTGAAGGGACACAGGGCAGAAAACATCCTGCAACTAAGAAGGCTCCACACACATTTGCACTACTCAGGTGACCCTGTTGACACAGAATACCTCCAAATGGCCTCAATGATTCTCTAAAAGAATGGAAAGGACCAGCCATTCTACAAGGAATATAAAACCTTCCATTCCTCACCATCCAGTCAGAACTGAAGAAGCTTCTTGCATGAGAAGCAAAACGTCTTCAAAGAAAAAAGAAGAAAGTCCAATTGCCTCCTGAAAAAGCACCTTTGGGACAACCATGACCTGGATGACTGAGAATCTCCATAGACATTCACAAATCACATTCCTATTTCTCCTGTCAACAATGTGGTGTGAAGAACTTGCAGGGAGAAATGCAGTAATTCTTAATAGGCAATGCAACTAATTATATATTGCACAAATCTCAGAGGTAAATTGAAGTAGAATTGTTTTAATGAAACTCTCATCAAAATAAAATTTGAATCTCTAGAACCCTCCTTTGGTTCTACATTCAGGCTTCATTGGTAGGAAATATACATTCCTTCCTATTTGACTGGTCTGGCATTTCAATCTTTTTTTAAACATTAGCTGTAGGATACTAAAAGAGAGTAGTCTGCCTTGAGGAATTGAGGAAAAAGTGCCTGGCATAACATCTTTCTTCCAATATTTCATTCCTGCCTCCAGTAATTAGTTTTTTGAGGCTGCTTCTTCACTCTGTCTAATAGATGGGGCTGGTGATACCCCTTGGAAAGTATATCTTAACCTTGGGATAGAACAGGAGCATATCAGAAACACTATTGCTGGCTGGGAGGTGAAGGTAATTTTGTTTTCCTGCACCCATCAATCATACCACTCATCATGGACACCATGAAATATTATTGACATTGATAGAAATAGATGTAGATATAAATACAGATGTAGATACAGAGAATATCTATAAAAATGAATCCATCTCAATATTCATATATTTTTTTTAAATTGCCTGCTTAATTGCCTTCCAGCAGTGTAACATTTGCGAACTATTTCTAAGGAATAAGATACAAAATACTAGAGGTACTACGGTATGTTAATCTTGTCTGAATGGTGGTAAGAAAATTCTCTTAAATTGCAAATGCTATCCATTCAGTTGAAAGAAGTTATTTTAAAAACATCCCTGTTGTTACTGTACAGTGCATTAACTAGTTGTATGTATTTCTTCAAAAAGTTTAAAGTTCCTAATGTTTTTCCACTGACAAAAACAATATCAAGGCTTAAATTGAATTTAGGACTTTATATCATCATAAATATTGTATATGTATGATTGAATTAGACAGAATTGAATTAGACAAATACAAATCATTCTTGTATTAAAGGGCAAAGGAGAGAACAAACACAATACAATTTTAAATAAGATTTGTTCCTATGTATATTTACTTGGAAATAAGGGCACTTTGAGACAATGTTTGATACCATGCCAGAATTGTGTCTGTGCAAGATTGTTTTCACAATATCATCTATTTCAGGAGTGTTCTGAGCTAAATGTTCTGAGCTGAAGCATTTTTAAACTTGAAACAGCTATTTTTACTAACAAAACTTGGCATTTTGAACAATTTTACTGCCAGTGTGCTGGGCTGTTATGTATGGCTTCCACTGTATGGTCTAGAAACAGAGCACTGGAGAAAATAAGAGATATTTAAGAACATGGTCCAGAATTGAAAAGCCATTGTGGACTTTGATTTTCTGTTGAACAGGGAAGACAAGACTTGTGCAACTGACCTCAGAACCATTTACACTGAAAAATTCTCACTAGTATTATGTTGACTTGATTATCTCCCCCCCCCCGTGTGTGTTTGTGTGTTTACTTTATACTTGGGGGTGCTCTCTGCGTGCTTTCATGATCTACTGATGTTGGAATTTATTATGCATTTTAATCTATGAAGACTTCTATATTACAGTAGTTTGGATTGGTTTGTTGGGCTTTGGTGTGCATGTTCTTGTATCCTCTTGGCATCAAGCATCAGTGCAAAAATAGAATTGCAAAATAAATGATTGCTTTGTATTGGTTTATTGACCTTTGAGATGTACACAGTTTGTGCATATTCTTATGTCCTGGTGAAGATAATGAAATCTTAGTAAAAATGTCTTACTTTTTTATTTTTTATTCCAAAGCTACATGAGTAGATGGAATGGTATGATATGCTCACTGCTGCCTGAGCTATAGAAAATTGGCCCAAATATTGATGCAGCCTAATGCAACTAGAAATTGTTGTTTTTTTTCCTCCTTTAGCTTACCTTCAAAAGTACAACTGAATACAGAACAATTGGTGCATTGCTGTTTGCTGGCTTTGTTTACTTTGTGGATGCAAAACAAGTGTGGCTACTTAATTCTTGCATTAAAATACCATTAAAATTTAAACAGAGAAAAAAACCCTCAGGTGCTACAGACCAGCAAAACATGCATTTTCAGTTAATGGAAAAGAGCTCAGTTGAAAAAAGTTCATCACATGTGGCACTTTTATTACTTTTTCACATTAAATTTTCTTTTATCAGTCTATCTCAGAAATACCTAGTTAATATTGCCATGATATGTTCTTATACATGCATGGTGGAAGTAATTGAAAATAGCTTTGTTTCCCCTGCCTTAAACTGTGATGGGATTCTCCAGTTCCTCGGGGAAAATTGATCCAGCAATTTCGTAGCTATTGGGAAATATATTGGGAAATTAATTGTTCACATGATTAACTTTCCCTAATCAGGTTATACAGTAACCCTAATTTATGAACCATGAAATATATCAGCACTATAGGAAGACAGATAGTAATCGTTTATTAACACAATTTCTTTTAAAAACATTTTAAATGATTTTGAAGCAATATTTATAAAAAGAATATAAATAATAGAGTTGTGATGTCTATATGTACATCAACTTACCAATTGTTCATTTAAAAAAAGAAAAGAAAAGGCAGGCAAAAAGACTAGCTATACAGTAAAGATTCCTATTATCAACACTTCTTATGAATGTAGTTGTTTTGTAAGGCCTATTTCTGTTAAATGTACAATAAAATTGCAACTGTTCCAGTGTTCAAAAAATGACTTATGAATAGGGTAGTTAGACAATATACCGGGTAGTGTACAATCCCTTTTGATTCTATCAACAATCAGTATAGACTAAAGCTCACATTTTTCAATATGATTTAAATCAGTAGCTTCACAACCCTATATTTTTAAGTGTCATTATTACATTTTGCCTGTCTTTTCTAATCAAATAAGACATTTTTACCAAGAAACAAAAGTCAATATCTAGCTAATTGCTACACATATTTGATTCAACCCAATTAACCCCAAACTAGTGACCTTTAGACATTTAACAACTTTGTCAATAGAAATTATGGCATCAGTACTATACTGTAAAACAGCTTTCTCGAGCCTGGCACTATTTTGGTGAGTTGTGAATTCCACTTCCTGAATTCTCAGCCAGTGTAACCAAATGGACTACACATGGTTTAACATTTATTTCATTGCCCATATACTCTCATCCTTCCCTTGTCACTTTGAACTGTATTGGTATTTACTACAACTCATTGCCAACTGATGCTGTGAATTCCTTAGGTATATCTAGTATCTCGCTGTTATACTTTCTGAACTATCCACTTGTGTTTTTAGAATAGCTATTAATGGAGCTTAGAAGATAATTGTTCCTGGGGATGGCTGATGTCTTAATTGGTCCATCACTCATAACTAATCATTTGTAAGGATATTGGGTTTTCTATGATTGATTTGAAGTTGCAGGATAAGAATTACCTTGGCCTTGAGGTATATATGCGTTTTGGCATTGTGAGGCATGGTGATGTAACACCTTATCAGGTGCTTTTTCTGAGTTTTGTCACTTTAGATTTCCTGTCTCTTAGAAACAGGTGTTTCACTTCACTGTGCTGGTACCAATGATAAATACATTTATTTCGGGGTGATTGTGTCATTGTTCTGACTTCCCCATCCTTAGCTGCAAACTACAATTCTCATGGTGAGTATATCTTCTCTATTCTAGATGGTGCATTCATTTCTCTGCAAGAGTACTGATAAGCCATTTCTAGTTAGATTGTTTTTCATTGAGCATAAGTCCTCTTTTAGATTGAATACGTGCAATAGATTTTCAAATTCATTATGTACTCCATGGTTGGCTAGTGAAAGAAACATGGTTCTCATTTTAACAAGGCAGAATTTGCCTTGATGAGCTTACAATGATCATCAGAGTGTAATGGTTATAGCATTGTTAGGTCATCTGATCTAGTGTGTTTCCTGAATATCTTGGTGGTATTATTATCGTTATTCTTTGATTTCCATATAAAAAGAAGCTTAATATGAGTTTTGGAAATCCTTATGTTATAAGGGGATGGGGAGAATATTTATAATTTAGGAAAAGCAAGTTAATAAATTGCGTCCAGGAAGGAGGATGTGCTCCTATTTGAGACTATTAAATATAAGTTGTAGTATCATTGGCCACATTTTGGCCATTTTGGTCACATTTTAAAATGAAACAGCATTTTAAAAAGGCTGTTTGGGATAAGCAAGATTTATGGACCAGTTGTTCATAATGTAAATACAGTTGTGATTGATCTCTGAAAGTCCTATGACTTTCATCGGTTTAAAGAATTATGTAGTCTTTTGGAAGGGAATTTATTTGCCTCTCCAGAGCATGACAAAACCCTTGCCTAACATAATTATTTTTTTAACCCAGAAGAATGAAAGCAGGTAAACATTAAGTGGAACTTTTATTATAAATATGAATAATAAAAATAGTGGTAACTATATCATGGTGCTTCTCAGACAATGCTAGGGCCACTTTGATTCAAATAAGAAATCTACTTCTGATGTGTTCAGTTTCCAGAATTGACCTGTGGAATAAATTTTTTATTTTATTTTCAAATTGGTTGAAAACTATAGCAGCATAACATTTGCTATCCTTATTGTCAATCTAAAGGAGTGCAATGGCTCAGCAGTAAAAGACGCTGACCTTGTCAGCTGGAAAACTGATAACCCCGGTTCAAGACCTGAGTGCTGCGTGATGGGATAAGCTCCCATTACTTGCTCCAGCTCCTGCCAACCTAGCAGTTCAAAAGCATGCAAATGTGAGTAGATAAATAGGTACCACTTCAGTGGAAAGCGAATAGCATTCCCTGTGCCTCAGCATATAGTCATACTGACCACATGACCATGGAAATGTCTTTGGACAACTCTGGCTCCCTTGGCTAAGGAACGGAGATGAGCACTGCCCCCTAGAGTCGGACCTTTATCTTTATTGTACTGTAGAGCTTTCTTTTAGTGCATTTCTTCTGATTCACTACTGGGTAACACTATACCAGTATTGTATGTGCAGCAGAGAATAACCAAAGCATCTGTTTTGTCCTCTCACTTTGCTGCCCTCTTTCTGGAGTATATCACACGAGACACTTCCCCCCACACATTAAGGATGGATACATTGTAATAGACATCATCTGCATAGCATCTCTTGACTCTTTCCTGTGCCTTTTTTCTTATGCTGTATTCACAGATGAATAGTTTTTAAACAAATGGAATCATGTGTTATAAACAAACTTTTATTTAAGATTTCTCCATCTTTCTCCCAACTTTCCTTCTTTTCCTTTCTTAATAAAGGCTAAATTTTACCATGTTTTGTTTGGAAGACAATGTGGGTGTGGGTGTGTGGAGTGGTGGTCCCATCATTTTTAACATTGCAAAATGCCACCCTGTTATTTCATTTCAGTAGTGCACTCTATTCCATTCTAATACAATGTCACAATTTTGTTATTTCAGTCTAAACAGGTGAGGGTGATAAAGTTAGTGTACATGCAGTATTCCTGGCTGTACAGTCTGGTGCAATTGCATAATTCTGAAAGAGCACTGACCATCAGGCCCCAAACCAAGAATAACATGTGGCAAATCTTCCAGGTTGAGTTATTTATTGTTTCATACTTATAGACCAAGTCTCGCCAGATTGAGGACTCTACTTTCTGTATCTACAATATACTCTGTGGACTAGTGTGTGTGTGTGTGTGTGTGGGTATCTTCATCCTCTTTCTTTCACACATGATATCTGGGCTGAGTTGCCTCTTACTCTTCTGGAATGCACCTCTTCCCTTCTAGGTATCTATCTACCTGCTCACTTCCTTCCATCATGCTGGCAGAGTGCTCTTGTGTTCTGTTCCAAGGAGACATCAACAGATGAGCTTCAACAGAGACAGAAGAGGAAGAAAGTATGTCAATCGGCTTGACACAGCAATAAGAGCTGCTTGGATCTGATCTGCTATTAATCACCTGAAACATAAGAAATATTATATATCTTAAGACTGTCAATGGGGAGGGGAGGGACACAATTTTAACACTGTTACAGCTAAGGATGGCTTCAGTCTGCCTCACGTTTGGAATAAAATGAAGGCAATAGGAAGGCTGAAAAAGATATTGGTAGGACATAAATATGTGCATGTGGGGAATGTCCTATGATCCACATAAAAATCAGTCTGAATGATGCTGAAATTCAAAATAAAATTAATTTGAATGGAAGATGTTTCACTGCCACTTCATAGAGAAACTATTTATTTTTAATTTTATTTATTTATTAAATTTATACGCTGCCCAACTCCAGATAAGGTGACTCTGGGTGGCTTCTATAGATGACAATAGTGAGATAAATATACAGGTAGTTTTCAACTTAGAACCATAATTGAGCCCAAACTTTCTGTTGCTAAGCGAGACAGTTGTTAAGTGAGTTTTGCTGCATGTTATGACCTTTCTTGCCACAGTTGTTAAGTGAATCACAGCAGTTGCTAAATGAATCTGGTTGTTAAATGAATCTGGCTTCCCCATTGATTTTGCTTGTCAGAAGTTGATAACATGACCCCAGGACACTACAACTGTCATAAATATGAGTCTGAAGCTGAAAATATTCAGCCAAGCATCTGAATTTTGATCACATGACTATGGAGATGCACAACAGTCATAAGTGTGAAAAATGGTCATAAGTCACTTTTTTCAGTGCCCTTGAAACTTCAAAGGTTCACTGAATGAACTGTTGTAAGTCAAGGATTACCTGTATATCCACATCTGTTTCAACAGGGTTAAATCTGGCTGAAATTAACATACTTTACATTTACAGAGCAGTCAGTCTGGGAGGGTTCCAGTCAACCTGCTTAGGAAAATGTATGTGTTTTCATTTCAATAATTAACTTATATGAAGGTATTAGTGTCGAATAATATTTCAATTGTACAGTTATTTCTGTGCTTAAAACAAACACAAATATTATTTATACATTATATGGTTATCGTATTGGAAGAAGAAGGCCTGTTAGCAAAGTTAACCTTGAAGGGAAATCTAATAAATCACATTTCTTCACATAGACATAAAATTGAACTGAAAGATTGTTTTCCCCCTCAAAATGTAAAGTGTAGCAATAAAAAAATACCGCACTCTTTTTGGTGATTTTTTTGAGAGATTGCAATGAAAGAGTCAAAATGACCATTAAGACTGGCTTTATCCTTCTTTAAGATAATGATGCTTGCTTTTAGAGATAGCAGGAAATCACTAATTGTAGTGGTTCTATGTTGCTATGCCATTTATGATGTAATTTTGATTGCATCAATCATTATCTCTGTGATTGATACAGGGAACCTCACTCACCTCCTTCTTCATTAGATAGACTTTACTTGCCATTAGTAAGGCTATTACATTGTCAGGCATAATTAACACTGTGCCATCATCCAACACACTACTAGGTACTGGGTTGGATAGCTGTGGTAGGAAGAATAACAAGGGCATGAAAACTCCACCCTTGCAAAGCACCCATTCCGTTTCTGTTGCTTCTATTTCCATGGCTGAAAAGCAGATTTTTTTTGGGGGGGGGGGGCAGATTTAAAAAGAAATGAACATTGCCAAAGGTCTGATTCTGACCAAATGAAATGCAGTTTCTCAGCAAGCATGATGCTGTTCTAATTGAGGTAGCTGATGCATAAAATAAAGCCATTCTTTGGACTGCTATTCAGCAGAGATCAATGCCTCTAAGGATAAGAGAAAGGAAATTATAGGCTCATTCAGTCACTTTCTTTGCTACTTCCACACCTGTTGTATATTATAAAAGAAGACTGTGTGCCTGGAGCAAATTAACTTGGTTAGCATCAGCCTAGTGTAAAATGTTTCTCAACGTTGGCAACTAAACTGTGTGGTCTACAACTCCTAGAATTCCCTAGCCAGCAGTCATGGTGACTGGGGAATTCTGGGAGCTGAAGTCCATACATCTTCATACTTCTGTCCCCATTCATCTACATCTCCTAGAATGAGAAACACTGGTATGGTGGGTCAGACATTTCAAATGTCCCCCCCCCTCCCTTTTCTGGTCTAGCCATTAGATAAAATATGTTATGAGAAAGCTGAAGAAAACAAGTGTTTCATCTTGGATCAAAAATAGTCTTCTCATCTCCCCCCAATTATTCTTAAAATATATATTTAACTGAAGAACTTTTAAAAGAAACTTCAGAATATAGCTAAGATAGCATGCAATGCAATGACATTTGTAAAATGGATATTGGATACTCTGAATATCAGTTGCAATTTCACAATCATAACAATAAAGAAGGAAAAAATCCTGGTGAAATTATTCCTGCTTTAGAAAGTTTCCATGGTACCAGAGATTCTCACTGAATCTCATAGACAACCCTGAATTTGGGTAATCAATGAAGTTCTTCTCAATATTCAACAACTTCCAATATTCTAATGTCAAGAAATCCATAAAAACACAATCATTGCACATTCAAATGATCTCAACCAGTTTCATTTTCCCCCTTCCCACTTTTCAAAGTTGTCAACAACCACCTGTTAAACAAGTGTGCTTGTTATGTCTGCCTGTCTTGGGAAGCTTCTTCCGGGATCACTCGGATAAAAACTTGAATTCTGACCTTTGGGAAGTGGAACACAGGGCTAAGAAAATGTATATGTAGTTGAAGAAACAGTCTTCAACTATAGGTCGACACTTATCCAGGTCTTTGACCAAAAGGTTGATATCACTGCAAGAAAGCAAAGACAGCTTGGAAAGTTAGAATCAGCAGGTCAGAGTGCTACATACTGTAAATCTCTTAGACCAATCAGCAGTGGAGAACGGCATGTCCACTTGAAAAACATTGAAGAAAATCATATTGATATTCTGAATATGTGTCTGTAAAATGCTCACTTGTAATTGTTCATGTTTGCATGTATGTTTCTGAGAAGTTGAGCACCACTCTGTTGTTTTAAACCCAGAGAGAGAAAACATATAGAGGTGAGATAAGACATTGAAACACATCTTTTGTAGAAGGAAAGGCTGCATTGGATAAGGTAATGACATAATATGTCCCTATTTGGGGGAGTGGGGGAGTGATGAGAAGCGTTTTCCTTTTTTATTTTTCTATTGAAGCCTATTTTAGAATTTATACTACAGTTTTCACATATTACTCACTATAAATGGGAAAAATCATACCATAACTTTTGGGCAATTTTGATCTAAGGATCCAGAAATAGCTTGGAGGAGCTGCATGCAGTCCTACATTCAGAAGTGGCCCATTCTTGCTTTATAGCATGAATGCACTAAATTGCAGCTTGCAGCTGTATCACTAGATATTAATTGTGAGAGGCCCAAAAGAAGCTATTGTCAGTGGCAACTTATTATACTGCAATATCCAATACAACAATGCAAATCATATAATAGGAGGCCTTCACAGCATATAGGAATACAAACAAAGCACGGAAATATTTGAGTCCTGTATTATAGCTATCACTCATAATGGCTAGCACTAGGTACCTCCTCTGAGTTTAAATTCCAAACAGACAGAGGTTGGAGAGAGATATGTTAATAAAATAATGTTTTTTAAGAAGCTCAGGAACTTAGCCTAAGGGAGTTCTCCAATAGTCAGAATCACAGGGCAGGAATGGATAGTTATTGCCTGGAAAGACAAACAGTAGCAGTCTAAGGGTCATCTAAAGAATTTGTTCTAAATGTTAATCTGAAGGAACTTTATTCATAACCCTATATAAGGCTATATAAATCAAATAAAAGTCAACAAGCCTTAAGATGGTTTATGTCCTTATTCCATTTACATATATGCCGCTATGTAAGAATTATTAACCTAAGAGACAACAATTTCTCAGGGCTAGCTGTATTACACAATATGGTTTATGCATTTATTATTTTTAATATGTGATACTTCTGCTGCAACTTAAAGGCAGTGTCCATAAGAAATCTTTAGCTACTGTAAGATGACAGGTTTTGAATCAAATAGATGCATCTGTCATGCTTTGCTCTAGCTCAGAGGTGTCAAACTGGCGGCCCGCAGGCCTGATGCATCACACGCAGGCCACACCCACCCCGGCTCCACAAAGGCAACAAACGTTGTGATATGTCATAATACATCACGTAAAGCGATCGAGTTTGACACCTGTGCTCTAGCTAGTGTTTTAGCTATGTGAATCCAGTTTAGAGGAAGCTGAATTAAAATGACCTCATGGTATACCCTTTTCAATAAGTCATTGTTTCTAGAGGTTATTCCAGTAAACAGAATTTTATGTCATCTCATTTTGGCATAATTGTCTAATTAAATGGAGAAAGCAAATCACTGCATTCAGTGACACATAAACAAAGGTTTGTTGTCACTAAAATTGTATGGTCTAGATAAGGTTTGGACATTCAGTGTGCAACAAAATACTTCTCAAAATGCCATTTTTCAGTTGTAGTTGGTTATTAGATTTAAGATTTTTATATCTAGCTTGAACTAATTTTTGCCCTATCTGGTCCTCTTCTCCTAATCTTATTAGATGGCTTTCAAGCAATTTGGAGGTGGTTTTTAAAAGAAAGACTTCAATCATATGGATTCTTCCTTTCAGTGGGATTTCATGGAGTTAAAATTACTATCAATGTTGTTCCTAATTATCTTAGTCTTGGAGGCATTAGCAAAACTATGTGCTTGAAGTCTATTTTTAATCTAGTCCTGAAACATCAGAAAGCTTTTACATTGATTCAACATTTTCAAACACAATTCAAGGAAGAAACTATAATATCACATTTGTTCAATGCTTATTTTCAGGTGGATATAGGCAACATATCCTCATGGACTGATTGGTTTGTGCCATCACCGTTAGATCATGCCAAGTTAAAGGAGCAATTTAATTAGGTCAAAGCAACTTGGATTTGTACTTCAGTAACACCAGCAAAATAAAGATATGGAGGAATAGTTTAATTGCCCTAGGTTAGATAAAGCTGAAACCTTCAGGCCAAAGCCAGCACTCAGTAATTTGCAAACAGTCTAAGCAAATGGTCAGATATATAGGCTGAGAATTGGAGTAGGTTTAGAATTATCCAAATTATACAACAACACTTAAAAAAAATAAAAGAACCAACGAGTGATTCCCCATTCATTTTATCTTGCTATTCCCAGTTCTCTTCAAGATTTTTAAACTTTGGTTCTGAATTCTTTGGAGCAGTTGCATGAAATTTAAATTTCCCACAGCTAACTCTGAAAAGAAATAACTTCTTAACCTTCTCTTCTCTAAATCCCACTGCTTTCTATCCATTGAAAAGATAAGTCATTTTCCACAGAGAGTCCTAACAAGATCTTAGGTAATCAGCTGGCCATCCAAAATTAAGGATTCTCTTAGTCAGTGCTATAGTGCTATAGTTCAATAGCTTACCACATGGCACCACTTTGCCCAGAACTACTAGGAATTAGGCCTGTGTTTAACTAAAATTGTAAATGTGAGATTTGAAGAGGGCATAATGCAATCCAAACCAGCACTTGAAGCTCCAAGGGCAAAGTGATTTGGTCTGAGATTAAAAAGGAAACAAGCCTATAAACTATAATGTGGAAGAATTAAGCTATCTGCAGCTGCTTAATGTTTTTGCAAAACAGAATAAAAATAGCAGGGATGACAGAGTCTTTAGAAGACATTAAATCTTTCAAACTGAATGAATAAATGAATGAAAAAATGGCTTATTATGGTCATAGACCAGCATAAGCAAATTCCAAATAGAAATACAATTCCTAAATATAAACAGATTAATAAAAATCAGTAAAATGCATATAAACATAGTGAACAAATACAGAAAGTCACCTGAATAAACAACTAGAGCTAAAATGGGTGATCAACAAAATCAAATGAGAACTATCTAAGAGCTACTTAAAGTTTGGGCTGTAATGGAAAGAGCCAGATCCATCTGATAGTAACTTTTGGAAGTAAAAGCATCAGAGTGACTAGGGTGCTTAATTGAAAAGGGAGATAATGACTCCTGCTTATTTATTTAATAAATAAATGTAATAATAATAATAATAATAATAATAATAATAATAATAATAATAATAATAATAATAATAATAATAATAATAATAATAATAATAATAATAATAATAATAATAATAATAATAATGTTGGAAGGGACCTTGGAGGTCATCTAGTCCAACCCCCTGCTCAGGCAGGAAACCCTATACCATTTCGGACAAATGGCTGTCCAGTCTCTTCTTAAAAACTTCCAGTGTTGGAGCATTCACCGCTTCTGGAGGCAAGTTGTTCCACTGGTTAATTGTTCTAACTGTCAGGAAGTTTCTCTTTAGTTCTAGGTTGCTTCTCTCCTTGATTAGTTTCCATCCATTGCTTCTTGTCCTGCCTTCAGGCGCTTTGGAAAATAGCTTGACTCCCTCTTCTTTGGGCAGCCCCTGAGATATTGGAACACTGCTATCATGTCCCCCCTCATCCTTCTCTTCATTAAACTAGACATACCCAATTCCACCAGCTGTTCCTTATATGTTTTAGCCTCCAGTCCCGTAATCATTTTTGTTGCTCTTCTCTGTACTCTTTCTAGAGTCTCAACATCTTTTTTACATCGTGGTGACCAAAACTGGATGCAGTATTCCAAGTGTGGCCTTACCAAGGCATTGTAAAGTGGTATTAATACTTCACGTGATCTTGATTCTATCCCTCTGTTAATGCAGCCCAGCACTGTGTTGGCTTTTTTGGCAGCTGCAGCACACTACTGGCTCATATTTAAGTGATTGTCCACTAGGACTCTGAGATCCCTCTCACAGTTACCACTATTGAACAAGGTACCCCCTATACTATACCTGTACATTTGGTTTTTCATGCCTAAATGTAGAACCTTACTTTTTTCACCATTGAATTTAATTTTGTTAGATAGCACCCAGTGTTCAAGTCTGTCCAGATCCTCCTGTATCTCCCATTCCAAGTTTTTTATTAATTTTCCAATATTACATTTACATATTTGAAAAGTAGCGTGGCGGCTGAGCACAGTAATTCATTACATTTGAATATCATCAGTATAAATCTCAAAGTATTGCAACAACTAATTCCCTCTCTTTTCCCCATAATATCTACTGTCATATTCGAACCAATACATTTCTTATTCTATCAATCAAACAAAAAATACCTTTCTAGTATTCATCAATAGTCTTCAGTCTATACATATCTTAATTAATTTGACATTCCATCTTTTAGACAAAAACCTAGTAAGTTTTTCTTAACTTTAATTTCCCATTGATATTTAAGTTTAATGTTTAATCTTTATCATTTCCAGATTTTAAATGATCCCAATTTCTAAGTCTCCTATCTCATATTTGGGGCTAATAATTTTTTTTTTCTTCCTTCTACTTCCTTCCTTTCTTCCTTTCCAGAAAAATAAAAAAAATAAAAATAAAAAATAAACCACCAGCATTTGTATCACAAACCCATATACAAATTTAATTATTAGTATTTATACTTCTAAGTTTTACTTAACCTTTGTCGCAACTTATAACAATATCTTAAATTCAAATCTTAGTTATTTGTAAACATTCAAACTTTTAGCCAATCAGTGACCTGATGGTTAATTTTCCCTTAATATTTTAATTTAAAGTTTAATATTTATTTTTTTCCAAATTTTTAATTAAACACAATTCCTTTACCACTATTCCTCATACAATCTAATATTTAAAGTACACCCCTTATATATAAATTCTACCATCTATCTTAACAAACTAATAAAACAGTATAATATTCTTATTTCAATATTTATATTTCTAGATTTTATATGA
This sequence comes from Azemiops feae, assembly GCA_023970755.1. Lineage (NCBI taxonomy): Eukaryota > Metazoa > Chordata > Lepidosauria > Squamata > Viperidae > Azemiops > Azemiops feae. The sequence goes on along the minus strand of JALGBA010000060.1, from coordinate 310,224 downwards.
CCAAAATTTTCTTTATCTCAAATCATTACAATATCTTGTGTTCAGAATACATATTCTATCCATTTAGATATATTCTATTTTAGATCTCATGTGTAGATCAAAACCCCAATCTTTTTCAATCTTATTCTAGCTTTTTTTCTCTGCCAGATCATTTTTCGTATCTTTGCTTTTAAATCATCAAAAAGATCTCCTTGTATTATTGTGGCTATTGTTTGATGTCGATAAAAGCATCCAGTTGATGTTTTCTTAAGAGGACTAGCTGATTTAGCAGGTCGTCTCTTTGTTTTTCCAGTTCGATGCAGTTGTCCCAAAGTATTTATCTTCTCTTTCATCTATTTTTCTTTTTTATCTTCAAATTCCTTCTGGTTTATAAGAAAAGTCCTTGCCTTGTTTTCTATTATCAGTTTCTTTTTTGTGTTTTCCATTGTCTGTATTTGTTGAGTATCTAAGTCTTCTGTCATAGCATTTGGTTGTTTCACTTTCTCTATAGAATTCTGTATAGATGATTCTTTGGTTGAAGTCATAGTTTGAGTTTGCATATCCAGACTTATGCGTAGAGTTTGGATAATCGCTTTTAACATACAAAGAATTTGTTCCTGTGCTTCCTCTGTAGAAGAAATCCATTCCTATTCTTCTTCCATTGTAGTATATTAAACTAAAAAAAACTTACAGTCAGAAAGTCCACCAAGTGAGGAGCTGAGCTGGGTTTCTTGCAGATGGTGTTTCAAGGTTACTTTATATCTTATCTATTTTCAAAGCTGTCAACAAGTCTCTCTTAAGGAATAACAGGTTACGTCTCAAAGTTAGTTGGATCTTTTCAGTCCCCCCCCCTCTATTTTAAGGGGGAAAACCCCCAAATCTTCAATAGTAATTAGAGTAAAAATCAGAGAGTAGAAAGTTACAAATCTTATAATCCACCAATTTTAGGAAATAGAATTCCAATTAGGATCCCAGTATTTTTCCAATGTTTTAAACTCCCGAGTGGTTGTTTGCCGCTGTTTCTGGAAGGAGGGCTAAAATCCCCCTTCCCTCACCACAGGGGGGAAAGTACTTTAGCAGTTTATGCAGGTAATTAAGTAATTAGGATGTAAGAGAGGTAGACCTCACCCAGTCTTGTCCACGCTGCTTTGAAGTTGCCAGATGGTAATGTGACTTCGGCTGTTAGCAGCCTAGGGACGAGCCATGTTTTTATGGCCGGTCCTTTCGTCCGCCGGTTTGGAAGGATCGCCAGCTCTAACAGGAGAGTTGCTGCTCTACCGCGATCCAGCAAAAGCCCCTCCTTGCTGGTCGCCTCTTCAGGGTGACTTTTGGCCCTTTTCAGGGCCCCCCAGCGATGCGAAACTGAACGGGGGAGAGAGAGCAAGTCTCCCAGCTGTCCATGGCAGCCACATGATGAACCGGAAGTCCAGATCCTCCTGTATCTCAATAAACATTTCTACTCCAATCAAGGGATACAGACTTGTTGGGAAGGAATTGAATTTGGTCAGCTTCTGAATGTGGAGATGGTTATATGGTTAAATACCTATTGGGATAAAATGGATGAGTAAACCGTGAGTGAGTTGAGCAGCCATATACATGTTCTTCATACATACATACATATACATACATATGTAAATCAACCCCCAAGCAAAACTAATAGGTCTATAATTACAAGTCTATAGCACACTGCTTTAAGAGTGACTAATGCACATTCATAGCTTGTTTGGGGGATTGTAGCCCGTGAACGGAATGAGACATTTAGGTGTGCCTTGGCCATGCCTCCTTCAACCCCTGCTACCCACCTCAGCCCATTCAAAGCCAGCTTTCCTGCTCCACTGGCCCTCCCCCAGTCATTATCCCTGGCCATTGGGCCCCTGGCTCTCTGCCCCTGGCCCTTTGCCCCGGCCCATTCGCCCAGACACCGTTTGACCCAGGCCTTTGGCTTCAGGGGACAAATAGCCCCCAGCCAATCAGGTGGCAGGCAGAAGCCATGGTGCTGTGGAGGCCGTGTGCGATGTAAGATTTTTTAAAAAATACTGCAGCTGCTCCGCATGTATTGGGGTCTTGTAGATCTGTCACCAAGACCCGAGGGAGAGGGAGTGGCAGTGGAAGTAGCAGCTGCTGGGACCACTGGGGGGGGGCAAGAGTATATTGGGGGAACCAGGAAGGGAGGGGGCACCTCAAGGGGGCTTGACAAAGACAGCTTGGCTCGCAACTCAAATGAAAGGGGGAGGAGGAGCAAGGCCTGTGTGCTTTCTGCAATTGCGGACAGCATGGGAGGAAGCTCAGATGAATGGTAAGCCCTGCGTGGCTTCTGCAATTGCAGGCAGCATGGGGGGAGTGCAGGCAAACAGCAAGGCCAGTATGGCTTCTGGCATTGTGGTGGGGGCGCGACAGGTGAACAGAGATAGTGCACGAACTGCCTGTTCAATGTCAGGCCAGAGTCCAGGAACAGAGGCAACAGAGGGGAAGTGGGGAAAAAAAGGAAGCCACTACTATGCAGGTTTTTTTTTTTTAAGCTGTCAGAGGCTCCGTGCAGAGTGGGCAACGGGCAGACAACGGTGGGTGGGGGCTTCCCATTTTGGGATAGGAATTATGTCAATACACATGTTTTCTAAGTGCCATCCAATTTTTTTGGGTATGCAACCCAGTATGCCAATAGCCACTGATACCACTACAGCTGGTTTATGCCATAATCTTTCAATTTTGATTTTCAGACCTTGATATTTTGTGATTTTCTTTCAAATTCTTTGTCTTCTATTCTATATTTCCTGCTATTGCCACATTACACTTTTTTCAATCACAGTTACAACTAGCGTGTAATACTTTATTGGTTTGTATTTGAAAATTCTACAATATTTTAACTTGCTCGTTTTCAATTACTTTTTCAACTCTATGTTCCTTTAATTCTTCATTATTGCTACCTAATCATTTTATCCCTGATTTTTGGTTATGCTTTTCACAAATTATTGCAGGGGCCTTCTTAAACTTTCCAGCCTAATTCTCTGACATATCTTCAGTAAAGGAAATGTATATTCTCACATATCAAAATAAATTTTACTGTATGCTTTTTTCCACCTGAAAGAGAAAGACACAACAAAAAGCCAGATGTCCTGGCCTTGCCCATTTCCATGGCTGTCATTGCCTCTTTGGCCTGCCTTTGGTGACATTTGGCCTCCCTCTCCTGAATATACAGAGAAAAGTGCAGCTTAATCGCTGATAAGAATGTTTCAGTGACAATCTCTTCTTCAGACCTAAGCGTAGATAACGCAGTCCATTTTATGATATATCCTATCCTCTCAAACAGGCTCTTGCTAAATACCTCATTAATTTTTAATTCTCAACAATGCAGCTTTGTGATAATATTAATGGTCTAGAAATGTTCTGATGACCACAGCGAATTTGATGATATAACCTTGATGTCAGTCCATGAGCTAAATTATCAGTTGACAAATGCATCACTTTTTCTGTTTTTCCCTATGAGGTCTCCCCTCGCCCCCCCCCCACATACATATGAGACAAAAATCAAGGAAGGGAGTATGCTTGGCACTTTGCCTACCAAAATTATAAGATTCAGTACCTTATCTCATGAATAGCAGTCCAGATTGCACAACTCTAAAGTTCATTTGCTTGGGTTGCTGTAATGGTACACCTTCTCAGGCCACTGAACTGCCCAAACTGCCCACTTATAGATAGATTGGTGTAAATTAAATTGATTTCCAAAGTATTTCTCATGCATCATTGTGGTTGACTGTTAGATAAATCATAATGAGTAACTAAATTAATTTTCTTGTTTGAATGATAAAAATCAGGCTAACAGAAAGGAAAATATGGTCAGTGTGGTAAATTGATGTTTAACTAGTATTTCAGTCCAACAGAAATCTCATGCAGAACAAAGCTCACACACTCTGTATCAAATAAAACATCACATTATACATAAGCTGAACTGATGTTTGGGAAAACTGCCAAACGACTGGGGAATTTTCCACTTGCAATAGCATGGCAGCCTCTTTCAAACCAACTATTAAGCAGCAGGAACACATATGCACTTCATCGCCTTTTCTATTACAAGGAGCTGACACATTAAGCTCTTTGGAATAGTATTCATATTTTATCAGCTGTCCCCATACTAGTTTTTTTATTTATAACCTACCCTGACTTTTTTTACTCATTCATAGTGTCAAATTTAGGAAGGAGACAATGCAAAGCCCTTTTAAGAGGAAAAGTCAGCCCATAAATTTCATTGTACTTTTTAGCCTTTACCAGCAGCTTTATAGATCTTGTCACATCATCAATTATTCTTAACTTTGCAGCAAGCTTCCACAACATGTAAGCCAGAAAGTGATGTGCAACCTACTTTTTTTATTAAAATTTATTAGACTACTTTTTGCCTCAAAAAGAATTCAGAAAGGGATAAACAAGATTTGAAAGAACAATAGGGAATTATACTCAAATAATTTCAACCCCCCCAATCGCAGAAAATATTATAACAATATAGAAGATAAAATATGGGGGTAATGAGCATTGGGAGATGTGGTACAAGACAGAGAGTGGGCTCTTTTTGGAGCATGTGGGAATGTTATATTGTGTTGATCTAGTTTGGTATATGAGAAAGTAAGGTTGCGTAGCCCTTGCATTTTAGGAAATATAACACAGATAAGAAAAGTCCCCTCCCCCCAATGAGTTACAAAACGAATGATGCACTGAATATTAGGTTATTACCCAAGTTCCTTTGCTTTTCTCAAATTAATTCATTCATCTACTCCCCCCGTCCATTTGACAGACTATCTTTAATAAGAGACTTGGTGGAGACACAGATGTTTGAGGGAGGAAAGCTTCAAATTAATTAAAAATCCTAGGTGTGCCTTAGCTAATGTTAAATATTGTGTATCTCCTGAAAGGTCAAGTTGAATTACATCAGATTTGTGCTGGTGCAACACAGACTAAGACTTGGCATTTCTCCCTGGAATACATGAAATGTCAACAAACAGTATGAAAAATGATCAATGCTCTGAGAACATAGGTACTATAGGGTAAGCTATTTTACTTGAAGATAAATTTGTTTAAAAAGTTTATTCTAGAATCTGGAGGACTCAAAGATATACCTCCTCTAAAAATGAGGAGTGTTTGGAAATAACCTTATAGGATATTTTTCCTCCTCCAAAATGTTCACTAATTTTAGAATTCCTATGTACTTAGTATAGGTAGTCCTTGACTTACAACAGTTCATTTAGTGACCATTCAAAGTTACAACAGCACTGAAAAAAGTGACTTAGGACAGTTTTTCAGAGTTTGCAGAATCCCCACAATCATGTGATCACAATTCAGATGCTTGGCAACTGAGTTCTTATTCATAACCATTGCAGTGTCCCGGGGTCATGTGATTACTTTTTGCAACCTTCTGACAAGCAAAGTCAATGGGGTAGACAAAGTCACTTAACAACCATATTAGTAACTTATCAACTGCAGTGATTCTCTTAATAATTGTGGCAAGGTTATACAATGGGGTAAAACTCACTTAGCAATTGTCTACAACAGAAATTTTAGGCTCAATTGTGGTCATAAGTCGAGGACTACCTGTGCTATTTCTGAAATGAAGTTGATACAGAAGAAAATATGAAATGTTACCTTCTCGCTGACTTCTAAAGGACAGGTTGAAGCAGGGCTTAGTTCTTTTATTTCGTTCATGTTTATCCCCTCTCCACATCACAATGTATCTATGTGCCTAGATACACATGCATATTCATTATGCTGTTCCATTTTGTGGTAAGCACATTCAAAATGATGTGCAGTTAAAAATAGCCATGAATTAAAGCCATGAAATAAGAAAAAGAAGTATAGTTTACCTTTTTATGTTTAACTCCTAGCAACTGCCAGGGCTGGTCCCTACAGTTTTTTGGGCAAAATGTTTTGGAAATGGTTTGCTTTCTTGTCTTTTCTGCCTATGGGTTAGAAGAAAGAATGACTAGTCCAATGACTAGTTGCCCTATTGGCTTCATGCTTCATGCCTATGGTGGAACTTATAGTTTTCTAGTTTTTAGCCTGGTGCTTTAATCACTACACTAAAGTACAGAGAAGAGCATCTAAGATGATCAAAGGCCTGGAGACTAAAACATATGAAGAACTGCAGGACTTGGGTTTGGCTAGTCTAAAGAACAGAAGAAGTAGGGGAGACATGATAGCAGTATTCCAGTATCTGAGGGGCTGCCACAAAGAAGAGGGGGTCAAATTATTCTCCAAAGCATCAGATGGCAGGACAAGAAACAATGGTTGGAAAATGATCAAAGAGAGAAGCAACCTGGAATTAAGGAGAAACTTCCTAACAGTGAGGACAATTAACCAGTGGAACAGCTTGCCTTCAGAAATCGTGGGTGCTCCATCAGTGGAGGTTTTTAAGAAGAGACTGTCTGAGATGGTATAGGTTCTCCTGCTTGAGCAGGGGGCTGGACTAGAAGACCTCCAAGGTCCCATTCTATTCTATTCTATTCTATTCTATTCTATTCTATTCTATTCTATTCTATTCTATTCTATTCTATTCTATTCTATTCTATTCTATTCTATTGTTAAAACGTGTTTGCACCAAAAACATTCACTATACCACTCCATATTCTTATATTGCCTTTTGTTCTTTAAAGGGCTGTCAGTCTTCCTGTCAATCCATGCATTCTTCCTTCATATATTTATTTTCTAATTAAATTTTCCTATATGACCACACCATGTCAGTCTAGTTGTTTTATATAAGTTATTCACTTTTGCCCTCAGTCCAGTTATTTACCATTCATTTATCGTTTTATTCTGTTTTGCCACACATGTTACATTACCAATTCCTACCTCATTTAAATTAATTTTATATTTCTGCCCAATTCTCAATTTCTTAAAAAAGTTGGCAGAAGCCATTTTGCTTCTTTCATCTTAAAAGTTCTTCCATTTTTCTTTCTTCTTATACTTCGTCTATTTTTTATTTTCTTTTATTTTTTGACACTTAGATATAATTTATAGTCTTGCATATCATTTTCTCTGTCAAATACAACTATGAGTCTTGATACATTAATTTACAGAATCACACTCCTTATTGCATAAAGTATTAGTATTGTAACAGATTGGGGCAATCTATAATGTATTCATTACAAATTATTTGGGTTCTCAGCCAATAAGTTTACTTTCAAAACTACACTCATATTCAGAGGGTTTTATAGGTGATAGCCAGAGGCCTGAATTGCACCCAGAAGCAGTAGGAATAAAATAATTTATCATGGCATGCCTACCAGTGCCTATACAATTGCATTGGGGACCAGCTGTAGCTTTCAGTTAGTCTTTAAGGCTAACACCCTGCAATCCAGTTGTGAAGTGACCAGAATGTGAGTGAGTGTCTGCTTAAAGTACCTCCTGACACAAACATGGTGCAACTTCTGTCTAGTGAAAAACTTGTGGGAAGGCCATAGCTACCACCTTCTCTTGGAGTAGGTGCTGCAAGTGCAAGATGACTCCCCAATTGCACATCATTTATTTTGAATGGGAAATGCCAACCCATTAAGTGTTAATGTTGAAATATTTTCAGAACCAGGGACCCAAATAGATATTGCTGTTTGGTGTTATCAGGAATGAGTCTGAATCTATTCTTCCACCTCCAGATTGCCACACCTTCTAGGCACTGGATCAAGATGCATGTGCATGGACTTCCGGTTCCGGTTGCAGCGCCAGCGGATGCGCAAAGAACTTGCTCTCTTTGCCGTCCGGTTTCTCCCAGCCGGTAGACCCTGGATAGGGTCGAAAGTCACCCTGGAGGGGCGACCACCATGGAGGAGGACACTCGTTGATCGCAGAGTGAGCGGCAGCTCCCTCTGCGGTCCGAGAAATCACCTTTGGGCCGACGGGGAAAAGATCGGCCAGTAACATGGCCGATCACTTAACTGCTCCAGCCGAAAGTCACAGCAACATCTAAGCAAAAAGAACCACCGTGGAAGATCCGGGTGAGACCTTCCCTCTTGATAATCTATCTACTTCCCTGTGAACAGCTTTTAGAAACTATTTCCCTACTTTGAGAAAGCAGCGTTTGGACACTGGGGAAAACGGGCCTTGGAAAAATAATTAATTTTTATTGTTTATTTGAGCTGTTGAAATTCGGGTATCCTGAAAAAAAAATCCTTACTGTGACTCTCTCTCTTTGCTTGCTTATCTTTAGTTTAAGTGGAAATCCTTAGGGAGGGTGGTGGAGTGCTTTTTCTTTCCTCCCCCCCCCTCCTGAACAGTATTGCCTATTTTTTTTTAAAAAAAAACTTTCGGTTCTCTAGGCGGACTCATGTGGATTGTTTGGTTACAATGTAGCCTTGAACTTGGCGTGAAGCCCAGAAACTTCGACTGTTACAAAGTAACTATCTCCAGCTGAACTCTCACTCCCTGATCTTGGCGTGACGCCCAGACTGGTATATTTCCTTTGGAACTTGCTTAGTTTTCTACTTGTACTTCGTTTGACTTTACAATATCAAATATATTTCCCAAAAATGGATTTTCTCTCATTCTAGGATTACAATATAATAATTGACTGCTAAGAAATCCTTTTTTATTATTATTTTGGAATATAAATTGGATATTCACAATACTGACTGGGACTTTTGCTGTTTTTATCTTTATGCTGGATTTGACTATTTGCTTTTCCCTATTTCTGTTTGGAAATATATTTCGGTTTGGACCCTATATTTTATAATGCTGCAATCTATCTTTTAAGCTGAACTTTTACTAAAAAAAGAAAAGAAAAAAGGATGGAATCCCACTCACAGCTTAATTATGGACTTATACTAGAAAAAATTATGGAAATGAAAGAGGAATTTAAAGAACATCTTAGAATGCTCAGGAAAAAGGAGGTTCCAGAATTAAAAACTGAAGCTCAAACTTTGACTGACTATGGCACACAATCAGATTTACAACTTAATGAGATGGAGGAAATATATTCACAATTTATTGATGAGGAAGATGATACACCCCATATGCAAATGATGGAGATTTCTGATGATCAAAGGCAGAATTCAACTAAGACATCTATAATTTCAAAAGCAACAGGAATGGACTTCCAAATGCGAGGCACTAAAGATGCTGACAATATGAACAAACAACGAATAATTACCATACTGATTAAGATTGATTACATAGTGCAGACAACACTGGAAAAAAGAGAAGAAGACTACGATTGGACTCAATTGTGGAAAAATGCCTATAGCCAAACACTAAGATGGGAGGAGCTAGAGGCCCTACTGTGGAAACCTACTTGGCACAAAAAGAAAGCTAGAATTAGGTTTAAAAATGAGAGTTAAAATTTTATCTGACGGGTAAAAAGGGCTTTTAGAGACTTTGATTGAGCTAATATTTTTGAGATTCTTAAGGTCATTTTAGTCTGAGTCAACATTTGATGTAAATTATTGATTTGATTATGGTTTGGAATGGCAATATGGCTAAATTGAAACAATTGAGGAATTTTTAGAGATTTGGATTGATTTATAAAAATATTCGATAGAGTATATGAAATAGAATATAGTTGAGAAACATTAAAATATAATAGCTATATTATATGTCTATGTTAGAAATAATTATTGTTTTATTATTTTAGGCTAAAATGTAATGGTTTTAAAATACTTAAAGTTATGTTCATCTATAAAATATGTATGTGAAATAGAATAGAATAAGAGATAGAATTTAATTGAGAAGTATAAATTGAAATTGGAATAATAGGTATATGTTAGAAACAATTTATATTATATGAATACCCGAATTATATACCATATGTTTATGTAAGACCAAATTGGAATATCTTAATTGAAAGTTAGTTAAGCCTGAAAACGGGTGAAAATATGATTGATAGTTTTTGTTTTTTGTTTTTGTGTTGTTGTTTTTTTCTGTTTTTTTTTTGATTGATAAAACAGAGAGGGAACCTTTAAAGAAGTAATTTAAATTGTAAATGTATGATTGTATCTTTTGCTTTGTTCTATGGAGTGCCCTATCTCCACGATGAGTTTTAAGCACTTGGTTGTAAAACAATTTTTTTTAATAAAACTTGTTATTAAAAAAATTAAAAAAAAGATGCATGAGCATGTATTTCTATTGTTACAAACAACACCAATGTGGGAATGTAAATCATTAAACAAACCTCAAAGAAGAATGTCATACAATAAAAAGCAGTTACTATTAAAATAAATCTTGGAAGGCATAAACCCCTTTGAAAGTTTTGATACAAAACAATACCAAACAAAACTAGGAAGCACAATGCCATTCATTGTCACCAGGTTGCTTATCTTACCCCCTGTCACAAACATTTATTCCAAACATTTATAGTGATCTCCTGATCTTATAACATTATAAAAAGAACAGATATGAGAAGATATTTGTTCTGTTTCTTGCTGGACTCAGCATTGAAGAGGCAGGAGTAGTAAACAGGTACTTCTTTATTGAAGACAAAACAGAACTCAGAATAAGATGGCTCCACCCCTATTTATACATTCTGCTTGGGGCGGAATGAATGAATGCACCGTATTCTCCCGCTTAAATGCATACTGATTAAGCTTGCAGACAGCAAGTCTGGCTAGCAGGCCACATGGTCTGTTAACGGTCCCAGTGCAGCTCCCTGTACCTGTTTCATAAGTAAAGCTCAGTATATTACAATACTGATGTTTGCCTTCACCTAGTATGATTATTTTATTTGATTTTAATTTTTAAGTCAGCAGAGCCTTAAGTCATCCTCCTTTTTCCTCTAAATGGGACAAATCTGCAACAAAGCTTGTGTACAGCATTAAATCCCATAAACCCCTGGTTGTAAGTACCAGTTGCTATGACTGTTTCATAAGTAAAGCTCAGTACATTACACCCCTCCCCTCCTGGTTCTTTAACACATACACAATATTCTTGTTGTTCAATGGTTCATACATTCAAAAGCACAATGACACCCAGTGATACACAAGACCATCATCACACTTGTCAGAAATAATAATATCAAAACAACCCAGTTACAAGGAACATAAAAACATTCCCATTTTACAGAGCTACATAGCATTTTAGTACATAGGCATTTCTATTTCAAAAGGAACATACATAAGCATTTCAGTTTGCAATAAAAATACATAAGCATTTTAAGCTTGCAATGACAGAAACCTCACGTAGTCCTTTAAAAACTTCGGTGGGCCTTTGGCCCGCTCCAAACATCTCAGAGCTCCCGATCTGCAAGCTTGCCTGCCAGGCTCGGCAGACTGGGGCTCTTGGACCCATCCGGTACGGGTGAAGCCGATTCGTGAAGGCTGGCCTGTCCCGGTAGACCCAAGCCTTTGTCCATTTGCGGTTGGCCGGCCTGTTCCGGTAGGCCCAAACCAGAGTTCCGCAATGGAATGGAATTCACCTGATCGGTGTAATAAGCCGATTTAGCGCAATGTCCCATGGACATAGTGCCAGAGTTAGGAGCCGCCTCATTGGCAAAAACCCCGTTCTGTGAATGCAATGTCCCGCTTTCGCTGAGAGACTCAGATTCACGATTGCGATCGTGATCCTCCTCCCCCCCGAGAGCAGAGTCAGGAGTGGAAGAGTGGTGTGGCAGCCTCCAACACAGCTGGTCAATGTGCCGGCGCAGCACACGACCATCTTCCAGGGCCACTTTGTAAGAAAGTGGCCCAGTCACCTTACAAACCACAGCTACCACCCACAGTGCCCCTGGTGCATAATTGCATGCCCAAACCGGATCACCCACTTGCAAGAACCTTGGTGCCTTCGGCTGCTGCATCTGTGATGCAACCCTATCAGGGTGTAAGCGATCCAGCTTTGTGATAAGACGGCGACCCCATCGAAGCTCAGCTGGGCTCTTGCCCATAGACATGCAAGGCATTGTGCATTGGCAGAGGATGAAGTCTGCCAACCTGTGGTGCCAGTTGCCGTGGGTGATCCTCTTTAAGGATTCCTTTGTGGTGCGAACCATGCATTCCGCTTGGCTGTTAGAGGCCGGGTGAAATGGAGCTGATGTGGCATGCCTAATCATATTTGCCCTCCGAAAGGACTGAAACTCCGAGGAAGTAAATTGAGCTCCGTTGTTGGAGACAATGACATCTGGGAGCCCATGCATTGCAAAAATGCCCCTCAAAACCTGGATGGTCCTGGCAGTCGTCGTAGTGGACACTGGAACAACCTCCAGCCACTTAGAGTGACTGTCCACAACAATGAGGAAGAGTTGCCCCTGAAAGGGGCCAGCGAAGTCGATATGAATTCTCGACCAAGGGGCTTGTGTGGTCTCCCATCTATGTACAGGAGCCTGTGGCATTTCTGGCCGGGACTGTCTTTATCGAGTCCAGGCCACCAGAGGTAGCTACGCACAAGCGCCTTCATCCGGACTATGCCCGGATATCCCTCATGAAGAGAATCGAGGACTCTAGTCCTCAGTGAGGTTGGGATCACTACCCTGCTTCCCCACAGGATACAACCCTTAAAGGTGGATAACTCATGCTTCCTTTTCCAGAAACTCTGGAAGTTAGTGCCAGGACACGTGTCTGGCCATCCTGTGAGCACCCAGTTTAACACACGAGTTAACGTGTTGTCGGTAGATGTTTCTGCAGCAACATCTCCTGCATTGAGGGGAGATAGACAGGATGTGGTTAGCCAGTGCAGGATCTGGTTCTAATTGCCGTAAGGGCAACCTACTAAGGCCGTCTGCATGGCCCATTTCTCTACCTGGTTTGTGAACCAGGCAATAGTCATAAGCAGATAGAAATATTGACCACCTCAACATTCTAGGGGAGATGATTTGGGGTGTCTGTTTGTTCATGGTGAACAACCCCAGAAGCGGCTTATGGTCAGTGAAGACCGTGAAAGGGCGGCCATACAAAAAGTCGTGAAACTTCTTGATGCCAGCCACAATGGCCAATGCCTCTCTATCTATTTGCGCATAATTGCGCTCAGCAGCAGACAGAGTCCTGGAGTAATAGGCTATAGGGACTTATGTCCCATCAGCCCTGAGGTGACTTAAGACAGCCCCGATCCCGTAAGGGAATGCGTCGCAAGCTATGCTAACTGGCAACTGCTCATTGAAATGAACCAGCACCGCATTAGAGGACAACAATGCTTTAACTGCAGCAAAACTCCTCTTGTGGACACTTGCCCACTTCCATGGGGCCTGTTTGTCCAAGAGCCAGTGTAACGGCTCTGCCACTGCGGCTTTGTGGGGGAGGAAAGCATGGTAGAAATTAAGGAGTCCCAGGAAGGCTTGAAGCTCTCCCTTCGTCTTGGGACTGGGTGCCTGCTGAATCGCTTTGAGCTTGGATTCAGCAGGATGGATGCCTTCGGCATTTATACAAAACCCCAGGAATTCTGTGGAAGTGACTCCAATTTTGCATTTCTCCTGTTTGAGCTTCAGCCCCGCTTCACGGAAACACCGCAAAACGGCCCGGAGCCTGTCAGACAAGTTTTTGACTGATTCCCCTGCGATGACATCATGGAAATATGGGCATACACCCGGAATGTTACGGAGCGTGCGTTCCATCACGCTCTGAAAGATGTCAGGGGCTACATTCATCGCACTTTGAAGGCTCCCCGGTGAGTCACAATAGTTTGGGCCTCTGCCATGGCGTCGTCCACCGGCAGCTGCTGATAGGCCTGGGCCAAATCTAATTTGGCAAAAATGCGACCTCCCTGTAGAGATGCCAGAATATGGCTGACTACAGGCACCAGATAGGAGTGCTGCTGCAGAGCTTTGTTTAACGTGCATTTATAGTCAGCACAAATGCGGACTTCTCCGTTGGCCTGACTTCTCCTGACGATGGGGGTTTCCTATGGACTGCTATCAACTGGCTCTAAAATGCCTTGTTGCAACAGCTTGTCCAGCTCAGCATTAATTCTCTGCTTGAGAGCAAAGGGCACTCGACGAGGCTTAATCCTTATCAGTGCAATAGAGGGATTTAACCTTAGGGCAATTGGAGGCCCCTAGTATGCCCCTAACTCTGGGCTGAAAACATCTGCAAACTCTGTACACACCTCCGAAAGGCTCGCCGTTTGCAAACTGTTTAACCCAGTCACCTGAATTCCCAAAGCCTCAAACCAATCAAGTCCAATTAGGCTAGTGCGGTTGCCCTCGACAACTACGATGTCCAAAGGGCCCTTGAAGTTCCTAAACTGCACCCCGAGTGTGGCCTCCCCCTTGACACTGACCCGGGAAGTCTGGAAGTCTGTTAAAATGAGGTTCGATGGCCTGAGCTTAACTTGTTGGCCGCTTCTACAACAAATCTGCTTCAGTGTGCTTTGGGAGATGATTGACAGAGCTGAACCCATGTCCAACTCCATGTTGAAAGGAACCCCTTGCAACTTGACTTTGAGGTGTAGCTTTTTTTTGAGTGGGCAATGGGCACCTGTCTTAAGGACACTCCTCGCGCAGAAACCCACCCTGTTTTGACTGGGGACCCCGGTACCTTTCTGAGGCAACTCTTCCGATGGGTGTTCTTTTCTGCGACCCAAACGGCAGCGATGTGGCCTTGCCTGTCACATGCCTGTCAAGTTGCGGTGTGGAACTGGCAGTCGGTCCGTTTGTGGTGGCCTCCACACTCAAAACACCGAGAGAAGGGAACTGCCTTGTCAAGTTGCCTTTGAGGCCTTCTTTCTTGAGGTTGCTGCAACCGGTCGACTTTGTGGTCCGATTCGGAGTCTTCAACCCGCTCGGCATCCTCTTGGTGGACTGTGTCCGAACACGGAGGGTTCTTGGATAGCGCAAGGCCTTAACAGCTCCGCCCACTGCTTCTTCGGCCATTATCTCCCTCAACGCGTCTTGAAAAGAGACAGTCTCTTTGGCAAAGATCTTTTGTTGAAGATCTCGGCTCCTCAGACCACAAACTAAACGGTCCCGTAACCGTTCTTCAAGGTCCTTAAATTCGCATGGCCTTGCAGCTTGGCGAAGAGCAGCTATGAAATCTGCGGGGGATTCCCCAGGACGCTGGTCCCACTGCTCAAAAGCATATCGCCAAGCGATGACTGAAAGCTTTGGCTCAAAGTGTTCTTTGAGCATTTTTTTTAAGTCAGCATAAGCAATAGACTCCAATGGCGCTGGTGCAACCAAATTCTCCGCTATGTCGAATGTTGCTTGACCGCAAACACACAGCAGCGTCGCGGCCTTCAATCCATCTTCCTGCACTTTGTTGACTCGTAGGTAGTTCTCAACCCTCGCGACATAGGAGCTCCACCTCTCTGGGTGAGCGACATCGAATTCTGAGAGACGACCTATCTTCGCCATGGTGAGTCTTTGGCGGCCTTTTCAATGCCTCGTGCTGCGCAGGCTTCTGAAGGGGTTCCAGGGCGGCTCCTTGAAGCACTCTCCTCCAGCGTTTCCGTACTGGCAGGCAGAGTGAGAAGAAATTGGAACGCTGTCCCTCTAAGCGCTTGCTAGGCCTTTTCCCAGTGGTGAGCCAGCCCTTCAATTTGCGGCAGCACGATCCCACCTTCGTCGCCAATGTTCTATTTCTTGCTGGACTCAGCATTGAAGAGGCAGGAGTAGTAAACAGGTACTTCTTTATTGAAGACAAAACAGAACTCAGAACAAGATGGCTCTGCCCCTATTTATACATTCTGCTTGGGGCGGTGTCAGCCAATGAATGCACCGTATTCTCCTGCTTAAATGCATACTGATTAAGCTTGCAGACAACAAGTCTGGCTAGCAGGCCATGTGGTCTGCTAACGGTCCCAATGCAGCTCCCTGCACCTGTTTCATAAGTAAAGCTCAGTATATTACAATATTGATGTTTGCCTTCACCTAGTATGATTATTTTATTTGATTTTAATTTTTAAGTCAGCAGAGCCTTAAGTCATCCTCCTTTTTCCTCTAAATGGGACAAATCTGCAACAAAGCTTGTGTACAGCATTAAATCCCATAAACCCCTGGTTGTAAATACCAGTTGCTATGACTTTTGGATATATACTCTACTTATTGTTAAAGTAAAATGAATGTTGGAGAACCTTTTAAGTTTAATATTTTTGCAGGAATGATCACACTTCACAGGTGTGAAGTTATATAGGTAAGACCTAGAAGAAAAGCCCAGGTTATATTTTTGAGAAATATTTATGTTGTAGGCCTTTTAACTCCTTCATATACTTAAACCCAATAAGGAAAACGAACAAATGTAGATTGTGAACATTTAATCTTTTAAAAGTAAGAGGTATGGGTTTTTTTATTTTAGAAAATAAGCAAAAGTAGCAGTTTTAGTAGTTGTTCTAAAAGCAGAAGGTGATTCCTCAGAAAAATGGTGATAATGAGGGTCTATTCAATTATACAATTACTACTAATAGCAATAATGCCATTAGGTAATACTCTGTTATTTCAGAGATTCATTTCCATTTCTGGAAGAGTCTTTGATCTAGTGGACACGCCTAACAATTTGGGCCAATTCTCTTTTCTGTGTCTATTCTACTTCCATTTTGCACAATATTTTACATCCTATTTCCCTCCGTTGCAACTTGCTGGAACTTTTGTAGGTTTAAGGAGTCTGCATTGAAAGACAAATTAGTGAAAACTGCTTGCCCAGATCTTTCACTAGCAAAAGAATCTATTAGTTCAAAAGTTTCTCTGTGAATGGAAGTGCATCATTGGATTAAATGCATTTATTCAGCAGCAACTGCATACTCTTGATAGAGCTGTAATGAAATCCCTTCCCAGCAAAATGAAACTGTTGCTTTAAAAGAAAAAAATCTGAAAGTTCATGGTATTATATTTTGACTTTACTATTGATTGGGGAAAGTGAGCAATGCCTTTTTCATTAGAATTGTCAACAAGATAAAAAGGCAAATGGGTTTGTTTGGTACAAGTTACATTACAAAGGTGGGGCTAAGGAAATGTCTCTCTCTTTCTCTGCGGTGAGGATAGTGTTTCAATCAGCACCAGCAGTTTGCCTGGTACAGGACCTGATTCTGACTATTGTCTGCTGCCATACACCCACATATATGCACACTGATGAAAAAAAATGGTAAAGACTGAAAGGAAATGGCTGTAAAATGTGAAAATGTGCTCTGCAAATTCATCTTTAAAAAAAAAAAAAATAGGTGAGCATTTGCAATCTTCATTCCTAAACAGGAAACCACAGGCAGTACCGTGTATTACAGCACCCCAAAGCTACCTAAACCATGTATTAAAAGGTACTTTGAAAGCACAATAGCAAGATAAGGGACACTGAAATCTAATTTGAAAACAATAACAACAACATCCAGAATCATAGGCTTTGAAAAGTTGAATGACAAAAAGAGAAGAAAAAAATATGAGAACTATCTGAGGGGAGGAATCAGAAATGTCAAGATAAGTATGTGTAATTGTGTGATTGAAGCCCCACCAACTTTTACTTGAATAAAAAAATCATGCTGAATCAAACAGCTATGGCCCTTATCTTGATTTTTTTTGATCCCCCAGTGCAGGTGCCCCTGAGTAATATGAAATCATAAAAACAAGACAGCAAAAATGGAGTGTAACCAGTCCGGCCATATGTTGCTTAATAAGGATGTTTAATGGTCATAACTAAAACATTTAATGGGGTTCAATTATTATATGTTGGTCTCTTCAGGTTAATATATGCAGATCTCTTCAAAGATTTACAATATAGAATTCAAGAAATTCCAAGTAAGAGAGATTGGAAGGCAAGCATCAAGGAACATAGCTTCAGTTTCTTGTGTTGAAAGAAAAATCTTCATCCAGGTCCAGTCTTAGCCAAGAATAAACAACATGGAGACTGCTTTAGAAAGAAGGTTGTAATTTATTGAAGAGGAGAGCCAGACAGAAAGATGGCTCTGGAAAAGACTGACCACATGGAGCAGAGTGGTGGGCTTTTATACCTTCTGGGGCTCTTGAGGTTGTTTCCTGTTCCTGTTTGAGGCCTTGTATTTCCTGTGTCATGTACTTTGACCTGAGTCTGAGTCCTTTTGGTATTGGTGGGTTAATCCTATTATGTCTCCTGTCCTTATAATTTGGGTGGGGGTATGTAGAATCCTAGGGGCTGGGGCTGATTTCTGGGGGCTGGTTTCTGTCTTTTTAAAGATCTTCTCCATTATTCCTTTGGGGAAATATATTCTGCCTTTTAATATTTCCCCAAAGTATTTTTTTCTCTGGATTCTTCCCATACCTGTGACTAGCATTAATTTCTAAAGGAAACTTTGTGGGTTAAAAGTTAAATAGAAAAAGTACAGGGGTTGGGTAAAAATGATTTTTTTTCCAGACCAGAAACCAAAACCATGGGTATTAGTGCTACCTTTATTGTGAGGGTAGAGCAATAGAATCTTGTATATCTGAAAGCACTTCCCCTCTCACCTGCCTTCACTTTCCAGAGAAGTAAGGAGGATCCCATTTGAGTAGCTTTCTCTCCCCCATCCCTCCCTTGCACTTACGTTTCTCTTATCAGACCATTGTCTAGACCAGGGGTAGGCAACCTTGGCTCTTTTATGACTTTTGGACTTCAATACCCAGAATTCCTGAACCAGCCATGCTGACTCAGGAATTCTGGGAGTTGAAGTCCACAAGTCATAAAAGAGCCAAGGTTCCCCATCCCTGGTCTAGACCGTGGCTGTTTCTCATGTCTCTGAAGGTTATTCTCACAGCTATTATTCATCCAAAAGATAAACAAATAGCCTGCTAGCAATGTCTTTTGTCATTTTAAAATTCAGATTAGGAAAATTAAGCATATGTAGTTAGTGAACTGCTCTATAGAGTAGCTGTAGCTGGGGGGGGGAGGGGGGCACTCTAGGAAATATATAGAACAGAACAGAACAGAACAGAATAGAATAGAATAGAATAGAACAGAACCTTGGAGGTCTTCTAGTTCAGCCACCTGCTCATGCAGGAGAACCTATACCATCTCAGACAAGTGACTGTCTAGTCTCTTCTTAAAAACCTCCAATGATGGAGTGCCCACAATTTCTGAAGGCAAGCTGTTCCACTGGTTTATTGTCCTCACTGTTAGGAAGTTTTTCCTTAATTCCAGGTTGCTTCTCTCTTTGATCATTTTCCAACCATTGTTTCTTGTCCTGCCCTCTGGTGTTTGGAGAATAATTTGACCCCCTCTTCTTTGTGGCAGCCTCTCAAATAATGGAATACTGCTTTTATGTCACCCCTATTTCTTCTTTTCTTTAGACTAGCCAAACCCAAGTCCTGCAGCCGTTCTTCATATGTTTTAGTCTCCAGGCCTTTGATCATCTTAGTTGCTCTACTCCAAGGTCTCATCATCTTTTTTGTAGTATGGCGACCAAAATTGGTTGCAGTATTACAGGTGTGGTCTCACTAGGGTTTTATAAAGTGGTATTAATACTTCATGTGATCTTGATTCTATGCCTCTGTTTATACAACCCAGGATTGTATTAGCTTTTTTGGCTGCTGCACATTGCTTGCCCCCTCCATCATCCTCAGAACTAAAGCAAATCTCTCCGGAACTAATTCAGTCATCTTTCCTTACTGAGGAAGCTGCTCTTTAGAGTACTTGTATTCAGCAATCATATAAGAAATTAAATAGATTGCCAATTCAGTCATTACAAAAAAGAAAAAGAAAAAAACACACAGACTAGGTCTTTCTTGCTAGGTCATTCTTTTCTTCCTTACTGGTCTCTGCTGAATTTAATTAACACTGCGAAATGGTTTTCTCACAATAGGAAACAAATAAAATGGTCAGAAAGTTCCAGTTAAAGTTTTAACTTGCACATAAAATAATTATACAAATATATATGTGTGGGTTCTAATTTCTCTACATGCATATGAATCTTTTGTTATCTAAAAAATTGCCTTTTAAGATCATAAAACCAACCATTTTATAGACAGAATAATCTTTTTGCATTCAGCTAGATTCATGTCAAATCATTACTGTACATAAATGTTCTTTCATAACTGTATACAATTTGTGCCAAATGATAGCAAAAGGATATTGGAAATATTTTAGAATTTAAAAGTTGATGTTATTTTATTAAATTTTAACTGAACAATTTGGAAGATTTGTAAACCTACAATACTGTAGACAAGTCTTTTCCAATCTGAAAAGACCCAAACTTCAATTGCAATTTCCATTAGTAGTAACAGCAGCTCAATATAGTCCATTAACTTTCCCCAATTCGCACACTCCATAAATTCTGAATAAAAACAATCCTTTCTGAACAGAGTCTAAAAGAAGTCAAAATTTCCTGAAGAATCAAAGATTAGGGAAAACTGCTGTGACTAAAGGGCTAGTTACTTTAGAGGCTACCTATCTTTTATACTGGTAGTCCTTGACTTTCAACCATTCATTCAGTGACTGCTCAATAATTACAAAGGTGCTGAACAAAGAGACTTACAACCTGTGCCTAAAGTTACAGTTGCATGATGAAAATTTGGGCTGTCTCCTGGAACGAGATTCCTCGTTGGATGGTCCCAATTCTGCTAGTATTTCAAAGGGGCTTGAAGACCTGCTCTTTTCCCAGATCTTTAGTGAGTGTGAATGAGGCCTCTTTGGATTGTCTGGATATACTTTTTAAAAAAATTCCAGTTCCAGTTTTTGCAACCTTGTTATTTTTATTCCTTATTTTTTGTTTTTTTAAAAAATGTTTTTACTTGTGAGCTGCCCAGAATTAATAAATGAATGAATGAATACAATTCACTTTTGTTATTCACTACACTTTTTTTCATAGACAATTGAATTGCAGATCAAACATGTAATGATTTGCCTCCTCCCATCATCTGGCAATATGCCAGTTCTCCAGGATTTTCTAAAGTTATATAAAATATGTGGCCAAGCCACTTGCAAATTTTTTCAGTATCCCAGAATTCAGTTAATCTGGTTCTGCATACTTAAATCACCAAAGTAAATAGGATTCTCTGACCCTTATATACATCAATATTAAGCTTCAATTTTAAAATAATTTATTTCCAAGAAAAGCTGCTTGGGAGTTGGATAAAATATTTTCATGAACTATAAAGCACTTTTTTAAGCAGTTCCTAGTCACCATCTGCTCTGATCCTAGTACTTGCTGTCTTGTGTATCTCTTGCTAAGTCATTAAGACCAGTGAAACTGCCATAATATATTATTATTTCTCCTCTTCTTTCAGTCTGCATTTTTCTCTCTGCACCCAGTAACCTTTTGATTATACTTGCTAATCCTTTCTCTATTTCATTTCCTACAAAGAAAAAAAAAGGTTTATTTCTAAAAATAACCTCTATATTTGCTTCATTTTGCTTTTCAGAAGGAAGGTTCAATCTAGAGGGAAGCTGGAAATTTTCCATTTTGTGAACCTTGAACCAAATTAAATGTACGACATCCTTTCTTATAACAGCTCCTACCTACTCATCACCTCAGCTACTATTCTGCCTTATCATAGTGGTGAGATATTCCTTAAAAGAATGAACAGGGTGTGCCAGGAGTATAAAATCCAAGCAGGATCCTCCAAGCTGCCCAGCAAAAGCAAGATGACACTACAGTATATTGGGCAGCAGCAATATAGAAAAATGCTGAATGTGGATGATCACTTTAGTGAAATGGCAAAGACATTATTCCATACTGCATGAGAAAAGGCAGTTGTAAATCATTCCTTCATTTTACCAAGGAAATCATGTGGACAGACAAGATAAAGTGACTGATGATGTAGTGCTAGATGATGGATTCCCAAGTCAAATGCACTCAACGTGCCAATGAGAAAGAGCTGAGGACATTTTGGCGTACTAATAGTGTTTATGATACAGCTAGATTAAAGCTCTTGAAATGTCTAGTTGTTCTGTTGCCATACAGAAAAAGAAAATCCAAAGATGCAAGAGTGGGAATAAGGATCATAAAAACCATGAACAGGAGAAGGCTCAGCACAATGAAAGATGAAATGAATTAACTATACACTGATATCTTAGGTCAATTTTTGTAATGGTTAAGGTTAAATTTGACTTTGTCCTGGAGTGTAAATAAATGAATGTGAATAAATAAAAAAATCAAAAGCATCTATAAATTGAAATAGTTAGGTCACTTTCAATCATTAGATCATACTGCTTACTAGTTTGAAGATGAAAAACAAAATAGAATTGCATTGCTTTCACAGTCAGAAAAGAAATAGCAAGGATAATACTGGGGTAACATGGAATCAATAACCAAATAATATCAAACTTTGCAGACAATCCTTTTATATAATGATTATCCAAGTTTACACTCCAACCATTGATGCAGAAGTAAAGAAGATTGACAAGTTTTAAGGTCAAGTTCAATCTGAACTTGACAACGCATACAAGCAAAATGTACTGCTTGTTGGAGACTGAAATGACAATGTTTGAAATATTTTCTGGTTGGAAAGCTATCCAAATCATGGCATAGCTACAAAAATAAGGTAAGCAACAGAAAAAGAATCAATAAAGGTTCTAATTAAACTATTATATCTAAGCAAATCTAGTAAACCCAACATGAGAGCAAACTTCTTATATGAGTAATACTTTTGATGTTTCCCCAATAAATTAAAAAATAATAGTTTATAGTTAAGAGATGGGAAAAACAGAACATTTGTTGTATTTTAAGAGATGGTGATAAGTTACCAAAATTCTTTTAATTGTTATGATGAAGTTACTTCTTTATATTTTTCTTTTTAAAATTTTCTACTATTTTTCTTTTTATTTCTTTTTCTTTTTTGCATTTTCTTTTTTATATTTTTTGTAGTTTGTATCAGTTTTTATATTTTCTAATTATAATCTTTGATAAAATTATTTTTTAAAAATATATGAGGTGGATAAATTTCAAAAGGTATACTATTTATAAGGTTAATCTTTCTGTTAAATAAACATATCTCTCATTCTCTTCTCTCTTTATGTGTGTGTGTGTGTGTGTGTGTGTGTGTGTGTGTGTGTGTGTGTGAGAACTTCCAGCTGAAAAGCCCAACCAAGCAAAACACCAGAGCCATTGCGTCCACTAATGTATACTTTATTGAGCAATAACAAACCGGTAGGATTAAAGTGAAGCTAGCTCTGAAGAAATGGCGGGAAGCAGTTAATTGAAAGAACGAAACTCTCTCTCCCCTCTCTGACAGTTCAGATCACATTGTCCAATACATCTTCCAGCAATTATTATGAGAAGAAACTTCCGTTCGCCAAAACAACTCTTTAATCGCTTTGGCTCTCACGTTGATAAATGACACCTATGGATTCAAACCTTTCTCCCTCCCCTTCCCATCCTGTTGGTATACTAGAAGCACGCAGCACTTTTAAAGCCAGTAGGTCTCGTAGTTTGACAATATCTGTATGTGTGTGTATTGTTGGAATTATATATAAAATTTCTTGGGAATATATGTCTCTCTGTCTCTTACTCATCCCTCTATCACTTATCATTTATCGTATTGGAATAGATGAGAGAGACAGAGAGACAGAGAGAAGAGATTGAGATGAAGGCAATTTTTACATTGTTTTAAACAGTGAATATTTAATCATAAGAAAGATTTCCTGAAAAAAATAACACTGTGTGGTCTTGTATTGTATTTTCAGGACACATGGAAGGCCATCAAGTTGGTATGATAGTCTGCTAAAACTGCTGAATCCCCAAATTATGCCAAATCAACTGAGATAAGGGGCTGAAAGAAAAGTTCTGAGGTAATTTTTGAAAGTTTAAATATTTAGTGAATCTTTGATCATTTCTTACAAACTGAATGACTCTCTCAAAAAGTTCCCTCCAAATGGCTAGTTTTTTGTGGTTACTTAGCATCATACACAAAGATCATCAGAATTAATTTGTATCTGTGTACAGGTATTCATTTCAATCCTTTAAATTCATTTCCTAAGTTTGCCATCTTTACTCCTGTATTCACTAGCATATTATCAATAGATTTCTCTTCCTGAAGGAAAGAGGGTGGTATCAAATACCATCTTTGAAAAAAAAGCATCTAGCTTTGTTTCTATTTGGAAACTAGTTTTGGACTCCTTGCTTGGAAAAGAAAGAAATGAAATTCTGACTTTGGGATTTGATTACTGGAACTGTAATTCAGTAATTAAATTAAATTCTAAAAAAAGAGAGAAGCACAAAGAATGAAAGAATGACCAAAACATGAGATGGAAATGAAACATACATCTAAGTTTATGCCTTCAGTTCTGACAGCCTTGAGCAGCATTGGACAAGCAGCATAAATTTTTGTTGAATAAGATTAAGAGAATGTGCATACTAGTTTCTGAATGGCACATTGGACATATTGTACTGCATTCCAGCAAGATGGCTTTTAAAAACAGCTTCATTATGCTCTGTTCAGACAGAGCCATGGCTAAAGGCAAAATCCTGGCTGAGATGGATCACTGAACTGATATGATATGGCAATTCCTGAGTTTTCTGTGCTTACAGTGAAGCTAAAATTTTAACCATGCATAGAGGTTTCACAGCTGGATGGAATACATCCATTTTCTTGTTATGCCCAAAAGTGGATAACATGCATTTTTAAACAGACTTGGCTGCATTAATTAATGAGGTGACTATATGTGTGATATGATCTTGGCTGGAATCTATTTTGGAAGCCAGTGTCAAAAAGCAGTGTTTGTATGTATTAAACCATTAGATTAGCTCAGCAGGCTTAACTTAAATACTAAACAGGCACAACATGATCTAGAATCTAAAATCTAATTAGATTTTTAAAGGGTAGATGGCACCAGAGGAAAAACATGAAGGGATTACAAGAGCATTTACATTAATGATTCCTGGTTTCAAAATAGCAGATATGATCAAGTAATCCCAACTTCACCTTTTTGTATCATTTCTTGTCATTATTCTCCTTCATCTGTTCACGGAACCTACATGTTAAAATTGCAAGCAGTAGCTAATACAGTTTTATAGGAATTTTGTAGTTCATCAACTTCCAAATTTTGTGATAAGAAAATTACAGTTTTACATGAAAAATCCAGTATTTTGCTTTTTCAGAGCTCTCCCACACAGGCCACATGGTTTTCACTGAACTATCCAACTGTATTGTCAAAACCCTTTTCCTCATCAGTGATGGCCACTTCACATCCCTTCAGTGTATAGGCCCAGATGTGCATCAGATTATACTGAATGGAATCAGCCACTGAAATTCACATTCTGCTTGGGAAGAAGAAAGAAAGAAAGAAAGAAAGAAAGAAAGAAAGAAAGAAAGAAAGAAAGAAAGAAAGAAAGAAAGAAAGAAAGAAAGAAAGAAAGAAAGAAAGAAAGAAAGAAAGAAAGAAGGGGGAAAGGGTATCAGTGTGTCCTTAAGAGAAAATAAAGCTTAAGTCCAAGTCAAAGATATGAAACTCTTCAACAGGAGCATTACCAACTTTTCCTAAATTAAGAACATAAATAGTTTTACTGCATTCCATATATAGACAAATTTAACCAAAACAACAATGTGATCAAATGTGGCACAATGACCATTTTGTAATTATCTGTCTTAAGCACTCTGTTGTGCATTTTTTACTTTTTGCATATCCACATACTGTATGTACCAACATTTGGTTTTAATTGAAAATAATACCTATTTTTTCTATTTTAGCATGTATTTTGAATTATTTGGAAATACTTAATGCAGGATGGAGCTGTTATTCAAATTAGCTCCCATGTGTCTTCATTCCTTTTTAATTAAAAGTAATGAGGCTATTGATTCAAAGTGCATAACCCAAACTCTTTCTTAAAACAAACCTATACATGATAAATATGTTTGTCAAGGGCAAGACCATAAAGCAAAGCTCTCTAATGTAAATGATCATTGTTGCAATAAAAGCAGTGCTTGTTAGGCATTTATACCATGTACTCAAACTATGGCTGATGTTCAATGTGGCTTTCTTATAGATCAAATTCTAAGTGCTCATATCATTTTAATGCTAGATTATTCAGTCAGGCCTGGTTTTTTTTTAATTCAGACATGTTTTTCTTTCATAAACATTAATTCATTTTTCCTGGGATCTTTGTTCTATAAAAAGGAATTTTTTTCTTTATATAGAAATAAACTAAGCTGAAGATTTTGAAAGGACCAGGGTTTGGAGCAAATCTGACATGAGGGTTCTTTTGTGTGCATTTATGGAATGGATTCTTTCTTTTAGTTTCTTTAACTATCCAAAGAAAGGTGTAACTTTATTCCACAGTGCAAAGAAAGATGTGGAATTGGAATGCTGCTACCTGAGTAGCAGTTCCACCCTTACATGACACATAATAAATAGATATTGAAACTGAGGATCATTCTTGAAATAATTCCAGAGAACATCATTTAATAGAGCTCTCATGTCTCACAAAGAAAGCCCAAACTTTCAAGGAAGCATGCTGCTGAAGTGCAAAGAAGAGAGGAATAAAAGGAATAAATAAGGCTTCCGGTTCCGGTTTGCGGCACTAGTAGTCGTGCGGAGAGTCTTTCTTCACTAGCCGGTTTCCCTCCGCCGGTAGACCCGAGACAGGGTCAAAGGTTGCCCTGGAGGGGCGACCACTACTGAGGAGGACTCTTGTCGACTGCGGAGGGGGTGGCAGCACCTTCCGCGGTCTGAGGCAGCTCCTTTGGGCCGACGGGGAAAAGATCGGCCATTAACATGGCCGATCACTTAGCTGCACCAGCTGAAAGCATTAAAGAACCACCGTGGAAGATCCAGGTGAGACCTTTCCTTTCCTCTCTTTACCCTAACTATCTCCCTGTGAAAAGCTCCTGGAATTATTTCCCCACTTTGACAGAGCAGCGTTCGCTTACTTGGAAAAACAAGCTTTGGATAATAGAAACTACAAATTAATTTTTACTGACTATTTTTATTTTTGGATACTCTGGGGTCCCAAAAAATTTCTACTATTTAATTTTATTATTCTATTTACCAATTAAACTGGACAATATTGTTTTTTTTTACTGCTTTTACTCTTTTAATTGGATAAAACCTTAGGTATCTGGAAAAATATTTTATAGTCTACTGGGGACATCTTGTGGCAAAAGTTGACGTTACAATTGTACTTTCTCTTTGATTTTGAGGCTGGGTTTGACCAAATTATCATAAAAGGGAAAAGATAAAGAATTTGAAACAGCTGTATGGAGGTGGATATGGGCTGATTGTTATTAAACATAGCCTCCACTAAAAGACTAAAAGATTATTTCACCATGGAAATGGAGGAACCTTACCCACAGCTTGACTACAATCTTATATTGGAAAAAATCTTGGAAGTTACTGAGCAAATGAACTTTAGGATGAAAACTAAAGATGATTTTCCAGAACTACAAACTGAGGAACAGATCAACAGCAAAGAGGCCTGTGTTCAACATTATGTATAACATGATGAGATGGAGGAATCTTATTCACAACTTAACTACGAAAAAGCCCTTGCCCCAAAATTTCAAATTGATTTCCAGACTTCAACTGAAGAGGAATCTATCACCACCAAAGAGAATTCTACACAATCCTATGTACAATCTACTGAATATCAGAACTATCATATTAGTTGGACAACCAACTAATAACTATAACACTGGACAAAATTGATTACGCTACTCAGATGATAGCAGAAGAAGGAGAACAGAAGTACGACCAGATTGAATTGATGATAAACATGTCTAACAAAACATTGAGATTTGTTGATATAGAGGCTCTCTTATGGAAGCCTGCCTGGTACAAAAAGAAAGCCAGAGTTAGATTTAAAAATGGGATTTAAATCTTTACTTGATGGGTAAAAAAGGTTTTTTAGAGATATGGACTGAATTAATACTAACTGAGATGAAAAGTGAAGGTTTTTGGACTGATTTAATGTTTAGGATTTAGATCTATAACAGATGAAATTATTGGTTAGATTATAGTTTGGAATTGTGAAATGAAAAAGGTTTTAAATGAGGAGCTATTAAGACAAGAAATAGAATATATGTGTGAAATAGTGTATTTTTTGAGATAATATGTTTATTTTAGGTATGATAACCACTTTGTAATGGAATGAAAACAAAGAAATGGATTGTGACAATGGAAGATATGGTATTAGTAAATTAAGACGTATTAGAATAAGAATTAGAATACATTTCGGAAATGTAAGAAGGTAACTGTTGGAATAGGATGCTTATTTTAGACATTATAATTATTATGTTATGTAATGAGGGAAATTAGGGATACCCGAAGTATAAACAATATGCTTAATTAAGGCTAAATTGGAATGTGGTAATTGGAATTTAATAAAGCTTAAAAACAGGATTTGGACTTGTATAGGTAAAATGTTATTGATAAAATTTTATGGATTGATTGAATTTTATTTAGAAATGTATTAATTTGAATATGTTATATTAATGGAGGGAAATAGAGAGGGAATCTTTAAGGAGTTAACCTAACCTGTATATGTATGATTTTGACTTTGGATAATTGATTACCCCATCTCCACATTGTTTCCTAAGCACTCTGTTCTAAAAAATGAAAAAAATAATAAAACTTGTTATAAAAAAAAAAGGAATAAATAAGACTCCAGGGATGTCAGAGTCAACTATATGGGAGACAAAAAAACTTACATAAGAGAAATCTTAATGAGGTGTGTGGTGAATCAAAATAGAACATAATCACAATTAGAAGAGAAAATAAAATACTTAGAAGAGATTCATAAACCCAATTCAGGTCAACAAGCATTGAAAGTGTTACATAATAATTAAACTCATTGGAAAATTGCAGAACTTCAAAAAAAGATAAAATATGTAAAATCTTTTGAAAAGGCACAAACTAGAGAAGCTTTTGGCATATCAAATTAGAAAAGAGAAATAAAGAAGGATGATTACAGCAATAGAGATAGAGAGGAAACAATTATATACAAAATCAGAAATAATGGAAGAACTTGCAAAATTTCTAAAGGAATTATATTCAAGACACAAAATTGACAAGAGTATTACAAAAACATAGATTAAAAATTAAGTACCTAAAGAATTTATTGAACATAGATAAGTATTAAGAAAATTTATAATAACTCAAAAATTAAAATTGGTAAGGTGCCAGGCCCAGCTAGCTGATGGCTCTATATTACAAAAAGCTAGAAGAGGATCTAATGGATCCACTTCTGAAGATGATGAATGAAATTCAAATAACAAAAAACAATATTAAATGCATAGGAAGAGGCATATATAATATTAATAAACAAAGAAGGGAATGAACTGATGAATCCCCAGTCATATGGATCAACTTCTCTACTGAATATCAATTACAGATATTCACTACTGTATTCACTGAGCATATGAGGAAGTCCATTCCCAAAATTGCACTCACAGGAATAGATAGGGTACATTTTAAAAAGAAAGTTGAAAAATAAGAGAATTATCATGCAGTAGAGTTCATCAATATTAAGAAAAAGAAGGCATCAGTAATATTTTTAGACATGGAAAAAGCCTTTGACAATTTGGAATGGCCTTTTTTTTTACAAGAGTTCTGAAATAAAGGGAATCCCAAAGAAGAATTAAAAATCTGGTGGAGGGGATATATCATGGGCAAACATAAGCTGTGGTGGCACAGTGGATTACAGGCTAATTCTGCCTACTGCCAGCAGTTTGATTCTCACTGGTTCAGGTTGACTCAACTTTCCATCCTTCCAAGGTCAGTAAAATGAGGACCCAGATTGTTGGGACAATATGCTGACTCTGTAAACCACATAGGGCTGTAAAGCACTATGAAACACTATATAGGTCTAAGTGCTGTTGCTATTGCAAACAGCAAAGATTACAGTGAATGGAGCACTCGCTACAAGCTTTTCAATTAGCAAAAGGTCAGGCAAGAATATCCACTGTATCCTTTACTTTATTTATAATTGTTCTGCTCTTGGTCAACAAGATCTGAAAAGTTAACCAGATAATTGGGATCAAAATTCAAGGAGAGGAACATGAGATGAAATGTTACACAGAAACCACAAAGCTCTATACAACAGGTGATAAAAATAATCAGAGATTTTGGTTGCTTTTCCAGATACAAAACAAAGATAATAATGAGGACCTTAACTTCTGAGGAAGATTTTTTTGTGAAATAAAGAGGGATCCAGTGAAATGTATTTAGGTTGTTACTTGACAGAATGCAATAAAGACGCATTTCAAAGCAATTGCAACAAAATAGGGAAAGAAATAAAACAAGTTCTTGAAAGGCAGTTAAAAATTTCCTGACTAGAATTTAGGATGACAACAAAAATAACCCAAAATAAATTTGTTGCTGGTCTAATTCAAATGCCAGATTAAAAAATTGCATGATTAACAAAGAATAAGTAACAAATTTACATAAATTGAGAAAAAAATGAAGACTTAGATTTAAAAAAATGAAAGACTTAAAAAGAGAGTGGGACAAGCTTTTCCTAAACTCAGATTATATTATAGAGCAAGCAGTTTGTCATGGATAATAGAATGGATAAAATTTCCCATAGCAATCAACTATAGAAGGAACAGTCTTAGCCAATGGACTGTATAGATACTTAAGAGTATAAGTAAACAAAATTTAAAAAAATGTTATAACTATATTTGCATTTCATCTCTCAATTTAAACTTTATTATATATATATATATATATATATATATATATATATATATATATATATATATATATTCAATAACACAGTCCTCGATCTCCGGGAGAAATATAAACCAGCTGTTTATTGTTAAAAAGTTTAAAACAATAAAAACAACTATTAGTTGTTTTTATTGTTTTAAACTTTTTAACAATAAACAGCTGGTTTATATTTCTCCCGGAGATCGAGGACTGTGTTATTGAACAGATATGCCCGGGATTCGTATTTTTGCAGTTATCAAAGATATATATATATATATATATATTGAAGCAGTAGGCGTGAGCTTAAATGGACTCCAGAAGATGGTAGAGGACAGGAAGGCCTGGAGGAACGTTGTCCATGGGGTCGCGATGGGTCGGACACGACTTCGCAACTAACAACAACAACAATATATATATATATATATATATATACTTCTTTTTGTTTCTTTTCCTTTTTTTGTTTGCTTTATCTAATTAATAAAAATAAAACTGGGGAAAGAAAAGAAGAAATGCCTAAACTGTTTGGATCCTGTCCAATAGCTTTATCTTTTTTAAAAATGTTCAATTAATTCCATATTCACTTTCTGTCTTCTACATTCTTGCATACAAACACTGTCATGATTTTAAAAAAACCAGTTATGCCAAATAATTTTGCTGCCGTCTATTTTATGTGTCTTTTTTATGTCTCTTCTTCAAAATCATGCATACAGACCTTGAGGTCTCAGGTTTTTTTGGGGGGGATGCTTCTTTTTACGAAGAAACTTGCAAAGAGAAACACAAATATTTTGGCGGGGGGGGGGGGGCATTTACACTGAAAAATGTCTATACTTTTGTGCATGCAGGAAGTGTTCAGTGAAATGCCAAGTTATTATAAAGAAAATACAATAATATCACTCAGACTCTAAAAGTTCTAAAGGGTCATGGGTAAAATAACAAGAAATTTCTTTTTTAGAAATGGTAGAAAAGTAATATGGGTAAGAAAAGGAAGGATAATGGATGGTCATCTTTGTACTGTTTAGAGAAACTTATGATTGCAATTTACATACAGAGATGACAAAGGCCACAAAAATTTCACACAAATTTACAGAAGGGGCAGCAATGCTGTAATATGTAGCTTCTATGGTCTAAGTCTATCTGAAGGCTTCATTACAAGAGGCAGGGATGGATTGTGCCTTATTATACACTGAGACTGGGTGGCTTTGTCCTAAAACAATGCTTCTGCATTAGAAGCTGGATGGGAAAATAAAAACTAAGGAATTTTGCCCTAAGGGTCTGATTTTTCCAAAGCTTTAAGCTCTGCATCAGCCTAATACCTTCCATAGCTTTAAAAACCAAGTCCTCTGTGAAGGATCCTACACTGAGCTGGGGATCGGATTAGTTTACCTGTAAGATTCCTTTCAACTTTATATGATTCTAGACTGGAGTCTCCTCTGCCAAGTCTTGGGAGGAGCTTTCTCCATTGAACTTGGGAGTCGGGCCTGCAAGCAATATGTTTGTAAAGCTTGAGTTTTGGCATAGGAATGTGATTCTATCTAAAATTGGTATGGTTTTATGTCCTATTTCTTGACATCATTATATTTGTTATCAAAACATGTCATTCACCATTTCTCTTAGTATGATTTTTTTTAAAAAAACATAATTATGTTAACTCCCTGTTATATACTGATGTATACCTTTTGTAAACTATTTTCCTCCCCGTATCGAGTCTTCAATATAATGTTTGAAATATTTTCCATGTTCCTCCTCCCATCATTCTACACATTTTAAAAGAAGAATGCTAGACACTAGAGGACTTCTAGTATGACAGTGATACTTCCATTTTGGCAGATTGCACATTTCTTTCCCTTGAAATCCATGGCAGATTACTTTATGTATCCCTAGATTACAGTTTTGTTTCCTTTTTCAAAATGATCACAAAACCAACTGCTGATGAGAGCATTATTCATTCCCTGGGATTATTCAATTATGCTCATAAAACTACATTTCTCAGCATTTCTTATTCCAGCATAGAGTCAGAGTAAAATCCAACAGAGAGGATTTGTTGTCTTGTTAGGGGAAGGTGGGAGACAGGAGGAATTATTTCGATATTCCCAGGGCAGCAGGGAGGAGAATGAAGGCTGATTCCTTCTGAACTGGAGAATATAATATTGACTTCAAGTTGAGGTGAATCATTAAACAGCCAAGGAGATTTGTGCTTGTGAACAAATGCTAATTTAAACAACATCATATAAAAAGTAAGTTGTAAGGAAAACAACTTTGCAATCCCAGTACCTTCCTTTGAAATGTATTTCCTTATTACAAGTACACAACAAAGGAAAATATTCCTCAGTGATGACAACCTGGATTCAGAGCATCTAATTTACAGTATTTGGTTTCAGGTGTTTTCTCTATTTCTTTGTTGCCATCTAGCAGGTATCTGGATCTGGATTGGTATCTAGATGTACCAGCTATGGTAACTCTAATATAATAGGTACAATAAAACAATCTCTTGCTTTTTTAAAGGCCAAGTCCTCATCCTTATCTAATTATTTAATTTGAATCTATATTGACATTCTCTTATTAAATAATGTACTAGAATATGCCCTAAGAGCTCAATGTTATATTTAAAATGTTAAAAGAAAATCAACATCATATTTTTTTTGTTTTTTAAAAAGTCAGCTATATATATTGTCCAAAAATGAACAATCTTCTCTATCTGGTAAGTCTGCATGCTTTGAATGAAGGTCTTTTTATTGCTGCCAGAGCTGCCACTACAGAAGAGACAATAGTGGTGATCATGCTATTTCCTGTAATGTAAATGCAGTAGCAGTGCCCTCCAGGAGCCCATATTCATGAGAGATTTCCAGGAAAGAGGAGATGACAGCTAGTATGATCATCACAAGCTTTATTAAAGGTAAATACATAAAGGAGTAGACACACAATGCTCCCTGGGACAGACACCAGCCATGTATGCAATGTTCTGCCATAGTATGCCAGTGCCAGGTGGAAGGTTTGTATAATTTGTAAAGCTTTTATACTCAACATACTGTGCATTCATTAATCATGGGTGCAAAACAAATTGTCAATTAAAAATGTGTGAGAAACTAACTTATCAACCTGTGAAATGCCTTCCCTGTTCAGTGTCTCTGCACCTGGAATTACCCCCACTTATGGTGTACATCTACTATTTTTTTATACTAAAAACCTAGTTGTCAAATATAGCATTACATAGGTCCAGGGTATATATTTGCACAGGGCCTTTTTAGTGGCATCCCAGCAGTAGAATTGTCTTCCTGAGAATGTTATCATTTTAATGTCATGTGAAATATTTTAAAAACTCTTCAGACTTTAATGGATAAAGGGATATTTTATTTTTGCTATAAGAGTTAAGTGTGTGGGCCATTTTGTGTAGGGATTCAGGCATCAGGCTAGAAATTGGGAGGTTGTGAATTCTAGCCCCAAATTTGACATAAGGCCAGCTGGGTAACCCTGGGCCAGTCATGTTCTCTAGGTTCTAAGAAGAAGGAATAACAAAAAACTTCTGAAATCTTGTCAAGAAAAATGCATGGACCTGCCCAAGCAGTTGCCAAGAGTCAACACTGAATGGAAAAAACCAATCCTTCCCTGAAAAAAACCCAAACCCCACCCACTCACTTTCTTCTACTACATTTACTTGGGTTTTCATTCATTGCTATTTCAGATGGAGTCAACAAAGCCAGTCCCAGGAGTAATCCTTATGCCACCATCTTTTCATTCTTGATAATTCACCAAACCATTTGTATTCCAGATCCCAGAGGGTAAGAACAAAAAAAAATGTATTGAATGGATACAGAGATTGGTTGTTGGTATCATCACCTACAGAAGCTGCCATCTTCTGGATGCATTTTCTACAAAGCTGCTTTTTTAAATCGCCACCTAGATTTCTTTACTACCTAATTACTCATCCTTGTCACATCTTACCCCCACCAAATTTCACCCTGGTGATTTGAGGGAGTCCTTTTATTTTTCATCTATCATGTCCTATTATCTTGTCTTGTTTCTCTTCTTGTATCTTCTATCTCTCTCTGAACATTGTTAAAGTAATGGTCAATATAAGAGTCTAACTCTTGGTAATCTGTATGTTTAATCACTATTTTATTGCTGTAAACATGGTTATCAACAGATAAATAGTCCCAGAGGGACATGAGCAAGAAGCTGCAAGTATTTAAACTGCCTCATTAACATTTTCCAGTTTCAGTTAAGGATGTTAAATAACTTTTGAGTCCCACAATCTCGTAGTCATATACAAATTTAAATATAGTTGCACATTTTACTGGAATTGTTTTATCAAGCCATGCATTTTATGCTTCTTTCCTTCTATGAATAGATATATCATAAAGCAAAAAATCTTTGCAGCTGAAGTGAAATAAAATAGTAGCTGGCAACTATCACCAAACAGGTACACATATTTTCTTAAATCACATTATTGTTGCAAATTATTAAGGGAAAGGGGGAATATGTGAGGATTATTTTAGTCAGCATAAACTAGTGGAGGAGCCTAGTGAATTTTTGAAATGAGCAAGAAATTTTAAATTAATCTTCCTCAGTCACCTATCCAGAAATTTAAATTTTCAAATTTGATTCACTTATACACAACCCAATATGCATTTAATGAATTGTTAGTGTACCATTCAAAATCCCTTACATAATATAATATAAAGAAAGGAGCCCTGGTGGCACAATGATTAAAGTGCAATATTGCAAGCAAATTCTGCCCACAGCCTGGAGTTCGATCCTGAGGGGCTCAAGGTTGACTCAGCCTTCCATCTTTCCAAGGTCAGTAAAATGAGGACCCAGATTTTTGGGGCCAATGCAGGTAGTCCTCGTCTTACAACAGTTCACTTATTGACCCTTCAAAGTTACAACAGTACTGAAAAAAGTGACTTATGACTGTTTATCACACTTAAGACCATTGCAGCATCCCCATGGTCAAAATTCAGAGGCTTGGCAACTGACACATATTTATGACAGTTACAGTGTCCTGAGGTCATGTGATCCCCTTTTGTGACCTTCTGATAAGCAAAGTCAACAGGGAAGCCAGATTCATTTAACAACCATGTGACTAACTGAACAATTGCAGTGATTCACTTAACAACTGTGGCAAGAAAGGTTATAAAATGGAGCAAAATTCACTTAACAAATGTCTCACTTAACAACAAAACATTTTGGGCTCAAATGTGGTCGTACGTCGAGGACCATCTGTGTGCAAATAATGTTTCTACATTGTAAACCGCCCAGAGACTGCTATAAAATGCTATGGAGAGGTATATAAGACTAAAATGCTATTGCTATTATATAGAATCAAACAGAATTTGAATTCCTAGATAGGATTATATCTGCCATGCTAATTTTCCAATATACCTATATACAGTTTTATACTAATGGTTCCTTGCATTTATGGACAACGATGTTTCATAACTACCACCAAATGAAAGGTTGTCTTCCATTTGCTTGTCTTGACTATAGGGCTCATAAGACACATATGAGATATTTGAAGGTAGTTCAGGTAGTTACAGGGCTATAGAAATTTCCAAGAAATTATTTTTTTCTAATTTGGGGGTTGGCTTTCAGCTGAGACATGTTTAATCCCTAGTATCTTCACTCTACTAGAAAATTTCCAAAATCTGAAAGACCAGAATTCTATGGCCTTCCATCCATTGCATATTCTAATGATCAGGCCTTATGAAATATAAGATCCTTGTAGGGAAGGAGTTGTTTCTCTAAAATATTTGACTGTGGAGGTGTTCAAGTCAAGTTTATGGTTCTAGAGGCTCCTAGCTGACAAGAGTACAACTCAATATTTCTGAGATGAGAGGACTGCAATTGGAGCCCTTTATTACTATAGTTGTGTCAGGCTTCTCTTGGCCAATACAACTAAAAACTTGCAAGCAATGAAATGTGACAACTGCCAACTGTCAGATCCAAGCCCTATTTATAGTAAAAACAAGGTTATACTGCTCCTGCCCTTGTGGTATAATGGGCTGAGAACATCACACTTCTAGTTGGAAAAGCTGATGACATCTGTGCATTGTTATCATAACAAAAGAGTCTGGTCTCAATCGGTGTGCTTCTGACCTTGCCAGAATTAGATCTCACGATCTTGATGTTCAAAATGCCTGAAAATTGTTGGTTGACTTATAAGATTCCTCATTTCATTTGAGACTTACCAACAAAATTAATTCTGACTTTTACTTTAGAGTAGCAATTCTTTGCTTCTCCCTTACCCCCTCCACAACTCCATTGGTGGCTTTTATTTCTAAACTGTCACATCATATCATATCACTTTCTCCCTGAAAAACCCTGTATTACATTATTGTTCCTTTCTTTCTTGGAAAGCTAGTTTAAACAATTCTCTGCCTAGTTAAATACTTGTGTTTAACGATATGACCTACTTGACAAGTTTCAAGTCTAAAAAGATGAATTACATCGAAATGAATCTGTCATTCTTCCCACTGCCAAAATGCCAGCAGGAATGAAATAAGTGACCTAACAGAAAACCACATGACTGTGCACACATACATTCACATAGTCCATATGTCATATAGATTCTATTTGTTTGAATCATTCCTATTTTCAAAAAAATCAAAGCATTTTATTTTTCTAGTCATTTCCTCTGTTAGACTGTACTGTCTCTAGAATTCTTGTCAATACTATGTAAGACATGAGGAAAACAATTTGTTTTAAAAACTTGACATATCACGTTAGTAATAGTTTAGCCACAGCTTCCTATTTTTGATTGTTGGTATATTGCAACATTCTCTGAGCAAATTTTATGTTTCAATGAATCCATAAGCGAAAAGAAGCTGACACAACTTGAAACAAAGTTAAACATGACATCTTTCTGCCTATTTGAATGCAGGCTTATTATTTATGTGCAGTTGTTTACAGATTCAGAGAAAGAATACAGTGACTATGACAAATGAAAAGTCCAGACACACTATTGGCTGATTCAGTGCTATTTCTTAAACAAACAAAAGCTGTAAAGTCATAACATCGGCCCAAAAGGTTTTTGACTTATTAGACCTACAATTAACCTTGGAGTGAATAAATATTCTCACCTTTCTGATTTCTCTGGATAGTTAGGAGTATGATTTCAATGAATATGGGCTCCTCTAAGAAACTGTCCAAACATTTTTTCTATTTTTCACTTTTAGAAAGCAGGGGAAGTTTATATAAAAAATCTAAATGCTTCGAGCTTACAGTTCCAACTGTGAGAAACAAGAAGTTACACAATACTGTCGAAGTCAAGGCCAGATCTAGAAGACCAAGAAAAATCTTTGTGCTGGAAAACTATGCAAAATATTTGCAAAAATATTTAGCTGACACTGGAGTAGTTGCCCACACTGTTGATTATTGCCAGCTCTCTAGGTAGATTAGGCCAGGAATTCAATTCCAGAGAAAGACTGGGAACTACCTTTACTGAAACTGGCTATAATACAGAATCTTGTAAGTCTGATTATGCTGTAGCATGTCCCCCTTCCTTGTATCCTGGCGAATCAGGGAGCCATCTGATTGAGCTGCTTCTAAATATTATCTTGTTTCCTAGGGCTTAACAAATGTTTCAGCCCCCTTTGTCCATATAACAGTGTTTGCATATTTCCATCAAAGTCAACTTACTTACTCTCTACATGTATCCAACAAAGGTCTGCATGGGGCAGTTGTCATGAGGAAACCATTTTGACTAATCTCATCACAGATATTATTGTATAAAGTATGCAAAACTGATAAACCTGGAACATTTAGGAACACAGTGTTTTAGAATGATGAAACACACACTGTAGCGTTCCGCCAGAACCACACAAGGGATATTTGGAGAAAAAAGCATGGAGAGTCTGAAGATAGGGATACTTTGCCAACCATTAAACATGCAGGTGATTCTATTGTTTTGGGATTGTGTGAGGACCAGTGGCATGGGAAATATTATGCAAATGCAAGAAAGAATTAATTAAACTAAATGCCAAAATATCTAAGCGCTGATGTCCCTCAGTCAGTACAGAAACTGAAGTTGAAAAGAGGTTGGATGTTTCAGTAAGACAACAATGCAAAACATACTTTCAAATCAACTATGAGTACTTATAGAAAAGAAAGCTAAATGTTTTGGAATGGCTTTCACTTCACAATAGACTTAAAAGAATTCTACAAGGAAGAGTGGGAACCTCCCCCCCCAAACAAAACCCCCAGAAAAATTAAGCAGCAGCAGAAAACTTCAGAAGCTGTTATTTTTGATAAAGAAGTTGTTACAAAATACTGAATAATAAAAGAATATCCAAACTTCTACATCTGTCATATTTACTGTTTCCTTATTTTAAATCTGTAAGCCATTGTATTTAACTTAATGTAGACTTAAATACTAAGCCTATATTCAAGTTTGCAAAAATATGCTATTTAGAAGTTTTTTCAGCCTCTGTTCACTTCAGATTTCATTGATACTTGCCAATCATAATTTGCATCTATAGGCATGCATTTGCAATTTATGGGCAATTAACTGGATTTAGGTAGGAAGGTGTGTCAAATTAGACTTCCTATCACAACCAAATCTATAGAAAATTATTGTAGCCTGTTTTCTTACCTGCTCTTTCAAAGGTATCTTCCCTTACCTTATAGCTTATAGCTTATAGAAGAGGGAGTCAATCTATTCTCCAAAGCATCAGAAGGCAAAACAAAAAACAATAGTTGGAAACTGATCAAAGAGAGAAGCAACCTGGAATTAAGGAGAAACTTCCTGACAGCGAAGACAATTAACCAGTGGAACAGCTTGCCTCCAGAAATCATGGGCACTCCATCACTGGAGATTTTTAAGAAGAGGCTGGACAGTCACTTGTCTGAGATGGTATAGGTTCTCTTGTTTAAGCGGGGGGTGGGACTAGAAGACCTCCAAGGTCCCTTCCAGCTCTATTCTATTCTAGCTGAAAATTCATCACACAGATATGGAATAAAAATTTGGGATAATTATGTTAATATAATATATTAACAGAAATTAAACCTCTTATATTTATGATTCTACCTTAAAATTGCCATTTCTTGGTTTAGCTCATGAAAATTGAGGCATTCTAGATGTTAAAAAAAAATACTCAGGAATAAAATGTAAAAGTTCTCCATAGTGATGATTATAAGAATACAGGAAAAAAAGTAGCAATTCTCATGAGAGCCTTGTTTTGTCCAGTATTCTGTTTTAATGATGGTTAGCCAAAAACTCTAGTTCTAATTTTTCTCTTTCATGACAAAGGTCAACACAATATCAAACACTGTTAACTAAGCATTATCATATCAGAAACTTTGGTTACAATCTGATCTATGATTTGATCTACTGAAATTTTGGAAACAGAAGCAAAGGAAAGGACTTCACTTTTAAAGGGAAAGGACTTCACTTTTTCATGGAGTCTAGTTCACTCTCATAAAATGTGATATATATTGGAATATATATGTGATATATATTATGGAATATAAATATTTCAGTTTTCTCTCTTTGTAAATAGGTTTTCAGGGTTAGAACTTTTGTTGCCTTTTGTGTTTTAGAAGGTGTTACCAAGAAGACTTAGAAAACATAGAAACAACATCTTTATAAGAAAAGTGCTAATGCAACTATAGTTGTCTCACTACTAAAGAACATAGCTTAAAGATTGCTTCTAGAAACAGCAACATTAGGTCAAATGAGGACATCAAGAGTTGCCACAACCAAGGTTCTGAAAGTAAGAAATTAAGTGTTTAGGAATACTCAGCAAAGATCCATCCTTCTGAAGCCAGGATCAGAAATCTACCCATAGAAACAAAGAACTAGTATAGCATAATCGTTAAGATCTTGGACTGACATTAGAGAGATCCCAGTCTCAGCCAGGGAACTCACTGGGTCAATTATTCTCTCTAGCCCAACCTGCCTCATAGGCTTGTTATGGGAGGAAATGGGATCAGGAAGTGCTATGAAAACAGTGAACTCTTGAACGAAAGGTGGAATGTAAATCCAGTAAACAAAATACAATCTGGAAGTTTACAATAATACAAATGGTACAAACTTTGCCTTAGGCAAGAGAAACTCTTAGCAAGCCTTCAGCCCCAAGTTGCCTCAATTCAGGGTTTGGACCAGGTAGGCTTTTTAAAATGGAAAGTATGGAAAAGAAATAAAATCCCAACTTGATGGAGATATTAAAAGCCGCCATGAGTGTTTTACTGTTATTGCAATTTTTTTTAATCTGGCAGTGATACATTTTTCTGAGTTATCAGATACTCCATTAATAAGGTGGGGATTCCTAACTAGGCTTTAAATGAAAATTGCTACAACTTTCCCACCAAAGTCTCCTTCAGTTAATTCAGTTATCTATGGAACTACACAACCAATAGAAATAGTCAGAATTTTTCCTCGGGTAATATCCCCATTTTTCCATAGTTGACTCATTTTTTTCAGAACAAACTGCAAACAAAATTATCTCCGGGTAATCCTAAATACATATAGCATTAAAATGTATGTGAAGAGAGTACACTTCTTCTATAATTTGTTGCTTATATAGAACTTAAGTAACTTTTCTGTCAAAGTGAACTACCTCCTAAATATTCTTAGAATATTTAGAGGGAATAATTTCTGAAAAAGCTAGAACACAATGAAAGAATATTTTGGACCAGTGATTCTTAAATTCCTAAGGGAGTTATTTGGAGATATCCTTGGGGTAACGGAGCAATTTTGAAATTGCTTGTTTGTCAGTTGAGTCAGTTGAATGTGGGATTGCCGCTGCTAAGATAGAGGTTTTTTTTGGGGGGGGCAGGGTGTTAATAAAATTCAAGACTGGTAAAAGGAGTAATTAGGTCAAAGAATTTAAGAACCACTGTTCCATAAAACATCTCATTTCTCCTGTGTTCTTTGAGACATCCACCCACAAGATACATCTTACATTTGCTTGTCTCAGACTGCAAGTCATTTTCAGCAAAAAACAGAGCACATATGCTCAATTGTCCCACATTGTCATGTCAGTTTGAAAAGAAAATTTTCAAAAAGAGGATTTTTTTCTGCATGTAAGTAAGAAAATGTTATCTATCTCTATGTCTATGTCTATGTCTATGTCTATGTCTATGTCTATCTCTATCTCTATCTCTATCTCTATCTCTATCTCTATCTCTATCTCTATCTCTATCTCTATCTCTATCTCTATCTCTATCATCTCTATCTCTATCTCTATCTCTATCTCTATCATCTCTATCTCTATCTCTATCTCTATCTCTATCTCTATCATCTCTATTTCTATCATCTCTATCATCTCTATTTCTCCAATCTCTCCATCCATCTCTCCATCCATCTCTCCATCCATCTCTCCATCTCTCTCTCCATCTCTCTCTCTCTCATCTATTTATCTTCCAACGCCCTTAAAATATGAATATTGTATGTTGTACCGACTGTTGCCTAGGCTTCTTTTCTACTTTTGAATGCCAAGTTGTCATTTATTCTGTTGGATCTTTTGTAATTATTTATGGTCTTCACCCTCTGTCAACTGATATTATTCATTTCAGGCAAGTTTATTCCTTGTCATTACTTTATGGACCAAGTATTACTTTTGGCTGTTGATTAAAAACACACCAAATACACACACACCTCCAGAATGTTACTTTAAAGTATGTTTTAATCTAGACTTGTTTCCTTTTTCTATTTCACAGAATGATACACCAAATAAATGTATGTGGTTAAAAACAAACTTAAATATCCAGAACTATAACCCAAACATATGCCTTTCACTCAGTCATTGCTGTGTTTAATAGTGAACTGACAGCATGTACCAATCAAAGCATGGCTACAAGGAAACAAGAGGGAGAGGTAACTTTATACTTGGGGAAAAATGGATGATTAAAGAAGTATAATTTTGTTTAAAAAGAAGAACCAAGGAAGAAATATAATCCAGTACAAATTAAGGGCCTTCATAACTAAATTAGGTGGGGATCTGCTATATACTAAACTGAGCTGTTATGTCCTTTTTACTTCTTTCCAGAAAAAAGAAATTATCCTGGCAAATATCATGGTGGATGGTTGATAGAAAACATGAATAGAAGTGCTTCATTTGGAGTTGAGAAAAAAACCCAGCATTATATAAGTTATGCTTAATATCCTCTGTGAATCAGTCTGTT
This sequence comes from Azemiops feae, assembly GCA_023970755.1. Classification (NCBI taxonomy): domain Eukaryota; kingdom Metazoa; phylum Chordata; class Lepidosauria; order Squamata; family Viperidae; genus Azemiops; species Azemiops feae. Next base: position 267,727 of record JALGBA010000060.1, on the reverse strand, counting down.
TTGCAAAGTGCTGGCTATTTCTGTAAAGGAAATAGCTTTTTTTGTCTTTGAGCAAAGCTGTTCTCATATATTTAGATGAACACAATTCCTTTTGATATCATCATGTTTCAAATAATCTTGAGGTATTGGAAATGATAAATGGTCTTCACTTTGTTGGGTTTTTATATTAATATTAGGAAGGCTTTTTTGTTTTTGTTTTTTTCTTCTGTTCATAGCAAGGTTGGTTTCTTTACAGACCTAGTGTTGGTTTTAACAATTTGTCATTTAAATATTTTTAATAGCCTTGAGTCTAGTGTTGTTGCCTGTAGAAATATTTGGATGTCCTGGGTTGGTGGGCAAACTTTCAAACGAAATCCTAAACTAAAATTCCTATTATTTTTTCCTAAAATGACATCTGGGGTGTATGTGAAATCCATAAATATTATTGGAAAAAAGATTGTATTGGTCACTGGAATTTTGCTTTGCAATATAATTGATTTCAGTTTTAAAACAAGTTATTAAATGAAATTATGCAGGTCACAGAACCAGCACAGCAGCAACAGAGTATATAGGTTCCAATATATTAAGATGGGAAACAATGAGTGTTCATGCATTATGCTAAGCCACAAAAAGCAAAAATAACCAAAATTAACACTAACCATGTTTAACATATTGAACGAATGTAGCCATAGGACCATGACAATAAGATTATGAGTGTTATGTGAATACTGCCAATTTGTTTGGATCCATGCTAATAGGTGGCTATGAAACAGCTGCCAATGTTTTAAAACTATCTTCTTATTTTGCTAATGAGCATAGTTTATTTTATTTTAGAAAGTTTATTCTGCAAAAATCAGGTAGAAATCCAATCCAACTACCATGATTATTCACAGAAAGATCAATGACTGTATGATCAAAGTCCCCCCCCCCCTTTTAATGTATGCTGCACACATGATGCATATACAAAAGGACATGCTTTTGATTGTGAGATCAGATCTCCAACTTTTTTTTTAAACTTCCAAACCTGTGGATTTTTCTGCCAGCTATGATTTTGGCTTTGAGAGTTCACAATTGTTCAACCCTTGAAGGAGGCTTTGTATCAATAAGAGAGGGGAAGTTTCTTTTAAAATCAGTAACAAAGATGGAAATCATCATAGTACATGTAATACTCTAGTCATAGGAACTAAGTTTCACTTGAATTCAAATACTTTTTAAAAAAAAAATAATTCATGAAAGTAAATATCCTGCATTTAAATAATGAAATCATTATAGTACCTTTATCTGAACCAAGGAATATGGCATTCATGTTATAAAGTGTAATTATTCTGGTAGGTGTGTTTCATGAATCAGGTAAAGAATATGCCAGTTACATGAATTAGAAGCACACTTACTTAATTCATACAATTTCATGATTGAAGAAATTTTATGAATAGCACAGGGACTGCTTGTGATGTGGCAAATGCCAGAACTAGTTTTGATAGATGAGTCTGCAACTTGTCCTGTACTGTCTTGCCAAAACCCAATTTAAAGGGTTCTACAGGCTCATTTATCACTGTAGAGAGTGGGGCTGCCGCCTTGACAAAAATAACATGGATAGGTATAGGTTATCTTGATATTAATGTCTGTGTGTCATTGTGTCTGTTTGTCTCTCTCTCTGTATATGGGCCTGTGTGTATGCATACACATACGTACACACATAGTACATGGAATGGCAATGTTATTGTAGAGTTTCAGCACTGGATACACTGATATTACTCTCTACCTTAGAATATAATTTGAAAGTGCTAAAATAGATATTTGATTTAATGCAGTACTGTACATAGACTTGGATGGGAGAAATCTGCATTTAAACCCTGTATAATATCAAAGTTGGGCAGGTTATTAACATTTTGGAGTGCCATGGTGACATACATAGTTTGACATACATACATATATGGACGTGTGTTTAGAGTTCAAAAACATTATGGAATAGAAACTTCATGCAGCCCTGATCCATTGTGTAATCTACATAATTAATTTGCAACTCATTTTTCTTTCCATACAATATGCAGTTTACAACAACAACAGCAAAAAATAGAAAGGATGAAGCATAAACATAAAAGCAATACAATTAAACTAGATTCACAATGAAATTTAGTATCACTAAAATCAGAATAGTTAACAAACACTTAGTGGAAGAAAAGGCTTTTTGTCATTTTCTTAAATATATACTAGAAGAGTGGGGGCTACATACATTTCTTAAAAGTGCATTTCACAGCCTGAAAGCTATGCAACAGGTCTACTCCCTTGGGCCAGATGGAGAAATTTTTGTCAATGGGAACAGTGGGATCACTGGGGAATTCTGGGTTTTGAAGTCCACATCTCCTAAAATTGCTAAGTTTGAAAGATGCTAATCTAAGATATCCCCACTGACAGATTTCAAACTTAACATTTTAGGATATGTGGATTTCAATTCCCAGAATTCCCCAGTCAAAATGCACTTGATAAAGACTGGAGTGCTGATCTTCTATTAGTAGAAGTTGTTTAAGCAACGAATATCTTCTAAGGTATCTTGTATACTGACATCTGTAATGTACAGAATTTCAGTATTATCCTTCAATAACTGTTTGATCTTCTTTGAATCAATTACTGTCTGTCTATTGGCATCTTTAGAATAGAATAGAATAGAATAGAATAGAATAGAATAGAATAGAATAGAATAGAATAGAATAGAATAGAATAGAATAGAATAGAATAGAATAGAATAGAATAGAATAGAATAGAATAGAATAGAATAGAATAGAATAGAATAACAGAGTTGGAAGGGACCTTAGAGGTCCAACCCCCTGCTCAGGTAGGAAACCCTATACCATTTCAGACAAATAGTTGTCCAATCTCTTCTTAAAAATTTCCAGTGTTGGAGCATTCACAACTTCTGCAGGAAAGTTGTTCCACTGATTAGTCGTTCTAATTGTCAGGAAATTTCTCCTTAGTTCTAGGTTGCTTCTCTCCTTGATTAGTGTCCATCCATTGGTTCTTATCCTGCTCTCAGGTGCTTTGGACAATAGGTTAACTCCCTCTTCTTTGTGGCAACCCCTGAGATATTGGAACACTGCTATCATGTCACCCCTCATCCTTCTCTTCATTAAACTAGACATACCCAATTCCAGCAACCATTCTTTATATGTTTTAGCCTCCGGTCCTCTGATCATCTTTGTTGCTCTTCTCTGCACTCTTTCTAGAATCTCAACATCTTTTTTACATTGTGGTGATCAAAACTGGATGCAGTATTCCAAGTATGGTCTTACCAAGTGGTATTAACACTTCATGTGATCTTGATTCTATCCCTCTGTTACCATACCAACTTGAGATTGGGTCTTTCTTCTGAATTCAGAGATCTTGTTTTTCTATGTCTGCTTCCACCTTTATTGTTAAACAAGATATTATTGTAATAATACGTCTTGCTTAATCTAACAGCTATCTGAAAATATTTGTTCAGTTCTTTTCTAAGATTTTTTTTTCTTAACTTCAGCTTCTTTTCTCTTCTTGGCATGTATTGTGACATCCAATTTGCTTTCTTCTGTTTCTTGGTTTTTGACAATCTCTGCTTCTCATTCATCCTTCAAATTTTCTTTGATTTCATTCCACAGTTCCTCTGGTTCCCTATCAGTTAGGTTCAGGACTTCAAAGTGATTCCTGATCTTTTCCTTGAAAATGGTAAGCATAGGCTCAAGACCATGTTTTGGAAATGGATTGATTTTCTTCTTTTGGTTTAGCTTGATTTAGAACGTGTCATTCTCCATCTTTACTTCTGTTTTCTAGGCTACAGAGTTCAACACTTTGCTTCTTAATATTTCCAACTTTGGCATTTTAGTTCAAAAACACAAGCAGTATTTCTTGGTTGAAAGTTCTGTTAATTTCAGTTTGAAATTGGTGGTGCAACTCATCATGCTTTAGTTGAGCAGCTGGGAAGACTTTCATGCCTTGGATGACCTGGCTGGAAATACATATGATTGATGTACATTCAATATTCTTCACTTATCTCTCCCACGAACTTAGTAGGATGTAAGAGTGCTGGGTAGAAAGAGAGGATAAAATGATGAATAAATAGAAATAAATAAATATATTTATTTCAATGAAGCAGAAAACAATATCCTAATTGGAAAAACATACCCACTAACACTGGTAGAACAAGTATTAAATATAATGAGGGAGAAAACCCTACACTTACCAGCACTGATTGTGTTATCTGGTTGGGTAATAAAATGTCTGCAAGCAACCAACCAAGCTCAGAGAACACCAAGGACTCCATAAATAAATACAACTCAGGCATGGCTTTAAAAACAAAACCATAATACACTATACCTCCATATGTTTCTAAAATGTGATTACTCCCAATTCATCTTTTTAATAATTATTAATACATCTCACAATGAAGAGTCCTTGAATCAGTAAATATCCTCTTTTATCTGCTCCTTCCTACATACCTGAACATTCTAATCAAATGTTCTATTAGATGAAATATTTTTTGGGGGACTCTATTCTCTGTCAAAATGAATCATATTGTTCATTTTATTTTCAATGTTTTTTGTTTTCTTCAGTTTTGTTTAATATCTTAAATTAATTTTCTTCCCCTGGGAGGAAAGTACTTTCCTGTACTGTCTTTCCAGGGCCATGGCTTCTGCCACAACCTGTGTGAACTTTGAGTGTAGCTTTTTATTTACTAATGTCATCCTACCATTACAGGATACTGTCCATTTCTTGAGGCATTTATTTTCTCTTCTTTTTCTGTAATCAGCCTGCATTGCTTAAGTTCCCCAGTGAAATAGACATCAAAGGTGCCACCCCCTCAACAAAATGCATCGATCTTCTTTTCTCCTCCTGATATTGAGCTAAGCTTGAGCAGAAGTCTATTCATGTGCACCACCTGGGATACTTTTATAAAAACTGCCTAGGAATCCCTCCTTCTTTTAAACATTCTCTGATGCTCTGCAGAAATGATGAGATTTGCCTAAAGCTCATCTGTCAACCAAATATAAACACCTTCAGGGAGTTACAGGAAGGAGAAGCCCTTAGCTTTCCTTTCTTATGTTTTCTGCCATTTCTATGCCTTTAAAGAAAACTTGCTTCCTCCCTTGCTTTTTGAAATCGGCTTTTCTCTGGGGGAAAAAAAAAAAAAAAAACCAAAACTCTGCTCTGGCTACTTCTTTTTGTGGCTTCAGCCTGTCTGCTCATATCCTCTCCCCCTGTTTGCTGTTTTCACAAAGTACTGAAAAATGCAACTGATTTAGGTCTTTGCTTGATTTGCTGTCTTGTTTAAAAAAAAGAAAAAGAAAAGAAAAACCTTTCCATTTTGTTTGTGTGCATTTTTTGGCACATTTTTCCACTCCAGAAAATCCTCTGGCACAGAGAGGGGGATTTAATGATGATGAATGAATCTTTCTCCAAGCCACATGCCTTTCAACATTTCAGCACAGTGGGAATTGGATCAGGGATAGAGAGTAGCAGCCTGATGCTGCAACTGGGAGAACAGCGAGCTTGTGAAAACCTCATTCGTATTAGTTCTCAGCTGAATATTTCTTCCGGGTTTTTCTTGTTTTCCTTCAATTTAATGGAAACAGAATTAGGTTTGTTGTCCCCCCCCCAAGATATTTTTTAAAATAAAATTCTAAGAGCCAGGGTACACGATTCAATATATTTGATATTGCCAATGTAGGTAATAACCTCTTCCAGGCTTCCCAGACATCCCAAGAGAAAAATGACATGGGAATTCCTATGGAGTTTTGTTACCCCATGAGCAGAAGCAGCCAGGGAAGTTGAGCAGTGAAGAAGAGGTATTCAGCATCATTTCCTAATTTTTCTCTTCCAATTTTTTTTTAAAAAAACACTGAATGCATTTTAAACTATGTATAAAGGAGAAAGGAAAGAATCCCAATTTGACAGGAGGGAGTAAAAAAAGAGTAGTTAAGATGGAGGTCATCACCATGTTACTGAGACCCCATCTATTTTTTATTTAGGAAGTGTAGATATTTTAATGTTGAGGCACCAGAGGATGGACAGAAATTAATTCCAGAATATGGAAGCTGCCAAGATTAGCCTTTGAAAAGAGCATCAAAATTTATTGCTGCAGAGACATAAACTCTCTCCCTAAATTTTCTAGGGGGTGCCTTTCAGATTCATTCATTCCTAATTTAGTAAATAATGATCACTGACAGATTAGTGGAACATTGTTTATTTTTCCATTTCTCCTAAACATGTACATAACCCTACTGCCTTTTAGCATACATTCACTGCACATGTACCATCAGGAGAACAACTAGAATGCTTACTGGGCTATTTCTGGAAACTGAGGTTGCACTCAATGGCATCAATTCATCAAGAATTCTCTGTGGCTGCTGGTGTGAAAAGCTTGATTGTTACAGTCCAATAGAAAAAGAAAACTTAACTGAGCTCCTTATTTGCTTCTTCAAAATTAAAGAGCAAGCATTTTGCAACATGCTCCTAATTTAAATTAATTGCTTGTCTTTTCATGAAGAGTCAGGGGAAGTCTGCAGATTTGTTATTAGAGTGCTGTGCTATATGTATATATATTTCTTTGCTGAAAATCTGTATAGCAGTGGAAAAAGTTTTAAAAGTGGGATTACATCCTTTTGGAAGATGTAACAAATATCTGAGTTGGGGAACAATAGTGGAGAAAAGCTACTGCCATAATACTACTAAAAGCCAACATGGGTTTGTCAAAAACAGATCAAACCTTATTGCATTCTTTGACCAAGTAAAAAAATTAGTGGATCAGAGGAATGCTGTGGATATAATTTTCTTGGACTTCAGTAAGGCATTTGATAAAGTAGATCACAACCTACTACTCGATAAGATAGAAAAATGTGGGTTAGACAGCATCACCACCAGATGGATTCGTAGCTGGCTGACCGGCCGTACTCAGCATGTGGTCCTCAATGGAACTGCATCTACATGGAGGGAAGTGTGTAGTGGGTGCCCCAGGGCTCTGTTCTGGGCCCAGTGCTCTTCAACATCGTCATCAATGGTTTGGACGAGGGGATAGATGGGGAACTCATCAAATTTGCAGACGACACCAAGCTGGCAGGAATAGCCAACACTCCAGAAGACAGGCTTAAGATACAGGAGGACCTGGACAGACTTGAACACTGGGCACTATCTAACAAATGAAATTTAATGGTGAAAAAAGTAAGGTTCTACATTTAGGCAAGAAAAACCAAATGTACAGGTATAGTATAGGGGTACCTTGCTCAATAGTAGTAACTGTGAGAGGGATCTCGGAGTCCTAGTGAACAATCACTTAAATATGAGCCAGCAGTGTGCTGCAGCTGCCAAAAAAGCCAACACAGTGCTGGGCTGCATTAACAGAGGGATAGAATCAAGATCATGTGAAGTATTAATACCACTTTACAATGCCTTGGTAAGGCACACTTGGAATACTGCATCCAGTTTTGGTCACCACAATGTAAAAAGATGTTGAGACTCTAGAAAGAGTGCAGAGAAGGGCAACAAAGATGATTAGGGGACTGGAGGCTAAAACATAAGGAACGTTTGCTGGAATTGGGTATGTCTAGTTTAATGAAAAGAAGGACTAGGGTGACATGATAGCAGTATTCCAATATCTCAGGGTTGCCACAAAGAAGAGGGAGTCAAGCTATTCTCCAAGGCGCCTGAGGGTAGGACAAGAAGCAACGGATGGAAACTAGTCAAGGAGAGAAGCAACCTGGAACTGAGGAGAAACTTCCTGACAGTTAGAACAATTAATTAGTGGAACAACCTGCCTCCAGAAGCGGTGAATGCTCCAACACTGGAAGTTTTTAAGAAGAGACTGGACAACCATTTGTCTGAAATGGTGTAGGGTTTCCTGCCTGAGCAGGGGGTTGGACTCGATGACCTCCAAGGTCCCTTCCAACTTATTATTATTATTATTATTATTATTATTATTATTATTATTATTATTATTATTATTATTATTATTATTATTATTATTATTATTATTGTTGTTGTTGTTGTTGTTGTTGTTGTTGTTATTGTTATTTTTATTGTTATTGTTATTGTTATTGTTATTGTTATTGTTATTTTCTTGTCAATAGTATCTGATTGATAAATATGGACATGTTTAATTGAAATAAAATTTCCAAAATAATGATTAACTCTGAATCAGTTATTTCAACACTTAATTTGAGACATGTGATAAAACAATTTAAGCCTCCTAATTCCTTACTAGGACTTTCATTTGTTTAGTTTCTCCAATGTAAATGCCACTTCCATATGATATGCTTTCTAGGCAAAATCCAAAATATGTTTTCATTCTTTTTGCCAATTAAATTCTTACCCCAGTTTTTTTATCTGAAAATTCAAGGTTACATTTGCAGGCAAAGGCTTCCCCTATTTTATTAGCAAGATAACAACCAAGTGAGGGTGACCGGGCTAATGTTTTAAATTGTGTAAATTGCAGAAGATAATGATCATCTCTTTTTTTAATATATTTTATTGATTTTTTGCAATGACAATCCTTAGTGCTTAGTAAACAGCGTGTTGTCTGGGTTCATATATTTGAAAAAACAATCAATAATTAATTTCTATAATTCCATGATCAATATATTAATTAATAATATGTTTCCTTGATCTTCCCTTCTTCCAATGGTATTCTCCTTTGTCAACATTAGATAAATATAATATTTTCAATGCATACAAGGTTGAATATAAACATTTTTTTGTGTTTGTACAAATAACAATGACATCCATATATAACATTTTTTCTATTTAATTTATGTTTCAATTGTATTTGTCATCTTGTTAGGTCACTATGTGTCCTGTTTTCAAAATTCTTATTAAAACTTAATTTCCCCTCAGTATTCAAACCATTCTTATCAGTCATACCAGTAGTTTTCTCAAAATTCATTACCTAAATATCCAAACTTTTCATTTACATACACCATCCCAATATTTTCATCCCAATATTTTCATATTTCACATATTATAAAAATACTATACTACTTATATATCCTATAACATCCACATATAACATCTTTTCTGAATGGCTTATATTTAAACTATCTTTATAAATGATCATATTTTTAATTAGAAGTGAAAATAAGAGAGGGGAAGGATTGCTCCCCAGGTCATCCTGCCTGAACAAGAGTGAGCTACCTGACCAGGTAGAGATTTGAAACTGTGAGTCTTTGATCCAGGAATTACCTCATCACTGCACCACCCTCACTCTTTTAGGTGTGTCAGGATTCCAACACATATGGCTATTTTCTATTTGACCTCTCATTTGTTCAGCATCATGCTCTTTTGCTTAGACTTCTGATGCATTGCAAAATATGTAATGCGTAACTGCACCATAAGTATAAAGGTTTTCACACTTTTCAGGATCTCCATGGAAAAAAGCAAAAAAAAAAAAAGATAAAATGCCATAATCATCATCAGCAGGACTAATTCCCAGTTATAAAACACATTTACTCATGGAACTTTACAGTCAGATAGGACTATTAGTCCAACTCTCTGCAATGTGTTGAAAAACTAAACAAATCATCTACAAGAGGTGGCTGTGCAGAAATCAAGGATCTGCAAATTTCCTGGCTAGACTCTCCCACTATTATACAGATACTATTAACAAAAACAATTTAACTGTATTTAAATGAAATCTAGGTAGTTACAGATCATGCAAATTATCTGTATGGTTGTTTTTTAACCACTGTTTAATCCTGAATTGGATTAAAAAAATGATGTTGTGATCTGCCTTAAATGTTTAACTAGAGAAGTAGGATATAAACTGAATAAAGAAAAGCAACGAAATAATTTTCAGTTCTGTAATGAGACTTCTTGTTCTTTGTCCTCTCTTCCTGAGCTTCATTTGCCTTTATTTTCCTCCTGACTAGTTTGGTGTTATTTATCGCTCTTGTGTGTGATTGTTCATATTAATTCAAAAACAAGAATCCGTCCAATGTTACCATTGAGTTTTCAGACTCTGGCCATAACAAACCCCATATTCTGAGCTCTGGGTAACTTGAAAAGGAGAACCTGTATCTTGGGGGGGGGGGTTTGGCCCTGTGGGCACGTTTGAAATTCTGAGATCATGCTGTTGGAACTATGGCTGTTATGGCAGAGAGCACTAAGTATCTCTGTTCGGGTAGATTCATGAAGTCTCAGGCATCAGTCATTAGAAACTCTGGAACAAGCTGATCAGCATCAGACTATTTGTTCATTACCTTTCCTTGCCCTCTTCCCCAGAAATGTCAAGAATTGGTTTGCTAAGCTTCCAGGCTGTGACTACTTCCTTGTAAATGCTGCCTTTCATAGGTGGTACTTAATTCCAGGCATGACTACACAGTATCAGCCAGTCAGCACTTCTGTCTTCAAAAGTAACATTTTTCAGAGGCAATCCAATCTTTTTTGGAATATCAGCAACTGTTTAATGTTTAAAAATTGCTGGGGCATCCAGTGATATTTTAAACCTCTTTGGATTTGCCTGAACTTTCTTTTATTAACCATGCTTTTGATTAAACCACAGATGAAAACAAGGGACTGGGATTAATTTTGTATAAAAACAAAGGCCATAATGTTTTCACAAAGGGAAAATGTATGGTTCTTAAAACAAGAATATTGGGAGTTTAGCTGAATGGTAGTAGTATTGCTTTAGACAGCACTTTGTATTACAAGGATTTAGTATTGTCTCTATGGTGGTCTATGGTTGGAAGACACGGGTTCTGATCACAACAGAAAACTGTGCGTATGCATCTGAATGGGCTCTAATTATCCTTATAGAGGTGCTGCAGCCACCAAATATTCTGGATGCTCTGCAAAACCTGGAAGTGTAATTTTATTATTATTTACACACAAATGTGAGATCATAGCTGCCAGTACTTTAGCCAGTATTGGCCTTCATATGTATTGAGTTTTTCCAAAGAATTTAGGATATCATGGTGTATTGGCATAGTATATGTGCAATTAACACAAATTTTGTCAATGCACAGATTTTTTAAATGGCACCTAAGTTTTTTTTGTATGGCATCCAGTGTGCTAATAACTATTGGGACTCCTGTGATTCAATTATCATGTATTATTTCAACTACAATTTTCAGATCTTGGTACTTTGTGATATTCTCCATTTTTTGTCTTCTATTCTACTATCCCCTGGTATTGCTACATCAATTATCAAGTGTGATTGGACACAAAAGGAATTTGTCTCCAGTGCATAAGCTCTTAGTGTACATACAAACAACAAAGTAATATAATTATAAGATACCAATAGGAGAAGTTATAGGAAAGATGAGAAGGATAATGGTACTACAGCCATATTACAAGGGTAAATATCCTTAGACATAAGACAGTACTGTGGTAATTGTAATGGCATGAGGGGAAAAAATTGTCTTTGTGTCTAGTTGTTTTGCATGCAATGGTCTATAGTGGTATCCTGAGGGGAGGAGTTGAAACAGTTTATGTTCAGGATGTGTGAAGGGTCTGTAGATATTTTCTCAGCCCTCTTTCTTACCTATGCAGTATACAGGCCCTCAATGGAAGACAGGCTGGTTGCGATTGTTTTTTCTGCAGTCCTAACTTGAAGTCTGTACCTGTCCTGTTTGGTTGTTGTACCAAACCAAACAGTTATAGAAGTACAAATGACAAACTCAGTAATAATTCCTCTGTATAACTGTATCAACAGCTCATGGGGCAGTCTGAACATCCTGAGTTAACACAAGAAGAACATTCTTTGTTCTGCCCTTTTAATGATGGTTCTAATGCTAGGTATCTATTTCAAATCCTGTGAGATTATAGAACCCAGAAACGTGAAGGTCTCTACTGTTGATACTGTGTTATCTAATATTGTAAGAGGTGGTAGAATAGGAGGGCACCTCCTAAAATCCACTTTTATTCTGCAATTTTAAGTGTGTTCAGCTCCAAATTGTTCCAGCTGCACCACTGGGTCAGTTGTTCAACTTCCTGCCTGTATGCAGACTCATCACCATTTCAAATGAGACCAATGACTGTTGTATCATCTGCAAATTTCAGTACTTTAACTGAGAGATCCTTCAAGATGCAGTCATTGGTATATAGAGAAAAGAATAATGGAGAGAACACACAGTCCTGGGGGGTGCCTATGTTAATTGAATGGGTATTCAATGTGATTTTACCTAGCTTCACTTGCTGCTTTCCATCTGTCAGAAAGCTTATAATCTACTTACAAATGTGGTCAAGCACCCCTAGCTGAGTCAGTTTAGAGTGAAGAATTTCTGAAATGATGATACTGAATGCTAAGCTGAAGTCTATAAAAAGGACCCTTGCATAGGTCCTTGTAAGATGTAAGGGCAGTGCCATATTAACAGCAGCATCTGCCACATCATTTGCACAGTAGGCAAATTGTAAGGGGCTAGCAGTGGAACCGTGATGATTTTCAGGTGGGCCATCAATAACCTTTTTAAGGTTTTCATAACTACAGATGTCAGAGCAACCGGTCTGATATCTATAGCACTTTTTTATAGTCTGTAATTGTGTGGTTTATAGACTACAATTCTGTATAATTCTGTAATTTTATATGCCTCTAGTTCTAGATTCCATATCTGAATTTTTTTATTCTTTGGTTATTTATACTCTGAATAGATGTTTTCAATTTTCTTCTCGAATCAGCCCATTTTAGCATCTGGTTCTTTGTGCATGTGTGCCTAACTATCTCTTGTCCATCCCAGTCTACAATTGCTTGCATAACCAGGTGAAGATGAAATTAGGTTGAAATTGCTCAAGATTTTCTGCAGAGCTGTTGGTAGATAAGACAGAGCCTTGGGCATTTTCCTGGGGCAACTGTGCTTCCATTCTGATAACACTTTGAATTCTGAATGGTGGCCAATGTTCTGCATTTTGGTTCAAACTTGTCAGTGCCATAGATTGCCAATGAACTTTCCAATATTCTGAGGCTTCCTCCTGTGCCATTGGCCACTCTCCATCATTCCATAGTGCCTCTTCTCTTTCATTCACACTTTTCCCTTCCCTCCCATAGCATATTTGGAATGTCAGATTTTTTTTCTTTCTTAGTTTTGTCCATTCTGGCTCTCCTTTGTCTCCTTCATTGTTCTCTTCATACCACTTGTGCATCCAAGGCTCTTTTAACTGGGTGGCTTAGCTAACTTCTAAGACAATACCCTTCATAGTAGTAGGAAAGCATGTAAAGAGACACTCCTGCCATTGTACACCCTTTAGTCTACAGGAAGGAGAAGCTAATGAGAAAGAAATATATACTAATAGCAAATCATTTCAAGAAGAAAAGCTCAAAGTAAAACTGAAGAAGTCAATGTGGTTACACATAAAGCTGAAAGGAAAGATACAAAAATGAGGTGGAGAGAGGAACATATCATTAAAAGACACATTCTGTTAGCCTAGAACTGTAGTGGTGGTTTAAAAAAGCTAAAGCTTGAATCATCTGGAGCTCCTTCAGATTTGTTCAGATTAAAAGAATTGAGATACTTTAACTGAGATACTGACCTCAGTTAAAATGCTGAAGAAAATACAACACCTTATTTCAGAGGTCCCCAACCTTTTGGACACAAGGGACCGGTTCCACGGAGAGAGGTTTTTCTGCAGACCAGAGGGTGCATAGTTTTGTGCGCTGCCTGCATCCTGCTGATGGGACTTTGCTTGTTTGTGCGGACTGGTTGCTGGCATGCCGCGGCCCAGTACTGGTCAATGGACCAGGGGTTGGGAACCCCTGCCTTATTCCCCAACATATTCCACCAAGCAATTCAGAAGAGTAGAATATAGGTGTAGAACGAAGTCTAAGAGTAATGAAAACATGGTCAGAAAATAGCTGCTCACTATGTCTGTGCATTTCTTCAAAGGAATACTTTGCCTTGATGGCAGTTTCAACTGAAGCAGCTCCTTGAAACTAGCTTGCAGATCATTCTGTTCCACTTGCTTCCAACACCAGAACAAAACAGTCATGTTGCTTCATGTCACTCTGCTTTGGAATCTTTCTCAGTTTTCTCTCACAGAATTTGTACTATGTGAGAAGAGTGAGAAAATTGTCTAAAGTGCCTTCAGGCTGTGTTACTTGGAAAATGTTGCAGGATTGGCTGCTGTTAAATCTCTTAGTGAATGAAAAAGATCTTTAGGTTGTTGGCTTCACTAAATGTTATGAACAGCCTTGCTGCACAACTGAAACTTCCTAACCCTCTTCTCTGTATTACTGACCAGAAGATAGATGCTATGGGAACATATTGTTCACCTTCTCGTTTGATAAGCCCTATGGGGAATGCACTATTTACTTTCTGTAGATCTCTTGCCAAAGCTTTGGCAAGCGGTTTGAATGACATGAGCAGCCCATCTTGCACTGTTGATGAATAGAGGGTGTGAGCAGTTGGAAGAGGCAAGCAGAATTCCTTCCCTTACTCTTGAATATTTTATCATAGATGCCCCTCTTTATCACTCACTGAAAGATCCACATCAGAGGTCTTGCAGGCTGCAAAGATCTGGAAACACACAATCTTTCCGTGCATGGCAATCATCTTTGAATCCCTGCATACATGATGAAATTCTACCAGTCTTGATGGCTTTTATGCATGCTGCTAATTCACAGTACTTAGAGTCACCCCTGTACAGTCATGGCTAGGGACAAGGCTGTGAATCATTCAAGATGAACTAAATTGCTTTAGAAGTGGAAATTGGAGCACTTTTTCACTTCTATGAAATGATTTACAACACCTTAAGAGAGATAAGCAAAAAGAATCTAAGTTGCTTCATACAGCTCTACTGTTTACTTTGAATGAATTTAACATTTCCAGGGCCAAATAAATTGCATTCTGAGTAACTGAAATAACATGTTAATAGTTTGGCTGAACATTTATTATTACCTTTTAGAAATCCTGGAAAACTGATGAAGATATTGGAAAAGGACAAAGGTACCTATAATAAAAGAAGAGGGGGAAAAAAACATCAAAGAAATTACAGTCTAAGGAGCCACGATAGCACTATGGTTAAAATGCAGTATTGCAGGCTGACTTTGCCCACAGCCAGGAGTTTGATCTTCACTGGCTTAAGGTTGACTCAGCCTTCCATCCTTCCAAGGTCAGTAAAATGAGGACACAGATTGTTGGGGGCAATATGCTAACATTTGTAAACCACTCAGAGAGTGCTGTAATGCACTATGGAGTGATATATGAATTTCAGTGTTATTGCTATTGTTATTTGACATTGATACCTCTGAAGATTCTAGAATGGATCTTGATGAGATTGATTGATAAGCATCTTGCAAACACTGTGGAAAAAACAAGGCAGTATGGGTTTGTGAAGAATAAATCTTGCCTAACTATACTAATTTCAGTTTCTTATTGGATATCAACCTTAATAAATTGTAAAATTGCACTTACACAAATACACAAAGCATTTGACAAAGTATTCCGTGTCATGTGATTATTATATTAGTTAATTAGGGCTAGATTGCATGACAATCAATTGAATTCATTGCTGGCTATTGGTCTTAAAGGCTATTTATCAATAGTTCTTCCTCAGGCTGGAAAGAAATATTGAATTTTGTGTCCCAAGGATCATCCATAGGTTTGTATTATTCAACATGTCTGTTAATATCATTGAAGAAGAGAAGGAGGAATGTTTAACAGATCTGCAAATGACACAAAATTGAGCAGAATACCTAGAGGACAAAAATCAGATTCCAAATAATCCTAACCCATTAGCAAAACCAGTTGAGAATAACAATATTAAATTTAATAGAAATAAATGACAAGTTTTTTCCTTTAGGAAACAACAGAATGTACAGATACAGAATGTCATGTATCTGGCTTGGCAATTATATTTAGTGAAAGAAAATAAGGGTAGTATTTGATTAAGTTAGATGGGAAGTCAAAGAAACATCCTGGAAAAGGCAATAGAAAATGACTTCCATATTGTCAAGAAAACAGAATTGTGTGTCTCTAGATAGATGGCAAAGCTGAATGTGAGTCAGTAATATAATTATGCACTGCATCAACAAAAGTATAGTTTCCAAATAATGGAAAATAATTCCATTTATCAGACCCCATAATGAATATTATTCAAGTTACTTAAAATAATTTAGAAGAACTAGAACAACTTCAAAGAAAGGCAGTGAAAAAAACTAGAAATGAAGTTTATGAACACATACTGAAATAATTGGGGCTATTTTGCTATTGTGTAAGTTAGCAGGAATGGTGTATGATAGGCGGAGAGAGGATCTTCAAATATCTGAAGAGATATTACACAGAAGGTCAAGACAGGATATTTTTCAGAGTGTAGAATGTGGAACAATGGATTATAGTTATTGGGAGACCGGTACTAATTGAATGTCAACCCCCCACACACACTAAAAACCAGGACAGCTTGGCAATAGAACACACATAGAAACACACACCAAGACTAAACAGGGAGTTGCACTTAGAGGTTTTTCCAGCTTTATGATACTTTGATTATGTAAATCGCAATAAGGAAAGAAAACCCACAATAGCTCTCAAAGAAATCCACACACAAATCATCCAACTGGAATGAATTGTTCAGTATTTCTAATCAACACATTCTGCTTACTTTTCAGGCCATCCTTTGCTATGGAATTTACATTGTGTAAGCCAGATGCTTCTATGTAGAAATCATCCAATGAATTTTGTTTTGCTTTTCCCTCTGGAAGAAAAGAAAGTAGGTGTTTAAATAAGTATAGCATCACATTAACTTGAGAGAAAGGTCAGATTTTTGCCTTACTTCTAGCTTTTAATTTGGAAATGTGGCAAATTTGGATAGATTACAAGTTTTCTTACCTGCTTCCACACTTGCCTACAGTGGGTCCTTGGGCATGCTTGCCTGCATACATACTCCATTTTGTTCACTAGTGGGCTTTGTGACTTGATATATTATTTTTTCTCAACGAATAATTAGTCTTTCTTTTATCCACTCAGCATTGATTCCAACAGCTAATGTCAACCATAGTGCAATGGGCAAAAAAAACTTCTGTAGGAGATGACCAGGCTGAGCCCAAAGGAGGAGTCAAACGCATCATCAGTGATGAGTCCTTATGCACTCACAAGAGATATAAGTCCAGCCAATCATGAATGACTTCTTAATTCCTGCTCATTGACTGTTAGTAGCTTGGATTCTTGTAGAGAGCTTAAGCTTGAAATAAATCTTTATAGTCATTTGAACTACCTGGAATTTCCTGATTTCCCCAGTGCTTGTCATTTTTCCCCTTCAATTTCCAAAAAAAATTACATTCTGCATATTTGCATATTTGAACAAATTCTCAAACCATCACACTTCATCTTCCTCCCTGATCAGTACCTCCCATTTTGGAGTAGGCCATGGAAAGATTATTGGTCTGCAAAGAGTGAAGTAAAACCAGCTATTGTCCATTTTTGGCTTACTACTAGCAACTAACTACTCACCTGTCAAATTAGTATTTTGAAACAAAACTGCTATACTGTTGTTGTGATGCTTAGGAATAGGACATTTTCTATGGACTCTGTAAATATTACAAGGACCAGGTTCAGTTCAACATTTTATATAACCTTTTCAGGACTAAAGAAATTACTCCTGCCCCTAAATAAAGCCTGAATCCTTTCTGGCCAGAAGAAAGCAGTATTATCCCTCTCAACACAATCAGGATAAATTTATTTATGTATCAACTTTAGATGCCGCCTATCTCACTGAAGTCTCACTCAAGTGAAAAAAAGGCAGCAGAGATTCAGCCCATGGAATTGCTTAAAGTGGACCTAATGGGGAAAGACAAGAATGGAACTAGAAAATACTGCAGACTTTCCATAGCACGTTAAAGACATGTACCCGATCCTATCTACAGTATATTCCACTTATGGCTATTTCCAGTGCTGCTGTCACTTCAGCAAAGCAGGTTTCCCTCTAACAATAAAATGGCTCTGTTTATATAGACTAAAAATAATCTAATTTCCTTCCTTCCTATGACCATAAAATCCTAACAGCAAGTCAGATTCCTAGAATTTCCCTTTCCATAGTTCAAGACTCCTATAACAGATTAACCTGAAGAGCTTAACCACAGAAAGCCTCAACTTGCCTCACAGGAAGTAGCTGAAGAATCAACATAAGAGGAGATGAGGTGAAGGCAAAATTAGATAAACTCAACAACACATCACAAATTGGGAAAATATAAGAAGATTCAACATGAATATTTATGTTCCCAGAGTGTCCAGAGATCAAAATAATCAAGATGGTGGTTGCAATTATGTGACATGATGCATTATGAAAAGGGTGGGGTGATTTTAGTCAAGTTACAGCTACCATCTTGACTTTTCTGACCTCCTCTGTGGATCCCTCTGCTTGGTTGCATCAAAAATTTCAAATATATAACTAAGCTCAAATCATTTTCTGACAGTCTCTGTTCTAAGATATATTTGCCTTTTGGCAACACTGTGATTTAATAAATTTTCCCAGCAGTTCAGGTACATAATAAATACTTTTGAAAGGAAAAAATTATTATGGATTCATAATGTAATGAAAATGTAATATAATACAGTATAATATAAAATGCATAGCAAAAGCTTAAATTGTATATAATAGAAAGCAATACGAACCAATCATGTATGTATTATTAAATGATAATGATTAAATGACAGTGATTGGACTGAATCAGAATTGAAGTTTCAATTGCTTGTATACTGAAAATATACTAAAGGCTAAATAAAATATTTTGTTTAAGGTCCTAGATTTATAGCACTCTGGAATTAAAAAAAAAACCTTTTAAAATTATTCTGAATCTGATCAGTAAGTACAGAAGAGAGGTAGCTTGACAGAGTATTTAGGTCAATTTTCTAGGTAGATTGAATTCAGTTCTTTAGGCCAAAACTAAGATTCTTGATACTGAACTAATCCAAGCTTTAGGTCTCCCTGAAATTGGAGATGCAATTGATGCAGAAGCAAATGACAAATTGGTTAAGATCTGAAGTTCATTTTATCATGTTGAAGAGGACAGTTGGAGAAGACATAATTCTGTCCTAACTAAATCAACAAAGGATCCCTTCTCAGTTCAATCTTCTTTTATATCTCAGAATGCTTTGTCTGAAATTTTCTCTTAAAATAGGTAGCACTTGTGCTTCAACAAATTCATGAAGTGTTAGGGTTAGGGTTAGAGTTAAACGTTAGGGTTAGAATAGAATGAATAGAATAGAATAGAATAGAATAGAGCTGGAAGGGACCTTGGAGGTCTTCTAGTCGAGCCCCCTGCTCAAGCAGGAGAACCTATATCATTTCAGACAAAATGGTTAGGGTCAGAAGCTGTCCATAGTCTGAAAAGTGGTTTCCCTAAAAGATTCTCTACAGATTCTCCCCAATTGTATTGCAGTTTACTTTAAACAAAACCTGGTACTATGCCTTTACTCAGCAAAAAACACTAAGAAGTAATTTTCTCTTCCTTCTTCAAAATCCAACAAGAGATAAATCTCTTGGTTGTGAATAACATCTTTACTAGCATTATGAAGAAACAGCATACATATAGACCAAAAAAAATATCACACAGGTAGAAGAACAACTCTAAACAGCAATGTGCTGTTGAAGTCAGTGGAATGCAGAGGGGATTAGCTGAGAGATAAAGTTTATTTCTTCAGTGTCTTGTGTCCTTCAGTCAGTCACACATATGCATGGTCTGAGCTACTTTCTTCTCAGAATAGTGTAGATGCTTTCCCTTCACTGCCAACTGAACATAATAGAGCATAGTAGATCTTGACAAAACATAGTAGATCTTGACAAAATTCTCCCTCTTCTCTTTGCAAGGTGACCCAAAATTAACAGTTTTGCCCTTGCCTGATTTTCCCTTCTACATCTGATCTCCTCCATCATGGTCAACCTGATCCTGTCTGCTTCTACTCTTGGCTCTTAATGTTGTGAGCCTTTTGCAGCCAAGCCACTGGGTGAGCCTGCCAGTCTTTCTCTCTCTTCCACTTCCTGAAATGTTGCCATCCAAGACTTGCCAAAATTGCCTTTTCCAATTTGTTGCAGAAGGAGGAATCGCTTCCCCTTCCCCTTCCCCATAAAACAAATTTATGTTTTCTCCCTTTTACTTTCTTCTTTACTCTAAAACTGCCTTTCTTTCTTTCTTTCTTTCTTTCTTTCTTTCTTTCTTTCTTTCTTTCTTTCTTTCTTTCTTTCTTTCTTTCTTTCTTTCTTTCTTTCTTTCTTTCTTTCTTTCTTTCTTTCTTTCTTTCTTTCTTTCTTTCTTTCTTTCTTTCTTTCTTTCTTTCCTTCCTTCCTTCCTTCCTTCCTTCCTTCCTTCCTTCCTTCGTAAAGGTCATTTTGCTTTTAGCAGTGAGGACACCACTTCCCAAGGCAGCTTTGAGAGAACCTTTGTCAAAGCAAAGCATAGGTCTTATACTGAATATTAATGCCCCCAAACACATACATGTAGAAGGAGGTAATCTTATTGATATAGAGTAAGTAAAAATGATTAACAATCTTTAATTAAAGAACTCTGCAGTGTGTTTTTTTTTAGCCAAAGCTTTATCCATACTTTTTAAATTGATCCAGAGAAAGATATACTTTAGTTTTTTTTAGCATTTCACTACAGTTAATCTGGTGGCTAATAACAACAATTGAATGTATATATTATGTTGCACAATTTTAGGTTTTTTTGGAAAAAGTGACTTGGAGGAGTGACTTAGAGATCAATGAGATAATATATGAAAAATATGATGGTGGTTTTCTCTAAATAGCTTAGCAGAAATGACTGATCCAAAATAATAGTGTAGTGGCAAAAGTGGGCTATGACCCATTTCCCATCACCATTTTTTGATGGGAAACATGCTACTATAATAACAAAATGAGATGAGTGGTTTTGAATAGAAAAGTTCAATGAGGGAAATTATGAACTCATATTCTTTTTGAATATGGTTAAAAATTAATAATATTTGTAATGTGCAATGTAACATGCCTCACGTCCCGACTAAAAATGTTAAATGCACTTCTTGTCACAAACATAGAATTGCCAAACTCTGTTAAACTGAATAGCCCCTCCAATAAATGAAAACGAAATTGAAAATTTAGCAGAGCTAGATTGAAACTTTGTCATCAAATCAAATTTCTTCTATTACACTAACTTTCCAGCTGTAACCATCAACAATGTCATTGATTTAGTGATTGTTTGTAATTTTGTTTATACCAGCCCCCCAATCCCATTTGTGAAAATGATAATTCAGAGTTCTATATATTGCAGTTCCCATGAGATTCTAATATTCCCATAATTGTGCCAAGTAGCAATCACGTTTGTTTTCCAAATTCAGAAGTTTCATATGTAAGCAAACTCTGATTTCTCTGCTGTGGCATTCCTTAGCAACAGGTTCCTCTTTGAGTTAGAAGGTTTAAGTTTTTTTTTTTTTTGAGGTTTCTCATTCACTAATGAAATCTTGGGTAGTAATTGGCTTAGAGTTAATGGTCAGTCAGAAGGGCCTCCGAAAGTGATGGGCTTGCCCATGACCCTGTTGAGGAGACCACTGACAGTGACCAGCTCAGCTGCTCAGATCCTAGTCAGGAACAGGACAGACAGTGGATTTTACAGAAAGAAGGCTATATGGAGCAAGGCTCTAGAAAACAAACTTGGAAAAGGATCTGCTCAAGAAGAAGAGCAAAGGTAAAGTAAATTTAGTGCAGATATGAATAACTGGTTGATTTGGAGCTGCAGGAATCGAATGTATCTATTGCTACAGTTGCTACTGATGCAAAGAAGGAGAAATTGGTGAGGGCATCATGCTAAACTGAGCTGTTGCCGTATCTGATTCACTAATTGCCAGCTTCAATAAATGAGGGCATGTTACACCAATAACTGGTAATTTGAAAGTGGTTCCCCTGTGATAGACCCACATTTCATGGATTTCAGATTTAATATCAGTTGCTTCAGAGCTCACAGTAGCACTGGCACAGTTAAGCTGAAATGGATTAGGCTGATCTGCTTTTCCCTATTAGTTGCTTCCCTCTCCTCCCCCTTCTGCTTGCCAGAAGCATCTCATGAATGAAGAAATGTCACTTTGGATGAACATTCATTGTATTGGAACACCTGATTAGAAAGCAAGGAACAGCTGGGCTATGCAGTTTTCTGTATCCCTTTGTGGCAAAGGGGGTGGGGTGAGGGAAGTGGAAAGCTCTTTCTCTGTTCTTCTGTCATTCTTTAGATCTGCAAATTTCTGTTCCTTTTGGGATCTGCTGATGTGACTAATAGGGATGAGATGTAGCACTTTTTTCCCATTTAGAAAGGATGTTATCAGTCCTTTCAACATGCACTGCTTCCTAGATAAATAACTTTAATTTAAAATTTGGAATCATTATGTGGTTGAAAATATATAGTTGGAAGTCACAGTTGGGTCACCCCCAGACAAACTAACAGGAGCTGGTAATTTTAGAATACATTTTATAACCTTAATCTGAGATGTGTAGTTTACTTACAATGGTCAGCAACTGTTAGTATAAACAAGTATAGGAAGCTTGACAGAACTATAGATGTAGCTAGGATCAGTGGTGGGATTTGGCCAGTTCGCACCACTTCGGCAGAACTGGTAGCTAATTTTTTGTTGCCCAGGCCCAGAATGGACTTCCGGAAGTGGCATCCACACAGAGAACTGGTTGTTCACATATTTGAATCCCACCACTGGCTAGGATACTAACTTAAAAGATCAGAATACTCCCAGAATCATTTGCTCCACTCTGAAGAATCATTGAAAGCCAGCATGTCATTCCTGGGATACAGCTTCAAAATATGCTTCATTTTCTTAACCTGAGCAATTTAACCATTCTCCTAGATCTCTATTTCTAGATAGAAAATCAGTTAAGAGGCAACTGGACAGCTGGAAAGACAAATGGTACTTGATTCTTCTAGATGTAAAACTCCCAAATATTTCAGCTTTGGCATCTGATAATATCATTCCTGCTAGATATATGGAGAGATGGAATACATCAGTACTACTCACTTAATTTCTGTGCATGGAACACATGATAATGCATTACAATTCAAAGAGATATATGCATGAATATGTCTGAATAATTGTTTTGATCTGTTTTCAAGAACCCATAAAGTAAATAGACTATGCATCATAAGGATTTAACAAAGAATCCATAAGTGAAGAAAGGAATAGAATACTTGTAAGACATAAATGTTAGTGATAGCTATTCAACAGATAAATATTTTTCCTCTTTAAGATTTGTGAAATGACAAATTTTTCAGCATTACAAATGTTGGTGACAATGATAAACACCTGTGCCCATTGTTAAAAAGGCAGTCACTGGTAAATGCTTTTTATTTGGGTTAGTGTTTGGGGGCATTTTATTTTTGGTATTTTAAAAGTTCACTATATTATAAAAAGGCAGAGTGAAAAGCACAGCTCAAGGAGATGGAAATATCTCACTTCATGACAATTACACATAGAATGATAAGCAAAAGACTGTTCAATCCAAAGACTAATGATTAATGAAAATATGAGCTAAACTTCTCCTTGAGGAATTGATGCATTGATTATGATTCCCATATAGTGAGAGAACCAACCAATGTTCAAAATATAGTTTCTAATGATCTACTGTTCTAAGTAGACTCTGAAAACAATACTTATTGATTCATGTTCCTCAAACAAAAATAAAAATAATTGCATAAAGAGCTATCACCAATATATTTGGATTGTGTCTTAAGTGTTAACGTGTTTTCTCATATATCTCATATCACATAGTCCCATAAATGTCAGAGGCACATTTAGTGGGATTAAGAGAGACAACTTTCTTGGTGCTTTTTTTGAAACCCTCTACAAAAGAACATTATAAAGTGTTGAAGGAAAAGTCTTCATCCTGGTTCATCCAAGCCGGGGATAAATAAACAACATGGTGACCGCTTCAGAAAGAAGGTTGCAGTTTATTGAAGAGCCAGACAGAAAGATGGTTCTGGCAGGAAAGAGGAGAGAAAAAAGGGCTGAGCACATGTGGGGAGTAGGTTTTTATACCCTCTGAAAGCCTTTTGTTTGGAGTTATTTCCTGTTCCTGTGTTGAGGCTTTGTATTTCCTGTGTCACGTATTCTGACCTGAGTCTGGGTGTGCCTTTCTGGTATTCTTGATGATGGTAGGTTAATCCTATTATGTCCCAAAGGTCATATCCTGCTTCCCTGGTGTTGGGGCTAATGACTCTTAGAGTTTGGGTGAGGTATGCAGATTTTAGGTGTCTTTTGTCTTCTTGATCTCTTAGCTGGGGCCTTTCTGATGGTTTACATCTGCATTTGTACAGAGCTGGCTTCTGCTTGGGACAGAGAAACTTGGGGGAAGGATTGGTTTCTGCTTTTAAAATCCTTCTGAAGGAAATATATTTTTCTGCTCTTTTAATATTTCCTTCTCTGGGGGGCTGACTTCCCACAAAAGTTTCATCATTATCCAATCACTGACAGAAAAAGTTAATGTATTTTAATGTATAAGCTTTATGTCCTCGCATATTACTTTACTATTTCAATCTTTTTAAACTGTTAACCTTGAGCACTGTTTTTGATAAAAAAGCAAGCTCAAGTAATTAAATCAATGTGTTTTTCTTAGAATGGTATTAGAGCATAGACACAAATACTCTGCCCCAATGAGAAGATGAAAGGGAGTTTTGGTACTATCCCTATCAAGAGTGTCTTTTTAACCCCTTTTTCTTGTATTTAGGCTTTCACTATGGACACTTATTGAGTTCTCCCATATACACTTGTCAGCTTCTCTCTACCCACTATAAGGGCTCCCTTTACCAAATCCTTAAGGTATACTAAGGTCCTCCAACTGCTTGTATCTATAAGACTAATCACTCTTCTCCTATTTACTCTTGTCATAACCGTCTTCTCCTTTCATAGAGGTTTTTGCAAAGTAGTTGTGCTAGAATAGTCTAAATATTGTTTTATAGTCCCTGTCCTATAAAGGTTTGCCTAATTATAGCACTCATTTGGCTCTCTATCAGTCCATCTTTGACCTTTAATCTGTATAGAGCAGAAGTGTCAAACTGTCAGCCCACAGGCCGGTTGCATCATGTGGAGGCCGCACCCATCCTAGCTTCGGCAATGCAAAAAAAGTTGCAATATGTCGTGACACATCACATGACGCGGTGAGTTTGATACTCGTGGTATAGAGCCTTGTGATTTCTCTGCTTGGCTACTCCATTTTTTCTTTTCTCCTCTTTTCAAATTCACTTCTCTTAGGGCTTTTTTCATGGTCTCATTTACCCCTTCTAGTGTGTCTTCTGCTTTTTGAGCTAAGTAATTTTCCTGCTAACATTTGCTCCTGTCTCTGGGTGCTGTTCTTGTACCCAAAGAATGAATGAATTTACACATAGAAGAATTGCTGAAAGAGCACCTTGTCCACCATTTCGTCCTTGTGATTAATTCATCAGGCCTAAGCCACTTTCTTACTAGATTACTCCCTAAATTATAAAGCAAAACCACATTTTCCTTATTCCTTCCTGAAAATTGTAAGGATATTCATGAAATCTCTGCTGGAATGTGTATTGTGTTACTTCATATTGATACAAAATAATTTCTTTTATTCTTTTGTAGTCTGTCACTTCCTCTGTTTTTCTAATTAGGCAAGATGCTAACCTAACTATTCACTTGTCTGGCCATTTATAAGCTACAGCAACTCTCTCTCAAACAAAGTGAAAAATGATCCAATATCTTCCTTCTCTGTGTCCTTCCTTTGGTACCCCAGAAATTACATTTGGAGTTACTGGTGTTTTTCCAGCAGGTGACTGTGTTTCTGTAAGAACTACTACAAGCTCCTTGAACTCCCCTCTTCAGATTTCTCTTTCCAATTTTTCTTTCTTTTATGGAGTTTCCTTCCATAAACTATCTTTCTCCTCTTTTACAGTAGCTTTCCCTCACCCTTTTTCCTCGTTTTTAGCCATTATGTTTCTTTCCTCTTCTTGTTGCCTCAGACTCTCCCACATAATATCTCTCAGGGCTACAGATAGGTCTGCTTTATTTTCAGAGCTGGCCTATGCCTTCATGGATTCTGGTTCACCATCTTTCTCCATTTCAAGCTATCTTGTGTAAGCTTGTGGATAATGCTAGTATGCTCCTAATTGCCCCCAAAGCTCTAATTCTGTCTCCCAATTGCTTTCCCTCAGGAACAGGATCACCATTTTTCCCCCATGCAAGCCTTTAATTCTCTATATCTGGATACTGTACCATATTCCACTGCTGACATTTTTTAGGGTTTTTCTTCATATGCTACAGAATACAGACCAAAAGACTGCATTTTCCCCCCTCACACAAACGCACACAAAATTAAACTCCTATTCTTTACTTGTAAACCTAATGCTAGTGCTGTGCTTGTTTTTATTTTCCCATCTATCTTATTCTACTTTCTTCTTTACAAGTCTTTAACTATTTTTAGTCTTATTTAATCTATATTTCTTTATGTTCTGATTGTATGTTCCTATTCCTATGTTCGTAGCTTTCTTAACTATTTCTTAGCTCTTTAAATCTTTACTTTTCTTTTAGCTTTTGCAGCCAATCTCAGTCCATTTTGCATGTGAAAACTCTTTTCACTCCTTTGCAGATCTGCAAATGCGTTTTTCTCTGTCTCCCACCCAGCATTCACAGTCTGTTTCTGGAGCTGGTTTGTGGATTCTGCACTTTGGCTATTAAGTTCAGTGAGTTGTTTTGGTTTACAGACTCTAGTTGGGATCTTCTTCATCTCTCAATTTTACCTCGCAGCAGGTCTTGCAACTCCAAGAATTGCAGTTTTATCTCCCTGTCTGAAGACTGCTGCTGAGGTGCTTTTCTTTAATTTTTTTTTTCTCAGTCTCTGCTGTCTTCCTGGCTCAACTCCTTTCTTGACACACTCACACATTTGCTTTTGGTTTCCTTTTATAGAACAAACTCTCTAATTAAAGAAGAAGATGGGGCTGTTTTAGCCCTCAGGCAGCATCAAAACTGTGGATGCCAGAGGAGAAAAAATTCTGCTCACTTTGGGTGGCAATTTCATCCACACAATGGCATTAATAAATGATGTTTCTTAGTCTAAAGATGTTTTGATATATCATTAAAATGATTAAAATTTCTGTATCAGGAACAAAGTGAAAAGTTTACATTTAGATTTAGCCATACTTGCATTAGGCCAATGTATTTAAAGGACCTACTGAAAGCATGGCTAATTCTGAATGAAATCTATAGAGTAAAAGAATAGGAATTTCACAGTGTTGTATGATTGCTTAGTTATTTTTCTTAGGTGAATAAATAGAAAACTAACATTAGACCTGATCACAGAAAATTCAGCTTGATATATTAACATGTGACTATTTCTTCATTATGTTTGAAGGTGATATTTTTTTTAAAAAAAGCACATGATCCAATAATGGAAATCAAAATGGCTTGAGTTGAAAAAGAAAGAGGACTATTTTTGGATTCTGATATGAAATGATATATGAAATATGTAGTTCCAATCAAAGTAGGTTGAATACTTTTTTCAATTTTCAACCATAAAATAAAATTTAAATTTCTCTAACACCTTGCTAAATGTAACTGCATGTCTCAAGCTATTATAAGATATCATTAAAGGAATTTTTGGACAAAAGAAATTGTTCTAATCCAATGCCATGTTAAAACTCCATAGTTTTTAACTTTAGAATGCTATTGTTTTACATTAGTGCAGGAAGATTAGCCTTTTTTAAAAAAAAAATGGGAATATGTAGGGAGATGCTTGGAATAAATATCAGTTTTGACTTTAATTGTCACCATCTAGTTTCACCAGCATATCCAAGAAATGATAAATTGTAGTTCAACAAATATTTTAGCAAAAAAACAAAATATGAATTCAAATTATCATCATCAACATCATCGTATAGAGAGTATTTGGATGGCAATGGCTGATCAAAATAATTTATTTTAGTATCTTTGAATATATTGCATGATGCCAAGAAATGTATTTGCATTTACAGTCTTCTACATCTGTCAATCCTAATGGGAAAACATGTAAAGAGAAGTATAAAAAGGAGATCATAGTTTCACTACCATATGCAAAAACAAGTGAAGACTTCCGTTTTATCAAGCTGATAATTTGAACTATTTGTGCAAATATTGGATGTAGCTGAAGAAGGTATTTATGGTTGGAAAAGAACTAGGGAGAACAAGAAATATTGCTGTCTGCACCACAATTTAACAGAGAAAGATTTGACTCTTTCTCTCAATAGTTTTTTCAGACTAAGAAAGCAAGGTCCTCTGTCCTGAGTAATGTGGTTGAGAGACATAGCTACTGTTGTACATAGCTTAGTTTAGAAGATGACAAATGTCATAGTTTCATTATTGATCATGCAGAATTTCCAGTCTTAAGAACATATTACTGGATTGCCCATGGACCTTCTGATCTAGCATACTATCTCCCATAGTAGCCAACTAATCACATTCAGGGAGGAATCTCACAAACAAAGCTAGAATGTCAATAGCCTCTTCCATTGTTCTTGCTCCATTTAAGGTATACTGCCTGTGATTCAGGAGATAACAGATATAGCAGCATCCAATAGTAACCACTGATATTCTGGATCTGAACCATCTGAATTGGCAGTTATCACATCACTTTGATGGGAGTGAATTCCTCAGGATGTGCACACTGAGAGGTAGACATCTATACTTATCTGTATACCTTCAGAATTAAATTTTGTTCCCTACATTTAGTTCCAATGAATAGTCCCCAGTTCTGACATTATAAGAGAGCTGAAGAAAACCTTTCTGTTCATATTCCCCTCACAGTGCATTATTTTATTTAACTTTACCATCACCCCTCACCTGCTCTGGAAGGCAGCTGCTCTAGCTTGGATGCCCTTTTCTGCACTGCTCTGGGATGTATAAGGTAAAGAATGATATTCTTCTATTAGCATCACCACCAACCAGATAAGTTGCCCATCTCATCCCAGCCCTTCTGTTTCATGCAGCTAATCTTGTATCTGTGATTCAATGCATGAGTCATCCAGGAATCTCTTCAAGTAGCTCCTGAATTTAATTTAGCACATTTTGCTCTTCCTCTGCCTTTCAGTTGAGAGATTAGAGAGCTTTGCAAAGCAGGCAGGTGGAAAAAAAAGTCTGCCTGTTATTTGTGAATCACCTCCCTTAAAATGTATGTTCAGATATATATCTCCATGGTAATTAGTCATCATTGTGGTCACCATTGAGGTTACCATTGTGGTCTCATTGGTCAGTGGTTAATACATTGTTTTTGATAAAATGCTTGAGGAAATGAGTATTTTTCAAGAATATCCAGAAGGAAAAAACAAGCAACAATGAAAAACAAAAGGCCAGAAGTGGATTTGAATACATGGAGAGGGCCTACATTTAAATTTAAACATGTTTTTCATGGTTAATGTTTTTGCTTTCATTGATGTTGTTGTGTACCACTTTAAATTATGTATCATATGCTGCCATTATCACTACCCAAAAAAAATCAGCACTATCAGAATATAAGAAGAGTCATGCTGATCTAGGGCAAAATCTAGCCTGTAGCTAGCTCAATAGCCTAACAGTAGCCAGTTGAAATGCCTATGGAAGCCAACAAGATAAAAGCAAGAATCATCCATTGTGGTTGCATTCTATTTATTGGTGTACAGAGGCAAGGTTCTTTTAAGATTCACAGGAACCTCCATGATTAGTGAGGAAACAGTCACAGCTCCCAAAAGATACGTATACTTTCCATGGATGATGTCCTTGATTTAGTTTCTGTATCCCCAAATAAAATTATTTGTGGCTCAGACCCCAGATAGCCTCGTAATCACTGCAGACAATATGGAAGTAGATGGTACAAGGAACTTCCCTTCCTTCTTGCATCCACATCTGCTTTTTTTCTTCCATAATACTTTCCTTTCTCCCTGAAAGGCATCTAGCTACTGGTCTTCATCACTTTTTTTTGGATGTCCTGTGTGTTTTGCCAACTAATTTAATCAAATGATGATAAATTATAATTTAAGAGAAAGAAAAACATGTACATAGTATTTCAAAGATAGCTTTGCCACTTGGTCTTTATAATTATTCCAGATTTAATTTTATCTGCTTCTTAATAATTCCTAGCAGGAAATTTATTATTTTACAACTGCCAATTTTTATTCTCTGATATAGCAGAGTAATTCTGAGTTGGTTCTTCCTTTACACCCAAGAAACTGCAGTAAGTAGGATTCTTTTCTTTACCACAAAAATAGAGTAAAATATGACCCTTCTTTAAAGTGACTTACTACATCTTTCACTGAACTTAGAAATAATGTATGCTTGATTAATCATGTTTCAAATTCTACAATAAATTGCCAATAGGGTAATTATAATCTTAGCATATCAGATCAGGAAGCCTACTTTACAATATAATAATAATAATAATAATAATAATAATAATAATAATAATAATAATAATAATAATAATAATAATAATAATAATAATAATAATAATAATAATAATAATAATAATAATAATAATAATAAAGTTAGAAGAGACTTTGGAGGTCATCTAGTCCAAACCCCTGCTCAGGCAGGAAACCCTATACCAGTGATGATGAACCTTTTAGAGACCGAGTGCCCAAACTGCAACCCAAAACCACTTATGTATCATCGGGTGCCGGGTGGGTGTGGCCCATTGGGTGGGCGTGGCCCATTGGGTGGGCGTGGCCCATTGGGTGGGCGTTGCTGCAGTGGTCACGGCAGACTGGGTGGGCGTGGCCGGGGTGGGCATGGCCACCTTAATGTTGCTCGTGGGGAGGATGCCTGTGGGGGCCAGGAAGGGTTGGGGAAGATACAGGGGGTATCTGGTGGGTGGGATGGTGGACAGGAGGCTCATCCTGCGGAGTGAGGCGAGTTGAGGCAGGGGGCAGGGCAGGGGTGCCTTGCCACAGGGCAAGGCAAGGCGAGGCAGGGGCCTGGGCAGCTGCTGCCAGACACTATTGGCCCCCGGACACAGTGAGTGCACGGGGACCAACTGTGTCCATCAGCAGCCACAGCCTGCCAGCCCCTCGGTTTTGGCGTGATGTGGCTGTTTGCCGCCTTGCACGTTGCACCTAATGCGGCTGCCATGAGGCTGTGGAACAAGCCGGGCAGAAGTAAGGAACCGGTATGCTGGTTTCTTACCGCTGCCCAGCTTGTTCCGCAGCCTCATGGCAGCCGCATTGGGCAGGAGGTGGCAAACAGCTGGTTTTAGCGTGACACAGCTGTTTACCGCCTCGCGTATTGCGCCCAATGCTGCTGCAATGTGGCTCAGCTGAAAGCGGCCGTGGAATAAGTGGGGCAGGTTTCCCCCTCATCTGCCCATTTAGCTACAGCTTTGGTCGCTCTGTAGGCAGAGCTGCAAAGTTCTCTACTCTGTCAGAGAAGAGAACTTCGCAGCTCTGCCTACAGAGCCACCAAAACAGCAGGTGGAGCGCCGGAGGCTTGGGGAGGGAGGGCGCTGAACAGGCAGTCGGGCCGTTGGCAAGAGCAACGCGTCTGAGCGGAAAGCAGCCTTGGAACAAGTGGGACAGGTAAGGAAAGAAATCCTTGCTCCCCCCAGAAATTGCCTTTCTTTCCTTACCTGACTTCCAGCCCCGTGCCGTTGCTCCTTCGCAATCCGCCGCCGCTGCCGTGTGCAAGGAAACAAAGGAAGTTTTTTTGGGGGGAAAAGGTCAATCAATCAATTCCAACTTCTTGTGAAAGATTGTGACTGGGGCGACTGGCTCATATTTAAGTGATTGTCCACTAGGATTCCGAGATCCCTCTCACAGTTACTACTATTGAGCAAGGTACCACCTATACTATACCTGTACATTTAGTTTTTCTTGCCTAAATGTAGAATCTTACTTTTTTCACCATTGAATTTCATTTTGTTAGATAGTGCCCAGTGTTCAGGTCTGTCCAGATCCTCCTGTATCTTAAGCCTGTCTTCTGGAGTGTTGGCTATTCCTGCCAGCTTGGTGTCGTCTGCAAATTTGATGAGTTCCCCATCTATCCCCTCGTCCAAACCATTGATGACGATGTTGAAGAGCACTGGCCCAGAACAGAGCCCTGGGGCACCCCACTACACATTTCCCTCCATGTAGATGCAGTTCCATTGAGGACCACATGCTGAGTACGGCCGGTCAGCCAGCTACGAATCCATCTGGTGGTGATGCTGTCTAACCCACATTTTTCTATCTTATCAAGTAGTAGGTTGTGATCTACTTTATCAAATGCCTTACTGAAGTCCAAGTAAATTATATCCACAGCATTCCTCTGGTCCACTAATTTTGTCACATGGTCAAAGAATGCAATAAGATTTGTCTGGCATGATCTGTTTTTGACAAACCCATGTTGGTTTTTAGTAATGACTTTGTTTGCCTCTAGGTGTTCACTGATTCATTGTTTGATTATCTTTTCCAGAATCTTCCCAGGTATTGAGGTCAGGGTAATAGGTCTGTAATTTCCTGGAACCATTTTTTTTCTTTTTTGAAGATGGTAACTACATCAGCTCTTTTCCAGTCCTCTGGTAGTTCCCCAGTGTTCCAGGATCTTTGAAAAATATAGTTCAGTGGTTCTGAAATCACATCTGCCAGTTCCTTGAGAACCTTGGGGTGTAAGCCATCTGGTCCTGGTGATTTGAACTCGTCTAGGCTGGACAGGTGCTCACTTACCATTTTCTTGCCTATCTAACTTGTGTTTCTATTCTGTTTTTTATGGCACTATTTTTGATAGGTTGGACTGTTTTTTCCCTTTGTGTAAAGACAGATGCAAAAAATGAGTTAAATAGTTCTGCTTTCTCCCTGTTGCTTGTCACCTTCCTGCCACTTTCCCCCACTAACGGACCAATCATTTCCTTAACTTTTTCCTTGTTTTTACATGTTGAAACAAGCTTTTTTTGTTATATAAGGAAAGGAAAGGAAAGGAAAGGAAAGGAAAGGAAAGGGAAGGGAAGGGAAGGGAAGGGAAGGGAAGGGAAGGGAAGGGAAGGAGAAATGTAATATTTTTTAGCTTGTGGCTCGATCAACATCTTATTCTTAGCACACCATTTGGCCATTGTACAATTTTTATGAATTGTATAAATATGAGATAGGAAGATATCTTCACTGTATGAGCAAAGTTCTGCACAACTGAACATATGGAACTATTCTTCACTTGCTTTTTTAAACATGTGTAGGTTGTAGGGAGGAAAAGAAATATTCCCTACAAGTACATTTATTGCTGTTCAATTGCTTGAGGGGTTGCTGTTTCATTGCTGTTTCTTAAGCAAATGTCAAACAAAGAGAAGCAAAAATAACAATGAAACACATAAGAGAAAAAAATCTAACCACCAATGCTAATATTTTTTTATTTATTATTTCAGTTTATGTATATTTCAATTTTGAATAGTCCTCAACAGTGTTTGGATCAACAATTTAAGATATGCTGACGATACAATTTTGCTTGCCAGTAAGCATGAAGACCTTCAGCTCCTCATCAACAGAGTCACAGAAATATCTGAAAAATACGGCTTGAAGCTTAATATCTCAAAAACCAAGATCATGGTCATCAGCAAACAACCCGTTAATTTACCACCAATAAATTTGGAAGGAATACCATTAGAAAAAGTTGAAAGGATCACGCACCTCTGTTCTAATTTACATGAAAACTGGGACATGACCACTGAAATAAAGACAAGGATAGAGAAGGCTCGAACACCATTCTTCAAAATGAAAAAGGTCTTCTGCAGTCACGACATAAGCCTAAGATTCAAAATCAGGCTTGTCAGATGTTATATTTTTTCTATCCCGCTCTATGGAGTAGAGAGCTGGTCTCTGACAGAAGGCCACCTAAAGAGA
This sequence comes from Azemiops feae, assembly GCA_023970755.1. Lineage (NCBI taxonomy): Eukaryota > Metazoa > Chordata > Lepidosauria > Squamata > Viperidae > Azemiops > Azemiops feae. The sequence continues at coordinate 234,018 of JALGBA010000060.1, read as the reverse complement.
CCAGAAGCATTTGAAACGTGGATTTACAGGCGGCTGTTACATATAAGCTGGGTTGACAAGATCAGAAATGAGGAGGTGATAAGCCGCCTGGGAAAGCCAAGGGAAATCATCAAAACAATTAAAAAACGAAAGGTAGAATATTTCGGACATGTGATGCTACACCCAGAAAAATACGGCATACTCCATTTAATCCTCCAGGGAAAGATTGAAGGCAAATGAGGTCCAGGCAGAAGAAGAACATCATGGCTTCAAAATCTAAGGGACTGGTTTGCACAAAACTCAGCAGCACTTTTTCGTGCGGCTGCTGATAAAAACATGATCGCCAACATGATCGTCAATGTCTGATAACGGATATGGCACAAGAAGAAGAAAGGCCTTTGTTTTCTTCTAAGATTTTGCCAACAAAGTTGATTATGCTACTCTATTTGAATGATCTTGCCCTCTCTCTAGACAGAGAATGAGAATAACAAGGGTGGTAGGAAGAAAAAGGAGCCAGATTGCTTCCTCCACTTTGGCTTAGAACCCAATGACATTACATCATAGGCAAGCAGCCTCAGACCAATTATTCCTGAGGGAATGAGCACTCATCAGAATAAGTTCCCTATTCCTTAGATTCACTTAGGTCAGGAGAAAGGGAATCAACCTCCTATTCAATTAATTAGTGCTTGTTTCATCCAAAGCCCAGGAAGCATCTCAGAAGGGTTTTTTTACATTTTCTGATGATGCAAGATGCCTTTAGGAGTGCCATCTCAGCCATGGTTGTTTGCTACAACAGAAAGAGGTTTGCATATGTGAATGTTAAGCAGAGACATATTGCTAATGAAATGTTTTCTTGTTGTTTGCTTCTGCTGGCTGGCAAATGTCATGACCCATATTATTTAATGTGCATTAAAGAAGCTGTCAGTTAAAGTACATTTGGGGAAAAATATCAGCTGAGTAATTTATGTTGCTGCAAGCAGATTTTCTTTCTTACTGGGTCTTCTGCATTTCATTCTCTTTGCTTTACTCATTCTAGACTACAAGATTGTCCTCTTGTCAGCTAATATATATATCCTGTCAACTTCTATGGTACAGGGAATGTAAATTGTCTTTTAATTTCAAAGAATATATACACAACAGATAGAAGGCTAGATTACTAGCAGTGTGGAAGGGAGGTTACCTCTCAAACTGTGCTACAATCTCTGCTGTTCATTAGTTCTTGTTTTTTTTTAATTAGAGTTTTTGGTTGTCCAACCAATAGACTTCCAATATTCCTCAGTATGAAAAGGACATACAAAGTGAAACATAGATGTGGCCTTCAGATGTTGCAGGTTGTCCAAATATTCCATTGAAAAATGGAATATCCCCCTAAACATATACAATCCATTCCATGGTACCACCTATGAAAGAGTGAAGTTGGGGTTGCTATTTGTCCTTGGGGAAAAGAGTTGTAGCCAGCCAGAAACACTTCCCTCCCCCTTTTTGTCACTCACTCACTCACTCACTCACTCACTCACTCACTCACTCACTCACTCACTCACTCACTCACTCACTCACTCATTCATTCATTCATTCATTCATTCATTCATTCATTCATTCATTCATTCATTCATTCATTCATTCACTCACAACTGTACTCACAAGCTGATGTTACAGTTGCCTGTACTTGTGCCATACTTGTGTTTTCAAAGACATGCAGTCATCCAGAGGCAGTCTCATCCTACCCAGGCCCATAACTTATAAAAGCAAATGATAAGATAGTGTGTGGCTAGGTGTGTAGGAGGAAAGGAGAAACCAAATGGCATGCAGATGGGAAGCAGAGGTGATGTCGGGAGATTGGCAGATATTTCAAGCAGGCAAGACAACTGACAGGACCACCAGCTATGGTTAGCAGCATATACTAGTGGGAGTGATGCTTGGAGTTTTGCCAAGGAACTAATAGGAACAACCACACTGAAACACCATCTCATCCCAACTAGAACTAAGAACTTTTTGAAGGAGGCAAATGCCACTTTAGAGACTTTAGCTTTAACTAAGTATTAAAGGACTCAACATTAAAAATATTTACATGGCAACATCACCTTGCATATTCTAGAAAGGTGGAGAGCAATAGTCTATTGCTGGGGAAGGTGTATGCTACAATAAATAATTGTGTATTGATTTGTTACTCTCTGGTATGTCCAGTCCTTGGAAAGCAATCAACCCTTGCCTCCCCGAAGCATGGAAAGTCATGACTAAAACAGGGTCTGGGCTTAGGTGCTACATGTAGAAAATATCTAAACCCATCACAGTTCTGGGCACCCTCTCTAGGGCTATGGTAGAACAGTATTGGCAGTACCCTCTGAGTTGCACTGCCTATTGTGCAATCTTCAGTCATATATGATAACTTAATGTACTAAACCAGAGGCCCCCACCCTTTTGGGCAGCAGGGATCGGTTCTGTGGAGAAAGCTTTTTCCACAGACCAGAGGGGGTGTGGTTTTGCATGTTGCCTGCATCCTGTGGATGGGGCTTCGCTTGTCTGCACGGACCGGTTTCTGGCATGCCGCAGACTGGTGCCAGTCCACAGACCGGGGGTTGGGGACTCCTATACTAGACTGCATTTTTCCTGAGACTGCAGTACCATGCAATGCACTGAAAACTTTTGTGACTTCCATGCTCTTATACAGGTAATCCTTGTAATAATATTTTATCCCACTTAGGTAAAATATTGCAAGTATCCATCTTGATATGTATAAGCATACATACATACACACATATGCCACATATAGATATACATTATTTTTCATAATTTTTATATATGGAACATTGCCTTATTATAATGGATCAGATTCCTAGAATTTATATTTCACTTTGTGAATCCAGGATCTTCTTTTACTACTTAACTCTTGTGACTGATGCTGGAGAAATCCCTAATGTGACTAAAGTATTCATAATGCACAGTGGTACAGTAAATCAAGTTAGTTTCAAATCATGTCCTGGGATTTCAAGATAAAGACCCAATTTGTTTCCTTAAATGTTTTAGAAATGCACAGATTTTCAGAATTAATTAAATGTTCCTGTATCTTTTGTTGAAAACTCAAGATGGTTATATATTTCTGAACAATCTAGGCTTTATACACAATTTATATACAATACGGAAATGAGAGGAGAGGAGAGGAGACATTTCCCTGGACTATTATTTAAATAAACTCTGACATCATCACTGTTTCAGCTTAGAAGGATAATTTAGGACTGTGTGAAGGCAGAATTTAAATGTCAACCCATCACTTACTTTACTGAAGCATGAAGTAATGTCTGCTTGCATTGCTGAGGGGAAAATTGTCTGATTCATGAGATCAATGGCAGTTCTCCAGTAATGATATATTTTTGAGATGCTTCAGGTTGAGAGCAGAAGAGTGAGACAAATCTGATGAGGCAAAAAAAGTGGGGGGAAATTAGACATTTTCTGCTGGCTTGCAAAAACTACCAAGACCACATTAAAACTCTGCTTCCTGCATAGGAGGTGAGCAGAGAGGAGAGAATAATTTAAATCACTAGAAAAAAATCTTAATTTCCAGACAGAGTATTATATGAAAATTGTAAATGGTCTTTGAAAATAAAATTAATTGAATGAGGAATTGGGAAAGAACAGACTTATGCATGAACGTGTAACTTATTGGACTTATTATCATGTGTAACCTTAGAAGATTTGTGAGTTTCAGCTGAACTGATTATCAGTAATTATTACCATTTCTCAAGTATTGGATGTCCAGAAATTAATTTAGATCAGTACATGAATTGGTTTAAAATATTGTTTTGGGTGTATTGCAGAAGCCATTAGATAGATTCTTATGTCCCATCATAGCCACAGTTTCAGCATCCCCCCATCTCCCCTACAATATTTGAGAGTTTTTCAATATTGGTAGATTATAAAGGGAATTGATAACAAATCTTCTTGTCAAAACTTGTTTCAACTTTAAATGGAAGAAAACAAGAAATTCTGGACCCATTGGAACATTTTTTGTGTGGGGAATAGAAACAAGTTACATGAATAGTAGATGGAGAATTATCTAGCTGAAGGATGCTTTTCTATTGTAAGAACGAATCATCGCACTCTTAGTAGTAGTATTCTGAATTTGGGGCAGTAGTAGTATTCTGAATTTGGTAAAAAATGCCACCATTATATTATGTTTGTAAGAAAAAGAGGGAGAGAGAGAAACATTAAAGCCATTTGATTTATATTGGTATTTAGAGGAAAATTATATTTAAATCTGCATTTAAGCTGATTGATTTAGTACTAAACCTCTCAATTATGTTTAGATTTTCTGTTGTCTTATTTTATTGAATGTTTAATCTCTTTATACACTTCCAAGAGATCATGTTCAGGATAATGGGGTAGAATATAAATTTCTGAAATATATAAACAAAGTAAATACATTCTTTGGTTTGATTCAAAACAACCAAATGTGTTCATTTGATCCAAGGAGATGGAGCATCTGTTGTTTCGATTCTGTCATGTTTTATCAATGTATAGAAATCATTATGTCACATGCACACTAATCGCATGCTTTTGTGTTGCAAGAATTTAAATATAAAAGAATCATCTTTCAGTTGCAGAAAATGAAAGGGAAAGAAGATGTTAATAGAGGCAATGGAGAATGGAAAGCACTGAGTATTATATTGCATGCACACAAATTTGAATATTAAAGAACAAACCAGAATTGCAAAATAGATATAAAGAAACATATGGAAAACTATAAACCTATCTTACTGTGTGTAAAATGGAGGCTGTCAACTGTCCTGCTTCCAGTTATGTATTAAATCAGGGGTGTCAAACTGCTGGCCCACGGGCCGGTTTCATCATACCGAAGCCGCGCCCACCCCATTGCTGGCAATGCAAAAAGAGTCACGATACGTCACAACACATCACGTGACGTGGTGAGTTTGACACCTATGTATTAAATAATATAGTTTAATTGGGGGAGGGGGAGGATTATTACATCTGAGCAGTGGTGGGATTCGCATCACTTTGGCAGAACCGGTAGCTAATTTTTTGTTGCCCAGGCCCAGAATGGACTTCTGGAAGCGGCATCCACACAGAGAACCGGTTGTTCACATATTTGAATCCCACCACTGCATCTGAGGATAATAAAATGATGCAGCTGAGGATATAAATTTCAAGCAACATTTGTTTTACATTCTTAAGGAGTGGAATGACTTTTTACATTAGAACTACAAAACAAGAACTTTGATTTAAGATACTAACAGCAAAAATAGCAGTCAAATATACCTGCATACTTTGACTGTTGCACTTTCCTGAAGTTGGTGGCTAGATTAAATACATTAATTAACATTTAAGACTTTGAAGTATTTTTCTCAATTATTTTGAAATCTAACCAGAACAAAAATGGGATTTTCTTGAAAAGCTGAATAAGATCCTGGTTAGTATTTGGATGGAGATCCAGATGTAAGGGCTATAAGGCTGGGAAACTGAACAAAGAAACAAACATCACCTACAAATCATTTCTCTGTGATTATGAATAAAACTATGTGGATGAGTTCCTGAAATCATGAGGAGCTAAGCTCAGTGTAAGGGAGGCTTAACTTTATTGAGAATATTAATACCTACCTCACATATACGGTAGCCAGAAAAATTGATGTGCATATGTAGTGGATGCATAGAAATTCTTTCAGCTATCAAAGCTGCAGAATGAGAAGCTCAGACTGACTTGAAGGACCTTATTAAAGAAAACTTTAATACATTCTTTTCATGAGTTGATTTGCATTGTTTCCAGGTGCCAAGCTCCTCACTGAAAGGAAAGCACAACAATCTTGTGCAGATCTCCTATCTGTCATTACCAACATCCATCCCATTGTTTCAACATTGTTCCCAGCTTGCTTTAATACCAGGGATATTGTCTTGATTGATTTAATGGGAATGGATCTCTCATTTCATTCATATAGGCTGTTTTCTCAACCTAGAAGTCAGGTAAGGCTTTGAAATTCTCTATCAAAATTATGAGAAATCTCAGTTAGCAACTACAAAGGAAGATAACTTTCCCTGTAAAAAAAAAGGTTGAGACTTTTAGAGACCTTGAAGAAATTCTGTATTTTCCTAATCTCAAGTGTGACAGTGAGAATACAGTCCAAATAAATCTTTAGAGCAGTTTAATCAAGCAGAAGCTGAATACCTCCTTGTCAGCCAGTCAACCAGCTTAAATGTTTCCAGTGCCCAGGATTAAACAAATCCAGGAACAGAGTGCTGTACTTGTGATACTGTGTGATATAAAAATACACATGCCTTCTATTTAACCTGGTGTTATAAATGATTTCTTTTCCATATCCAATAAAGCATTCTTTTCCAAATAATTCTCTTGTTTGATTTGCAGTTCCACTTTTAGTACTTTCTCTGGCTTGTCAGATAAAGTTTGCTCCTCAACCCTCTTTTGAACATAATATATCCATAGAATCAAATATTATTTCTGCCATTGTTGATGTTGTAGCTACTAATTTCTAGCTCCATTCTTCAAAGATCTCCTTTAACGTTTTCAATGTTATGATACTTTATGTTATATTGTAAGTTTCAGTATTAACCAACACAAGTATTATTGTTCCTTGTATTAGAATTTTTAGTCACCTAGAGCACAAAATGGGAGTTATCAGAACCCTACACCACTGAGCTGAAGGCCTGCCTATCAGCAAAAATGGGAAAGAAAAAGAACTAAAACACATCAAGAAAGCCCTCAGAACTTGTGGCTATCCCAAGTGGACCTTCATCAAATCCCAAAAAAGATCCAGCAGGAGCTCCTCCACAACAGACAAAGAAGAAAACAATAAATGAAGTAACGTAGTCATTCCAAACATTGCAGGAATATCGGAAAAGCTCAGGAGGATCTTCAACCAACACAACGTACGTGCACACTTCAAACCTAAGAATACACTAAGGCAGAAACTTGTCTACCCCAAGGATAATACACCCAGACACAAACTGAGCAACGTGGTATATGCAGTACAATGCAGTGAGCCATGTGCAGATCTGTACATTGGAGAAACAAAACAACCACCTCATAAACACATGGCACAACATAGGAGAACAAACCCATCAGGACAAGATTCAGCAGTCCATCTGAATTTAAAAGACAAAGGCCACTCTTTCAAAGACAGCAAAATCCACATTTTGGGCAGAGAGGACCACTGGTTTGAAAGAGGGGTCAAAGAGGCCATTTATGTCAATATTGGACAGTCCTCTCTCAACAGAGGTGGACAGATACAGGGTACACCATAAAGGGCAAACTAGCTCTACATCAGAAAGTCATGTACCATCCTGCAGCATAATGCAGGGCATTCTCCCACCACTGATGTTGCCTCACAGTTGGGCATCACATTTGAGCAGGTCTGACTGTCCAATGAAACACTGCCACATTTCCCACTGAATTGGTACCTATTTATCTGCTTGCATGTAGAATGCTTTCGAACTGCTAGGTGGGCAGAAACTGAGGCAAATGATGGGAGCTCACTCTGTCATGAACTGCTAGAACTCCAGCCACTGGAGCAGAGATGATCTCCAATTCTTTAAGCCACTGAGCTACTGTAACTCTTTATTTCAAATATTTTAAGTTCTTAAGTTTGTAATTAATTTTTATTTTGTTCAGAGTTGAAGCTAAGTTTACTCCACAATTTCAAACTTGTTGTTTTGAAGGTCTCTAATATCTTTAAACTGATTAACAGCTAATAGTTTTAGGATTTCCAAAAGTGATTAGAAAGTGAGCATTGTGGAATTTATGTCCTTAAAGGCTATGCCATGGTTAAGAGCAGGACGGCTAATCCATTATCTCTCAGCATTCAAATCCATAGAAAACCACTGTCCTGCAGTCTCCTCACTAGAAGCAACCATCTGGATCAAATGTAGGTGATTTCCTGTCCTTTCCAAAGAATTGGTCTACCCTGGTTCTTCAATCTTGTTGTTAGCCCTGCTTTCATAGAATCATTTTCAGTCTGCCATTCCTTCCCTGGAAGTCTTTGGTCTACCAGCCAAGTTCTAACTAGGTCTGACTGTCTTTAGCATTTTAAGATCAGCCAAGGTTGGCATATTAAACGTTTGCCATCTTCAGTTCACCATAGCTCCCCTGGAAGTCCAAAAATGTAGCATTGTTTATACTCATAGTTGTCTTACAATGATTAATGTGAGGTGGGGCAAATATTTCTGAAAGATCTGACATTAGCAGCAACTGGCAAATTTTATTAGGTGTGACAACAAAAAGTGTTAATATAGCTAAAAATGCTACTCTGAGTGGGAAGAATGGAGAGGAGTGTTGGCAAACTGAGAACAGGCAACCTGGATGGATTTCAGCATCTGTATCACTTAACAAATCTATATCAGTATTATGAGTCAGTTTGATTGTATTATGCCTCATATTTCAAGGTAAGACTTGAGAGTTCATGTAAGCATTATTGTTCTCACTTGGAAATGTATAAGTAAACAGAACAGTAATATAAAATGTGAAAAAACAGTGTACTTAATTTTATGTGCACAGGGTAGAATCTTGCTATTTTCAATCCATTTTTTCCTAAATGAATATTTGTTTTTTTAAAAAAACAAATATATATGAAGAAGAAGAGGAAGAATCACATATGAAATTCTGTGAAATATCCAGCTGTTCTACACTCTACCTTATTAATTTGAAGTTAGTTTAGATTTGCTCACACTAGTTGAAATCAGTTCTGGAGGATTTTCCCTACAGTATAACAATATGTGCATATGAGTCACTTGTACAATATGTATGAGCATATTTGTATATGTGTGATGTTAGTGCACATATGAAAAAGTAATGGCACCCTCTTGCCTGTTTTGATCCATTGTCTGGATACTTAGCCAAAAATTATGTTTACCTTTTTAACAGCTTGGTCACAGTTTTGTCTCATATTCTTCTTGTGATAAGACTCTTTTCATACACGCTGTTCTAATTTTGTTGTCTCCCTTCAGTTTGGTGAAGAACCATTGATGATTGACTTTGAATATGATTTGTAGGCCAGTTGAGGAACTGTTATGTATGCCACCTAGCCCATGCTTTCTTAATCAAAATGTCAAGGAGTATTTTGTCGAAATCTTTGCTGAAATCAAGATAGTATGTCTACAGCATGGAATAGACCATACCAACTCCCCCCAAATGCATAAAGAAAAAAAGGCCCACTAGCTTTAGCTTTACTCACACTGGAATTTCTACAGCTATAAAAGGAATATGCATGTGGCTTTAAGATAGTACTTTATACATTCCTGATATACAGCATTCTTGTAATCAATTACAAATCATTTAGGGAATATTAGTCTGGTAAAATGTGGTCTTGATTCTTAATAATGCATTCTTTTGAATAGGAGTTTACAATCCTCTTGTTTTAAGATATGCTTTAGAGTCTTTCCAAGTATTATGCTAGACTGATTGTTCTGCAGTGATTTTTTATTCCTCCTTATGAAAAGGAGGTACGACATGGGAGGTATGAAAACTTCTATTACTTCATCAATTCTCCAGGATTTTACAAAGATAATAGAGACAGCTTTATTCACCACATTAGCAAGTTCTTACAGCCTTTTCTATAAATGGGTTTATTCCTACATTAGAAGTCTTCATTCTCTACTAATAGTCACAGTCTGTTTATTTATAAAACATTTTCTAAAAATACACTGGGCTAATAGTGATTCATTGAAATTGAACAATCATCCCACAATGGATTGGATCTAGATGTAAGTTCAGTGGCATTCCATTGGTGCAGAAGGAAAAAGCTAAGTCAGCAAATTCATACTCCCCCCCCCGCCCCATTTCTACTGATGCCCTTGTCTTCTCTGAAAGGTTATAGAAAATCTGGCAATAACATGGTGCTCAGATCTGAAGTGAAAACCTGTAAAAGGGGGGATTGATTAAAAAAAGAAAAATACCAGGAGAGGTTTTTACCCCCTGTGAGAAACTTGCCTCTGCTGGCATGCAGTTCCATCTGTAATGGAAAGACTATTGAAAAGCAAAGGTAAAAAGATAAAGTTTTCCCTGTCGATTGTGTTTGATCCTAGAGCATGGTGTTCATCTCCGTTTCTTGGCTGAGGGAGCCAGTGTTATCCAAAGACAATTTCCACAGTCATGCGGCCAGCATGGCTATGTGCCAAAGGTACATGGAACGCTGTTACCTTCCCACCAAAGTGGCACCTATTAATCTACTTTCATTTTCATGCTTTTGAACTGCTAGGTGGGCAGGAGCTGGGGCAATTTAATGGGAGCTTACCCCATTGCACAGAGCTTGGATTTAAACGTACATACTTTGAAAAATATGTATGTTTAAATTCAATAAAAGCATAGGTGTAGCTGAGAATTTATGCAGCAACATATATAGCAAGTTGTAAACATGCCAAAATGACAACACAAATCTGTTTTTTTCCCCTCTTTGTATTTTTCTCTACAATTCCAGGCCAGATCCAATTTATTTTCAAAGCCAGTATTTCTATTGTGGGCTTCTCACAATGGATCAACTCTGGTACAGTTCTGTACCATTATCCTGCTGATGAAGCGCTGAGCCCTTTCATCTTTCCATTCCATTGGAAATAATAAAAATGGCAATGTCTGGTAACAGTGATCCAGGAGGAACAGTCTGTTGAAGAAATAAGGAAGATTTAGATGAGCCCCAAATCCCACCATATGCTTATTGTAGTGATTAGAGTAATGGATTAGTACTGAAGGCACCTAGGCTAACTCCAACTCAATCACAAAATCTTTCTAGGTCATAGATGGAGAAACTTTGGCCAATTACTCTCTCATAGCCCAATCTAGCATCTGCAGGAACAAGCTCATGAAGGGGAGGCAGAATATCAATCAATCAAATGAATAAACATGCATTCAGTATCCACCTGAGTAATATCAACATCATATCCACATTAAATAATGCATTAATCCCCTCTGGTCATGTTTCATGAAGTGTCATTTTCTTCTTGGAAGAAAGACAGTTGAAATCTCTGATCCCCTCTTTCCATCTTAGCTTTGAACAAGCTTTGATGCCTATCATTGCCATTAAACTTAATTTCTGACTTGGTTTCATCTTCTGTTCAATTTGCTGGTAGTTTTATGTTCATACCTTAATTGTTATCATATTGTCATTCCCTTTGGCCATCGTAATGACTTATAGACAGAATACAAATATATTTTTAAAATCTTTTTTTCCTTTCAACGTAGCAGAATAATCAGACAAACCCTTCTAAAAATAGATGTATGTCTGCTATCCAGGATACAGGCCTGTTTGTTCATTCAGTATAAGTTGAATAGAATAATAGTTATTTGTATTGATTCCTTCTATGCCTCACCAAACAGCCTGTGGAAGGTTGCTGAGGCAAGTAGCAGTGCCTTCTTACTTCTTCCAGTGGATTGCTTCTCAAATGCAACTCCAAGCATAAGAAATCTGGATCCAATCCAGTATATACAATAGTGTATGTATAGATCTTGTTCATTTTTCTATTAAATTCCTTGAATCTTGTTTCATTGGGGTGATCTCTTTTTCTAAGGCCATACTTGGCATTCTTCGTGATATTCTGCCATCTCATCTCTCAACCCTGTTACTCTGAAGGATTCTATTTTACATACTGTTTAAATCCCAGCTTGATAATGTAAAGGAAAGAGGGAAAAGAGCTTAACCTTATATGTTTGTTGAGGATTATGGGGTCATTCTGCATAAAGCTTTTGTAAAAGAATTTTGAGCAGCTTAAGCAAATCAATAGGTCAGCTTCTCATGGAGCAGATTAAGTTGCTGCAAAAAGCTCTGTTTTAATGAGTCAATGGAGGCTATTTCCCTAATAGCTTCTGTTATTTTGCATGGATATTTATCATTATCATTATCACCATTCATTCTAGTGAGCATCAAGAAAGCTGCCTATTCGTCACTGTGAAAGGAGCCATGATATACAATATATCACACTGTTACTTTTTAATAGGCTGTGAAGTTCTTGAGCATGATTTATCTATTTTCCCCATATTTTGGTAATTTGATGAAAGTTCTTCCATATAATATACATTTTTCATTCTCTACCCGTATTCTTCCTCATGTCAGATTTAGGTTTTGTCTTCAGCTGCAGCTAACACTGTCTACTTTAGAATAATCATCTTTTTTATCAGAGCCAAATTGTACTTTATTTTCAGTTAAAGTATTGAATATGAGACAAGGGATATTGGATAACATTTCTTTTTAATTATTCAGAATTGTACAGTATCCAACAAAATGGAATCCATTCTGACAGAGATAGGTATGTAATTCCAAGAGTCGGACTTATATTTCATGCTTCAAATTTCTATATAATAATGCAACAATTTCAAAAGTTTTATACAAAAATATAAAAACTGCACATATAAAATCACTGTAAGAAATTTCTTGTAAGAAAACTGCAGGGTATTTGACCCACATGATTTGGTTCAGCTCCCTTTGGCTTTACAATATCATGTGTATTAACTTAGTCTTCAGAAAAAAAGATAGAAATTAATGATTTAACAGTGATGTTGAACTATGCTTCTTAGATACGAATTTGACATTTTATGAAGAACTCTGATACTAGAGTTCAGCAAAGAGAAGTATTTTATATAAATGGATTAATGTTAAGGAATGGAATTAACATAAATTTCTTTAATAATTTTTGAAATGTCATTGTATTCCAAAATGAATAGATAAAACAATGTTTCATATAATCTGCATTTATTAGTAACATTGAGAACTGTTTTAATTGTATATTAATAAAGTCCATTTTTGACCTCTAAGTTTTTTTTCATTAATTGTGTCAATCATTCTAATATAATTTTGTGTGTGTTATCGCTGATCTTTTGGTTATATTTCATTAATAAAAACTAACTTCAAGCATAAACACCAATTTTTACTTACACAGTATACTAGACTTCTTTACTTACAGAATTTGCCTACTATTATGTATATATCCAAATAGCAAAGCAGTTCACATTCCTACATCACACAATATAATAACATACAAAAATATCAGAATACTAAGCACAATTCAAACAACATATAAAGAATTATTATAACAGATGGTAAAGCATTAGCTTTTTAAAAAACTTATACTGGAGGCTGCCTAATCTTTCCAGAGCATTTCTTTCACATGGTGGAAACCCAGCAAGGGAATTTCTGTTTCCACGCTGTTATAAATGAGGAGCAGCTAACTTTCAACATTTTAAATAAGATGCCAGCCTTACTAACAAGAAAAAGGAACAGTTTACTTAGAGTTGGAAACCAACTAGGCTATTAGCCTTCTTTTAAAAGCAGCCATTTTGTATAAGGCATAATTTGAGGTCCATTGACATTCTTGCCATAGAAGGTAAGACACTCTCTCATTGTCTAGACAATATAGGAACCTCTAATTCTTTATTCCACTCATTTCTTAACATCTGCATAGCAAATTAATTTATTGATAATAAATATCTATAAAAACTAACAAGGTTTTTTTTTTAGTTTGCAAGGATTTAACAAGTAGTTCTAATATCTTAGTTTTTTCAGAAGTTGAAAATGCTGCTGGTCCACATAATGTTGTTATAATTATAAATGTTGCATATGGATTATATGTGATAGATGATATTTATCTTTTAACACAGATTATGTTAAAAATCATCTTCATCATGTATCAGTTGGTCCAAAGTCAATATCCCTGCTTCCATCCTAAGAACAAAATTAAGTTATTTTAGAAGGTAGATCCCAACATAAGGAGATTGAATAAGTTTAAGTGATTTTATTTTCAGTTGACCCAAGATCTTTTAGTTCAATCTTTCGTATTAACATCATTGCCTCTTTCATCTGTCATTTGACACTGACATATTTATTATAGTTACCATGCTAGCGGGGGAATCCTGAAAGCTGCATACCAACCTGTATCTTGTATCTTGCCTTGTATCTACTAACCTATATGTTTTGAGTTTCCGTGTATGTTCTTCAGATGGTTGCCAAGAATGTGACATAAGAACATGGATATTTTAATTATATGCACAATGATAATGTGTTATGTGAGAAACATTTTTAAATATGATGGGCTAGTCATTCCAGGCTCTTTAATTACTTTTCTGTGATGATTGTAACATGTTCTCAGACTTTCACGTCTGCTTCTCCAATTCCATCTCCAATTTCTCTTTGGCAATATATTCTCACATCTTTTTCATTAAACAAACAAACCACGTTGCAGAGGCAGTTTATATTCATCATTTCTTTTATTACTTGAATGTATGACTGCATCCATTTGGAATTAAATACTATGCACTTCTATTGCAGAGTGGAGGCTAACTATTCTAATCATTAATTTCAGCATAATTGATACTCAAATTAAGTTGTAATTGCAGTTTCAATGTGCTGTCTAGAAGAGAATTGTTGTTAAAAGAGGAAGGTACATCTGGATTCCCAGGTGGCCTTATTCAGAGTATGGAAATTGAGGGGGAAATTCAATACAAAAAATAGCTTATAAAAGGAAATACGAGTAACAAAATTCAATGACTGATAGATGATGAAGGTTTTTAAATCTGTTCTGAGGAATCTGAATTTTGTTTATAAATTTTCTGGCTGTTTGGGATAGAGATTATCATTTCTTACACCAATGTCTTAGTCCTACTATGCACCTGATAAATGCTCTGTTGTTCTCTTGAGCTTGCTGCATCCTCCCAGTTTTAACTGATGAGACATAGTTAAATGAATCCTTCCCTTCAAAGTTCTAAACATTCTGTACACAACAAACCCTCAGCCTATCTGCTTGAAATGTGATAACTTTTATCTCCATTGTTGGGGCAATGAGGCCTGCAAACCTCATCAATTTCTATTCAGAAAAAAAAAAACAAAGGTAATGACTATTTTCCTTTTTAAAAAAATATGTTTTATTAATTTTTTAACATAATCACCTTAATATTCAGTAAACAGTGTGTTGTCTGGGTTTACATTTAAGAAACATTCACTAACAGCTGATTTCTATAATCTATAATCCACATAATAACTTTACTTGGTTTCCTTTTTTCCCCATAATGTTCTCTTTTACCAACCTTAAGTTAATACAATTCTTGTTGTTTTAATGAATGATGATTGAGTATAAAAGTTTTCTAATATTTCTACAAATAATAATCACATCAATATAATATTCCTTTTCTAACTAGTCATTCTGGTTGTCTCATCATAGATCCTGTTTATAGTTCTTGTTTACATTTGTTTTCCCCACAATGTTCAAAACATTCTTACTGGTTAAGATTTTCTCAAATTTAATTACATTTAAATATTTAAATCTATTTTTTCTCATGTAAGCCAACCCAATACTTTTACTTTTCTTAAGGAATAAATAAGACTAAAAAAAGAAAAAAAAAGAATAAGAATAAAAAAGAATAAAAAAATAGTATGCTACTTAAAATCCCTATTTCCTATAAGCTAATACATATTTATTTCTAATTTTTTTTTGTTCTTTTTTACCATGATTAAAAATATATTTAATCTTTAAATATTCCATTTAATAAATCTAGTTCTCTAGTCTTTTAACGCTTATTCAAAACATTTTTAATCCATTGTAATTTTATTAAAGTCAATCACCTTTAGATATCTAAAACATTTTCTTTATATAAGCCATTCCAACTCTTTTATATTACTGATATCAAGAAATAAAATAAAAAGAAAGAAGAAAAAGAAAGTACTATGTTACTTGAGGGGCTCTTCCCTCTTAAAATCAAATTCATATCCAAAATTTTTCTATTTCTTTAACCATATTCATACAGGTGTTTCTTTTTTAAATATTCTCTCTGATAGGCCCCATTGTCTATTTTCTTAATTTTCACTTTAGCCTTTTTCTTTTGCCCAGTATCTTTCTTAATCAATATGTTCTGCTGAGTCAAAGAATCTTTCCATATTCTTGTAGGTGTTACTGTAGATATAAAAGGTAAGTCAAGTACAATATCTTTGTGAGAGGTATTTGTATAAAGTATAAGTTGTCTTTTCCAAATCCAGTATTTCTTGTAATTTTTTTCCCACTTGGGTTAAATCATACTTCTTTGTTTTGTTAGGTTCCATCTTTAAGTCTCTATCCTCAAATTTGTATTCAGTTGTCTGTTTTATCTGTTCCTTCTCTGTTGTTGTTTCCTGGGATTGTTTTTGTTGTAAAGTTAAATTGGAGATGAATTGGTTTATATTTTCAAAGTTATTTTGGATTTCTTTGTGGTTTGAAATCATTGTTATTTGAATTAGTTGCAACATATTATATGTCTCCTCTTGAAAAGTATTTATTTTTTCTTGATAGGTTCTTTCTATAAATCTCTGATTTTCCATGATGACCAAGAATCCAAATTTTCTTTTCTCTGCAAATAGCTTTGGGGTCAGAGTTAAATAGATACTTGTAATCCAGAAAGTTCAAAAAAGTTTTTTTTTGTTCCCTGAAGTTTGTAAGTCTCACTTTGTCCGCAGCCCAGATTGTTTTCTTTTTTTGTCACAGCTGTTCTCTATTGTTAGAGCTTTGAAGGTCACAAGTAGAGATTAGTTTTTTCCAGATTTTGCCAAGTCCTGCATGAAAGCCATAGCTATTGTAGTCTTCATCCATCACTAGATGTCAGCACTGGTTTATTTTTCAAATTTTCAAAATGAACAAATTGCCTTTAAAATGAGAATCTTAACCATTCAGTAACTTCAAACTTATCCAAATTTAGGTTTTATAGTCATTTCATTTCATTTCAATATGTTTTGGTCCTCCATAAAAAGTTTAATTTGCTGCTTCCGTAAATAAAAGGGTGGGGCAAAAATCCCTCTCCTTCACTTTTGGAGGTTTTTTGCTTCTTGGGATTTTTTTTTCCTTCAGGAAAGTTGATAAATAGGATAGAGAAAATCGATGTTCTTACCCAAATGCGCTGTTTACAATCAGCTTAAAATAGTGCTTTTGACTTTGGTTGCTTGTAGCTTGGGCTAGACTCTGAAGTTAGGATAGCCTTTCTCCTGTTGGTTTCTGGAAGGCTTCTCCTGGACCGATCGGGTCGACCACCATCTCTCCGAGGTCCCCGGGACTTCTTTCCTTCTTTGCTGTCTCTTCGGGGTGGCTTCTGGCCCATTTAGGGTCCCCTAACAGGAAGAAACTCAGCCAAAGGGCATGGAGTCCCGAACCCCTCAACTGCTGCGCTGCTGCGCAGGACTGGAAGTCAAATATGATAACGTTTATCTCCATTGTTGGGGCAATGAGGCCTGCAAACCTCATCAATTTCTATTCAGAAAAAAACAAAGGTAATGACTATTTTCCACAAACAGCAAAATTAACCTGAATTAAAAAGCCCCTACTTCTATCAGTATGCACTTTTCCCAAATTGCTTATTGTTCCTGCAAATTTCTACCATTGTTTTGAAAAGACAAACACATTATTGCCATTTTGGTGTTTTCTGAGGCTGGTCAATGAGATACAAGAATCCTGAGTCCAATTGGCATTAGTCAAAAAAGGAAGCCTCTCTTTAAGTCTAAGACAGCCTGGATTCATTTCTGATGTTCTGAATAGGGCATAAAGAGAATCTTGTATCATATGCGTGGTGAGCACATATAAAACTCTACTATATTTTCCTGAACTTGTGCCTTCTAATCATGTGGTACATGGTTTTACTCCTGTGAAAATGTGGTGTTATATGTATGTCTCAGAATAATCAGCAAAAGATATACTTAACCATTTGGATCTCTCCCTCTCTCTCTCTTTCTTTTTTTCTTTCTCTCTCTCATAACATTTTTGATTAGTCAGTTGACCATTTCATATTAAAGCAATGGATATCAACCACAGTTACGTTCAATAAAATAAGATAAGGTAAGATATAATAAAATAAGGTAAAATAGACTACTATAAGATAAAATAAGGTGAAATATAACAAAGTATTGAAAAGATAAAAAGTGGGATAAAATAGTACAAGATAAAGCACAATGCAGAGACCTAAAATAAGATGAATATTAAAGTACAAAACAGTATGTGTTTAGATGAATTCATCAATTTTATATGCAATCCAAATGTGTTCCATAAAATGTGTTTTCAGTTGGACAGCCCTAATAGTTCTAATGACTATGTGTGTTTGTGCCCTGAAGGAAATAAGATAATTGTTTGCTACAGTCCCAATATATGGTTCTGTCAAGTAGTATTGACAGGTGAATTGACATGTCATACACAATGTCTTCTATTTTTGATGTTTTGAAACAGACATTCTCTCAGAATATGGCCCTTGGTGGAATTATCTGTATTTAACCATAAAATCTAGCTGCTTAAATCTTGCTCTTCAAAAGCCAATCCTATTGTATTGAATAAAATACATTGGTCAGGTGTTTTTTTTAATGTTTGAAAAGACACTTTATTCTTGGCCAGCCATTTTAATGACCTGTTGTTTGCAAGTGACTCAGTATCAGTTTGGGCATTAACCTGATATTTGGCTGAGAGTAGACATTGTGTTGAGAAGCCAAGCTGTGAGGTGATTTGGAGAAGTTGATTGATCCATGTAATGGATTGAAGTATTTGTTCTTCAAGGCACTTTTTGGTAATCTGCCAGGTTACATTGGGAGACTCCTCCACCATTACTTAGACTACTATAATTAGAGTGGATGCCTGTTTCAGCTGTTTCTGCTGCTGCAGGTGTATTCCTGCCAGTCCACAGAATAGATCTTAAAAAGCATACTTGATTTTGTTTGAGTAAGGGAGCCTTTGATAGGCTCCACATTTCTGTACTGTATGTCAGTACTGGTGCAATTTTTGCCCTGCAGACATTTAAATGGACAGCAGAGTGCTTGGGTGGATATAACTAAATAGTTTAGTTAGCATTTTAGAGCTTGCTATGACCTTTACTGAACTCCATTTGAAGTGGTTGACCCAAGGCCCTATATCTGTAAAAATCAACACTAAATATGAAAGACTTTTATTCTATAGGCTCCCTATCCAAGTGCCAGTTGTTTTTGGCCTGTCTTTCTCCAAAACCCACTACTTTGGATATAGTCTTACTAATATTCAAAGAATCAAAGTTGTAATAGGCACCAAATTTTCCCATTAATCTTTTCAAGACTGTTTGGGAGTGTACTATCAGAACCATGTCATCCATATACAAAGGAATGTTGATATGTCTGTTAAGGACCTTTGGCATGTGAACATCCATAGAGTTGAGGGGTTTTGACAAAAAACAATGTTGTTTATGACATAAACATAAACAACATGGGACCAAGATTTATCCTTGTCTAACACTTGTGTAAATGGGTATGGTCTGTGTGAGAGAATCATTAACTTCAGTTATGGGGACTTTCAGTCATGTATTTGTACAGATGGCCTTTGCCAGATAAAGAAGTCTGGGTTCCATATTTAGTTTGGCCAGCTTCTTCCATAAGGTGTCTGTTTATGGAGTTAAATGCTGCACTACATTCAATGAAAGTTATAAACAGATGATTACCATATGTTCTATATTAACTTGTAATAAGTGTAGAACAAAACAGTTATCTATTGTCTAAATTCAGCAGTTCAACCCCTAACATGCTCTTCTCAATCACCCAATCTTCTATTTTTTTCAAGAGAACTTTTCCATATCCTTGCTATTATATCAATAAGGCTTATGGGCCTGTAATTGTTATGGTCCTCCTTGTCTCTTTTTTTATATGGGAATTATGGTGGAGAATTACCAACCTGCTGGGATATGGCCAGTATTATCTATATAATAAACAGCCCTACCAGCAGTAAAGCCAATGTTTGCCCTTAAAAGTTTTGAGGGTCGGAAGTCTTTTCCATTAAATTTATTGGATTTCAGTTATTGAATAATGTGTTTAATTTCTGTCACTGAAACTGGTAGCCAAGGAGAGTGGTTTTCAGGGATCAGAAACTCAGTAGTCATCATTCCTGGACAATTCTGTTGGAGTTGGCAAATACATTAGTGTTAAAAAATCCTTCCATATTGATGCTGATACAATAATACAATAAACCTATAAAATAATGAACTATTGAGTTATTGATTGTTTTACCATTAAGTTGTACAAATTGTTTACTAATACACTGGTTACAAATGGATACAAATCTCAATTCTTTTTATTTCAGAAAGAGCAGCATTCATCTTTTGTAGCTTGCTATTTAACTTGATTGTTCATAAGGCTGGAAAATCCTTCCAAATATTTAACCTAAAATCTTTCAATTTAAGACTATAATTTCTTAACTTCCTCCAGTAGCCCTGGAGAACAATGGATTCTATTACTCTCCTACAGGGGTCTATTACATGTTTGAAAACCGAGTCTACTACCAAAATAATTCTACTGTGCATTTAACAGAGGAGACAATCTAAGCCCTTTTCTGAGATACAAATTGAACAATGGTAAATGGGGAATTAAGGTTGAACCAAATGTTCTCCAATGAATATTTTGGTACTCAGAAGTGATTTCAGAGAAACTGTTGCTGTGACTGAAGCAGCAGGGTAGATGGTAAAAAGCAGGGTATCCCCCCTCTTTCCGCCTTCATCTATTTCTCTTTCTCTGTGAATGCTACTACAGCTGTGTTTTTCAATCTTGACAACTTTAAGATGTATGAACCAACTCCTAGAATTTCCAAAACAACACTGGCCAGGGAATTCTGGGTATTGAAGTCCACATATCTTAAAATTGCCAGAGTTATGGCAATGCTCATATTGAGAGAGCATTGCCATTCCTAAAACCATATGAACCTACTTAAATGAAATTCAGTTGAGATGTACAGTAGCATGGCAGGCTGTTTTCATCATTTTATACTCTTAACACAAAGAATTTGACAGTGAAACCCTTTAAACCATTACCTGGAGTCTCCAATAAGCATGAAAAGAAAACATTTTTTGCGTTCTCAAGAACTATATTTAATGCTAATTAAAACTGTTAATCATTGGTTTATTTATATAGAAATTCCAGGTCTTTTTTCCCATCAGTTTTCAAATAGCTAATATCCTCCTAACAATACTTACACATTTTTCATACAATAATAACAACAATCTTCTTCTTCTTCTTGTGCCATATCCGTTATCGGACGTTGGCGATCATGTTGGCGATCCTGTTTACAACAATAACAACAATATTAAAATTAAAATTGTCCAGAACCCATTTTCAATTATGGTAGTAATTCAGGGTTTTAGATTCTGCTAATGCATCTCAGCCAGTTTAGTATAGTAATTAAGGCATCTACTAGAACCTTGGGAGACCATGAGTTCTAGTCCTACCATAGGCACAAAGCTCAGTGATTTGGGGCCAGTCATTAACTCTCAACCCTAGGAAGGAGGCATTGACAAACAACTTCTGAAAAACTTGCCAAAAAACTGCAGGGACTTCTCCAGACAGTCTCTGAGACTCAGACATGATTTAAAGAAAGGAAAAAAACTATGTCTGAACCAAATTATGAAATCAAAAGAACTTTTAATCGAATATGCTAAAATTCCACAATTTTAGACAATACAAGCTCTTCTTGCAAGAACTCAAATGATGCTTACATTTAATTAGCATTAAATCTAAGTGTTAATAAATGTATTAGTCCCTGAATTTTATCTATAATTTATAGATTGGAAATATCTCAAATTAGTATCATGTTAATAAGGATTAAAATTGCAATTGTTCCAAAATGTTGCAAATATGCTTTACAGTTCTCCCCATAAAACCTTTCTTAACAAATTTATCATTCTACTTGAAATAAGTTAAAGATGTGGAAATACTTCTAAATATAAATCTTGAATAATATTTATTATTACAACATTTATGTTTTCATTTCTCTCAATGGGATTTAACCATCTGTTTATATCAATATTAATCTGATATTTACATCAGTATTAATATTGAGTTATATTTACAATTGAAAACATATTTCTTTTAGACAATTCAATATCTTTTTAAAATGTAAACACCAAGCAAAGTCCCAGTTTTCATAGTTTTTCATAGATATGTTACAGCCTATAGGAAATATCTGAGATTTATTCCAATTGACTGAGTAACCTAATATTTCCATCTCTTGTGCAATATTCATAGTTATCAATAAGATATATCAACAGTGTATACTAACAATTATTTTCAAGTTCATCTGCTTTTATATCCAGAATATTATTAAATGCCATCATTTAAATGTTTAAATAGTTTAATAGGACAAGGTCAAGAGACTGTGATTATTTCAGTTTTGATAAGTGAAAAACTAATTAAATTGTCAAATTAATCTGACTTTTTTTAACTATGTCACAAATGTATTGGATGAAGATGGTGCTGAGGATATAACCTATCTTGATTTTGTCATAGCATTTGATACAGTTCCACATAATGAGCTCATAAAAAGGTTGTACAGGCTAGGGTTTAACCACAGGATGGTCCAATGGATTGGAAATTGACTCAGGGATAGATCCCAGTATGTGATTGCTAATGGGGCATTATCTGAACAGAGACCAATCACAAGCAGTGTACCACAAGACTCAGACCTAAACCCTGGTCTGTTCAAGTGTTTGTAAGTAATGTAACAGAAAGATTGCTAGATGACATCAGCCTGACCTCAATACCTGGAAAGATTCTGGAAAAGATAATCAAGCAACAAATCAGCGAACACCTGGAAGCAAACAAAATCATAACCAAAAGCCAACATGTGTTTGTCAAAAACAGATCACGCCAGAGAAATCTTATTGCATTCTTTGACAAGGTGACAAAATTAGTGGATTAGAGGAATGCTGTGGATATACTGTAATTTATTTGAACTTCAGTAAGGCATTTGATAAAGTAGACCACAACCTACTACTTGATAAGATGGATTTGTAATTGGCTGACCAACTGCACTCAATGTGTAGTCCTCAATGGAACTTCATCTATATGAAGGGAAGTATGCAGTGGGATACCCCAAGGCTCTGTTTTAGGCCCAGGACTCTTCAACATCTTTATCAATGATTTGGATGAGGGGATAGATGGGGAACTCATCAAATTTGCAGACAACACCGGCTTCCGGTTCCGGATCGCGACACCAGCAGTCGCACGGAGAGATCTCTCTCTCCCACCGGCTGGTTTCCCTCCGTCGGTAGACCCTTAATCGGGTCGAAAGTCGCCCCGTAGAGGCGACCACCGAGGCTCCTGCTCGACTGGGGAAGAGCGGCGGCTCTCCCCAGTTCGAGCTTTCTCCTTAGGGCCGCCAGAACAAAATGGAACTTCGTCGCACCAGCTGAAAGCCAGAAGAACATCTAAGCGAAAGAACCCCCGTGGAGAATCCGGGTGAGCCTGTTAAAAGCTTTCTTTGAATTATGTGTGAGGAAGCAGCGTGTGAGCAATGGGGAAAAACAGCAAAAACCAGTTAATTTTGATACTATTTAAATTTTGGAATACTGAGGGGCTGAAAACATTTTATTTTTGACTATTATTGACTACGTATTCATTATTTTGAACCCTTTCTTCATCTTTTTTAATACATTCTATTATTTGGAAAGAAAAAAAGGATTTTTTGGTTTGCTGAGGACATCTTGTGTCGAAAAGTGGTACTGCAACTATATTTTTTTTTATGACTGGGAATGGCTATGACCCTGAAAGAGTCATAACTACAAGGATGCAGCTGGCTGCTTGCTTGATTCTTATGAAGCAGAGCCTTTCTTAAAGATTAAAGATTAAAAAATTATTATCGATATGGAACTTAATACACAACTGGACTATGAACTTATATTGGAAACAATTTTAGAAGCTGCAAAGGATGTGAGCTCTTACTTTCAATCCCTTTTCTCTACACTGAGAGAAACTGTGGAAACCACAAAACAAACTAATTTTATTCAACTTCCAACACAACCTATCGAGAAGTCTGATGACTATACAACAACTTCAACAGAGATGTCTGAAGCATCAATACCAACATCAACAGAGACTGGATTGAAAATCGAGAAAAGGTGGATAAACAATTGGCAAATATAACATGGAATAAAACAGCTTTTACCATCCAAAGGCTATTAGAAGAAAGGAAAGAGAACTTTGACCAATTTGAAGCGTTAAAGAATATCATAGTGTGGTTTGATTATGTAGGAACCTCACTATGGAAACCACTATGGCATAGAAAGAAGCCTAGAGTTAGATTTAAAAATGTATTTTAAAGTTTTATTTAATGGGATTAAAAAGGCTTTGATTTCTGGACTGAATGGAATACGTGAGAGGATACCCTTTGTAATATTACTCAGTGGTTTAAAAAGATTTTTATAGATATAGAGGCATTGATAGAATATATATTTAAATTAGATAGAAATTTATTTGTTGGCCTGATATCAATGGTATCTAAGAACAATATACCAGATATAATTTTAGGGCACCCGAAGTGATGTCTATTTAAGGCTAATTGAAATATAGTAATTGTAAGTTAGTAAAGCTTAAAAACATGTAACTTGATAGGACCGTTTCTTATATAGAATTTATTAATTTGAATATGTAAAATTAAATGAGGGAATTAGAGAGGGAAGCTTAAAAGACTTGAGTTGGTGATTGTTTTTCTTTCTTTTGGATGTTTAATATACCCACCTCCATGGTGGTTCCTAAGATGTTATCCCTGCACCCCTATAAAATCAAATTTGCAGACAACACCAACCTAGCAGGAATAGAACCCTATAGAAGATAGGCTTAAGATATAGAAGGATCTTGACAGACTTGAACATTGGATGCTATCTAACAAAATAAAATTCAATTATGAAAAAAGTAAGCTTCTACATTTAGGCATGAAAAACTAAATGCCCAGGTATAGTATAGGTGGTACCTGGCTCAATAGTAGTAACTGTGAGAGGGATCTTGGAGTCCTAGTGGACAATCACTTAAATATGAGCCAGCAATGTGCTGCTTTGGCCAAAAAAGCCAACACACTTCTCGGCTGCATCAACAGAAAGATAGAATCAAGATCACATGAAGTATTAATACCACTTTGCAATGCCTTGGTAAAACCACATTTGGAACACTGCATCCAGTTTTGGTTGCCATGATGTAAAAAAAAATGTTGACACTCTAGAAAGAGTGCAGAGAAGAGCAACAAAGATGATTAGGGAACTGGAGACTAAAACATATAAGGAACGGTTGCTGGAATTGGGTATGTCTAGTTTAATGAAAAGAAGGAGTAAGGATGACATGATAGCAGTTTTCCAATATCTCAAGGGTTGCCACAAAGAAGAGGGTGTCAAGCTATTCTCCAAAGCACCTGAGGGTAGGACAAGAACCATTCGATGGAAATTAATCAAGGAGAGAAGCAACCTAGAACTAAGGAGAAATTTCCTGACAGTTAGAACAATTAATCAGTGAAACAACTTGCCTCCAGAAATTGTGAATTTTCCAACACTGGAAGTTTTTAAGAAGAGACTGGACAACCATTTGTCTGAAATGGTATAGGGTATCCTGCCTGAGCAGGGAGTTGGACTAGAAGACCTCCAAGGTCCCTTCCAACTCTGTTATTCTGTTATTCTGAGATTCTGAGATTTATCTTTTTGCCTATGACAGAAAGGGGTTTAGTAGACTTGATGTTCCTGAGGATCTTTGTAACATGGAAAACAATTTGATATTGCTAGAAAATTGGTCAAAAATGTGGAAACTGCAGTTCAATTGAGTGATTGGAGGAACTGAATATCTACAGCCCGGAGGTCAGCAAGGAAAGGGAGGACACCTTTAAATTTATTAAGAATGTGAAGGTTCTAGAAGGCAGTACTTTCAATATTAAGCAAAAATCAAGGACACAGGAGCATAACCTCAAACTGACAGGAGGGAAGTAATGTTAGAAAGTATTACTTCACAGAAAGAGTAGTGGAAACCTGAAACCAACTTCCAGCAGAGATAGTGGGTCAATCATCAGTAACTGAGTTTAAACATGCTTGGGATAAGCACATGTCTATGATCTGACAAAAATTAAATAAATAAAGTAAAATAAAAAATGATAATAAAAATAATAAATGTGAAAAAGAAAACAAAAACAAACAAAAAATTCAAAGGGCAGACTCAATGGACCATTGAGTCTTTTTCTGCCATCAGTTTTCTACATTTCTAGAAAATAATTTCATTTGTAATAACCTTGACTGAAGGATTAGAATAGCACATTTCAATCCAATTATTAAAAAGGGAGGACATTTATATTTAACCAAGCTTGCTCCCAAAATTTAAAGTACACCATACCAAAGACCTATTTTTCATAAAGTAGGACCAGCTTCGTTAATTCCAATATTTATGAAGAAATATCTAGCATATCAATCGGTAATTTAATATTACCTAAGTCTTGTCACTCTTTTATGAAACCAAATTACAGGATGGTCAATCTAATAGTCTATGTGCCAGGATAAGCATATTGTGCCATTTAATGCTGATCTGTCTGCTTATAAAAACAAAGAAAACAAAACCTTCAAACTTTGTTTCACCTATTTACAAATGTAAATATTTTATTAATTATGTATTTAAATATCATCTTGAAGTTGATTTTTTTCTTATAGCAGTTGAGAATGTTACTGGACCATAATCAGATATTACAAATGAATCTATTGCACAGTTATAATCAATCAACTAAGAAGCAAGATAATAAATACTCAAGTCTGATGTGGAATTGAAATAAAAAAATCTAGTCTTCCTGTGAAGGATATTAAAGTTTTCATATCATCACGAAATTAAAACCCAATTTATAAACTCTAGCACTTTCCGTATATGAGAATTCAATTTATCTGGAAGAATATTACTTTTAATAAAATATCTAAAACATAATTAAAGTATCCAGTTATAATTTGTCTCATCTGCAGACAAATGAAAAAAAAAATCAGAACACCTAGGTCAAACATCTGATATTCCTAAATAGGGCTGTAAGAATAAATGCAATTTAATTATTAAAACATTTAAATGCTGATTATCTTAAGAAAAAAAATCCTCTAGAACATTTAGTTCTTCTAAGGAAAAAATCTGACATATTGTTAACCCTATCAAATTTTGATGTATAATTGTTCAATCCCTCTTTTAGATAGAAGAGATTTCTTATAAATGTTTCTCTTAGGACAACTTTTCAACTTCATATAAAACTAAACATTACATAATTTAAAAGAAAACTTTTAGGAGGAAAAGTTGTTTCCATAAGTAAAGGAAAAAGAAAAGAATTTTAATTTAACTAAACAAACTTTTTGATGAATTAAAAATGAAGCATGAAAAACTACTAATAAGATAAATTAAGAAAATAAAGACAGTGAATGGGAAAATTTATCTACTGTATTAGATTTGTTAAGGTTGTCTAATTCCAAAGAGATGCTAGAACAGACTTCCTCTATTATCTAAAAATAATAGATTAAAAAAATGAAAGAAAAATACAAAGTCTAAATCAAAATCATAATTGAAAAATGAAGAAAGAGTATTATAAGGATTTTTGGACAGAAGGTACAGAAGAGCTTGAAATACAAAATAGGAGCTCCTCTCCCTCTAAACTAAAGTGATTTATTTCCTTCTAAAAAGGTAATCAATTAATCTGAGACCAATCAACCATTCTATAAAAACATAAAAAAAAATCCTTCACCCCATGATTAAGGAATAAAGAATAAAATCACTAGGGAAAGTATTTGACTGCCAAATTAGGGTTTTCTTTAGATTGCACTACTGAAATGTTATGGAGTCACATCTAAAAAAATCAGTATGTTCTTTGCTTTCCATTGCAAAGTACTTCCTGCCAAGATAAATGTGGAATATGAAGCCACAGCGTAACCTAATCACCAGAGATCTGGGTTTCTGTAGGACTAAAAATACAAAAATCGTATAGTGTCTACCTTTAAGTGTTTTCTGGTGAGACCAGTCTATCAGGGCAACCTGGTCTACCCCAAATATGAGTCGGAGCATACTGCTTCTGCTTTCGCCTTTCAGCCCCAATCTAGGAGCCTTCACAGGCAGTTGCTTCTGTGGCAGACTATTTGTGTGTTAAATTTAAATTTACTGACAAAGAATTAAAGGGAGACTAGTATAGCTATTTCAAGCTATTTAGCTCTCATCAGCTAGCCATGCCCGAGTTCAAATCTCAGAAGGATATGGCTACCTGATGAGAGCTAAATAGCTCGAAATAGCTATACTAGTCTCCCTTTAATTCTTTGTCAGTAAATTTAAATTTAACACATTGTCTACCTTTCTTTAAAATTCAGATCCTACTGTGGGATGGAAACAACATTGGTAGTGGTTTTGAATAATCTTTGGTTAGGGCAAGGATGGGGGTTGTGAATCCATCCTTGCCCTTCTTGACCTCTCAGTAGCTTTTGATACCATCAATTCAGACAATTGGGGTGAACAGCATGGTGCTGCATTGATTCACCTTTTTTTCAGGGTGGTAAGAAGGACTCACTGGAGAATAGCCTAATGCTGGGAAAGATTGAGGGCAATAGAAGAAGGGGATGACAAAGAATGAGGTGGCTGGATGGAGTCACTGAAGCAGTAAGCATGAGCTTAAATGGACTCCAGAAGATGGTAGAGGACAGGAAGGCCTGGAGGAATGTTGTCCATGGGGTCGCGATGGGTCAGACATGACTTTGCAACTAACAACAACAACAAGTTGGGGAAGAGAGACCTTGCCTTCTGCCCCTACAAGGTAGAGTACCACAGGGTTCGGTGCTCTCTTTTGTCCTATTTAACATCTTCATGAGGCCATTGGGTGAGGTAATTTGTAACCACGGGGTGAGATAATTTTTTATTTAGCTTTTTATTGTCTCTTTTGAATAGAAATTAAATGTGTTTTATCTCTATCTTCTCTTATTCTATGTTGTATGTTCTAATATAACAAGAAAGATATTTCTATCTGTATATCTTCCATACCATACATGTTCCACATACATTATTCTTTCACAAAAATGCCCAAACAAAAATGTATCACACCTCTTTTGAATATTTGCAGGTTAATAAAATAGGCCTTCTTATACTGATACTGATGCTCAACTCATACTGATTCCTTTATACACTTGATCATTTTGTCTCTAATAATTACCACCAATTTATTCAGAATATGTATTAAATCAAATACTCTATAATTTCCCAAGTGTTCTTTGGATCCTTTATTAAAAACTGGCAGTGGATCACCTACGTTTTGCTTCTCTGATATTAACAGATGTTAGGAACACATAAACATGTTTTTTTTCAGACTAGTTAAAGGTCAGCTTATTTTCCAGAGCTTGGGGCAGGAACTTAGCAGAATAGGCTGTAGGCTTACTTTTTCAGAGGTTTTACCAGTGTATAAGGAGCAAAATGGAAAAGGCCAGTGTATAGCACAATTCAATATGTGCCTAAAGGAGTGGTGTAAAGGGGAAGGCTTTGAATATATTAGTCACGATGTCAGCAGCTGGTCCAATAAAAAAATGTACAAAAGAGATGGTTTGCATCCACCAAAGAAAGGGACTGAGTTACTCGGCTATAAATTCACAGATTTTCTGAAGGAATATTTAAACTAAACAGCGGGGACAGTGAGTTAATTGATACAGAAATCCCTGTCCCCGGCAATCGAATTATAGGGCTATCAGTGCATGTAACATAGATGTGTGTGTGGACAAGAATATCAACCTTGCTGTCAAGCAAAATCAAGCTTTTAATAGCGAGTGCCACACAAAGTGCACTAACCAAATAGGTGATAAGACAATAGGGGAACTCAGGCACCACACAGGTTATGTAGAAAGTAAACACAGGGTCAGTCATAAAGGACTCAAATGTCTATACACCAATGTACAGAGTATGAACAGCAAACAGGGTGAACTATAAATTCAGGTTAATGAGGGCAGATATGATATTGTTGCCATTATGGAAACATGGTGGGATGAAACCCACATATGGAACACACAGCTAGAGGGATTTAAATTATTTAAAAGAAACAGACCAAATAAAAGAGGAGGTGGAGTTGCTCTCTATATAAGACATAACTACATCACTACAGAAATAGAGCACAACAATGATGAAAACTGTCTTGAATGCATTTGGGTCAATATAAAAGGGGGGGGGAATGACATTGCCATAGGTGTATACTATATGCCACCCAACCAAACAGAGGAAATAGATGAACTTTTTGCTAGTCAGCTAACTAAGGTATGTAGGAAGCACATCACAATAGTAATGGGGGACTTTAACTACCTTGACATCAACTGGGAGACAAACTCTGCACCAAGTGGAAGATCAAACAGATTCCTGACAAACCTAGCAGACAACTTTGTCTCCCAAAAAATAGAGAAGGGAACTAGGGGATTAGCCATTTTGGATCCAATTCTCACTAACAGAAATGAAATGATAGAAGGTGTTGAAGCCACAGGAACCTTGGGAGGAAGTGATCATGCAATATTGGAATTCAACATTATGGAAGAACAAGCAATAGAACACAGTCAAACTAGAGTCTTGGACTTCAAGAGAGCTAATTTCAATAAACTTAGAAAGGGCTTGGGAAGGATTCCATGGATGAGAATCCTCAAGGGGAAAACAACTCAAGAAGTTTGGGAAATTTTGAAAAGTGAGATAATAAAAGCCTAGTCTAGCACAATACCAACAAAGAGAAAAAATAACAGCTCTCAAAAGAAACCAGCATGGCTGCATAAAGAACTCTCTGATAAATTGAAAGATAAAAAGGACAAGTATAGAAAGTGGAAAGAGGGACACATAACTAAGTCAGAATATCAGCAAATAGCCCAAGCCTGCAAAGATGAAGTGAGGAAAGCTAAGGCTCAAAATGAACTCAGGCTTGCAACCAAAGTCAAAAATAACAAAAAAAGCTTCTTTCAACATGTAAAAAACAAGAAAAAAGTGAAGGAAATGAGTGGTCCATTAGTGGGTGACAGTGGCAAGAAGGTAACAAGCAACAGGGAGAAAGCAGAACTATTTAACTCGTTTTTTGCATCTGTCTTTACACAAAGGGAAAAAACAGACCAACCTATCAAAAATAGTGCCATAAAAAACAGAATAGAAACACAAGTTAAGATAGGCAAGAAAACGGTAAGTGAGCACCTGTCCAGCCTAGACGAGTTCAAATCACCAGGACCAGATGGATTACACCCCAAGGTTCTCAAGGAACTGGCAGATGTGATCTCAGAACCACTGAACTATATTTTTCAAAAATCCTGGAGCACTGGGGAACTACCAGAGGACTGGAAAAGAGCTGATGTAGTTCCCATCTTCAACAAAGGGGAAAAAATGGATCCAGGAAATTACAGACCTATCAACCTGACCTCAATACCTGGGAAGATTCTGGAAAAGATAATCAAACAATGAATCAGCGAACACCTAGAGGCAAACAAAGTCATTACTAAAAGCCAACATTGGTTTGTCAAAAACAGATCATACCAGACAAATCTTATTGCATTCTTTGACCAAGTGATAAAATTAGTGGACCAGAGCAATGCTGTGGATATAATTTACTTGGACTTCAGTAAGGCATTTGACAAAGTAGATCACAACCTACTACTTGATAAGATAGAAAGATGTGGGTTAGACAGTATCACCACCAGATGGATTTGTAGCTGGCTGACCGGCAGTACTCAGCGTGTGGTCCTCAATGGAACCGCATCTACATGGAGGGAAGTGTGTAGTAGGGTGCCCCAGGGCTCTGTTCTGGGCCCAGTGCTCTTCAACATCTTCATCAATGATTTGGATGAGGGGATAGATGGGGAACTCATCAAATTTGCAGATGACACCAAGCTGGCATGAATAGCCAACACTCCAGAAGACAGGCTTAGGATACAGGAGGATCTGGACAGACTTGAACACTGAGTAAAATTGTGAGAGCATAATATGGTCCCCCTCTTTTCTCTCTCTCTCTCTCTCTCTCTCTCTCTCTCTCTCTCTCTCTCTCTCTCTCTTAAAATTAATCAAATTAGAGGTCAAAAATTTGCTGCTGCTGCTATCAATATGTTTTCTTGATTTACCAACAGACAGACCCAGCAGAACTTGAAGTTGCTAGGTCATTGGACAGACTTGAACACTGGGCACTATCTAACAAAATGAAATTCAATGGTGAAAAAAGCAAGGTTCTACATTTAGGCAAGAAAAACCAAATGTACAGGTATAGTATAGGGGGTACCTTGCTCAATAGTAGTAACTGTGAGAGGGATTTCGGAGTCCTAGTGGACAATCATTTAAATATGAGCCAGCAGTGTGCTGCAGCTGCCAAAAAAGCCAACACAGTGCTAGGCTGCATTAACAGAGGGATAGAATCAAGATCACGGGCAGTATTAATACCACTTTACAATGCCTTGGTAAGGCCACACTTGGAATACTGCATCCAGTTTTGGTCACCACGATGTAAAAACGATGTTGAGACTCTAGAAAGAGTACAGAGAAGAGCAACAAAGATGATTAGGGGACTGGAGGCTAAAACATATAAGGAACGGTTGCTGGAATTGGGTATGTCTAGTTTAATGAAGAGAAGGATGAGGGGGGGACATGATAGCAGTGTTCCAATATCTCAGGGGCTGCCACAAAGAAGAGGGAGTCAAGCTATTTTCCAAAGCACCTGAGGGTAGGACAAGAAGCAACGGATGGAAACTAATCAAGGAGAGAAGCAACCTAGAAATAAAGAGAAACTTCCTGAACAATTAACCAGTGGAACAACCTGCCTCCAGAAGCGGTGAATGCTCCAACACTGGAAGTTTTTAAGAAGAGACTGGGCAGCCATTTGTCCAAAATGGTATAGGGTTTCCTGCCTGAGCAGGGGGTTGGACTCGATGACCTCCAAGGTCCCTTCCAACTTTATTATTATTATTATTATTATATCTTTTATTCATTAAACATGAACCTCAGTCAACTGAACATTCAAATTGGCTGGCGCTGATGGTTGACACGGGTTGCTACCAGCATCCTAGGTGTCAACCAGGTACCTTCTTAAAATATAAGATGTTCCGAGTAGCGCAGTTTTTTGTAACATTGCTGGAGTTATTGCAGGAAGCTGCAATTTCTTGATGTATTTTGCAAAGTTTTTGGACATAGTTCCCAGTGCCCCGATGACAATGGGTACCACTGTTACACGTTTCATCCATAATCGCGCAGTTTCGATGGCCAGGTCGTGATATTTCGTAATTTTTTCCAGTTCTTTTTCTTCGACTCTGGCATCTCCTGGTACAGCGATATCGATCAGCTGTACGCTTCGGTTCTCTACAACTGTGATATCCGGCGTATTGTGTTCCAAATGGCGATCTGTCTGTATTCGAAAGTCCCACAAGATCTTCACCCTCTCATTCTCAACAACTTTTTCCACCCTGTGTTCCCACGACTTTTCGGACACAGGCAAGCCGTATTTTTTACACAATGCCCAGTGGATTAATTTAGCAACTCGATCATGTCTAGATTTGTAATCAGTTTGTGCGATTTTGCTGCACTCACAGATTAGGTGTGAAACAGTTTCAACTTTGTCATTGCAAAGTCGGCAATTTGGATTGTCAGTGGATTTTTGTATCTTCGCTTTCATGGCATTAGTTTGTAATGCTTGTTCTTGAGCAGCCAGTATTAAGCCTTCCGTTTCTTTCTTGATGGTTCCCATCTTAAGCCATGCCCATGTCAAGTTGTTATCATATTTTCCTTCAATGTTTTTCAACTGCTGTCCATGCAAAGCTTTGGTTTTCCATCTATTTAATCTGTCATCCAGCCGTTTTTCCTTATATTCTGCCTTTGTTTCTGTTATTTTTATAGTGCTCTCTGTTTTCACAGCCTGCAGCAGTTTTTCTGTACTTTGATTCACATAGTCATTCAAACTTCATTTTTCTTCTTCTACAGTTTGGTGGATTTGCAATAGTCCTCTGCCCCCTATTTTTCTTGGCAGGTACAACCTGTCGATGTCACTTCGTGGATGTAGAGCGTGGTGCATATTCAAAAGTTTACGTGTTTTCTGGTCTAGGTTTTCCAGTTCAGCCAAAGTCCAGTTGATAATTCCAGCTGAGTAGCGTATCACTGGGACTGCCCATGTATTAATGGCTTTAATTATGTCTCCAGCATTCAGCTTTGATTTTAAAATTTTGCGGACTCTCCTGATGTATTCTTTTTGCGTTGACTCTTTGACTTTTCCATTCAAGATGTTATCTGCTTCCAATATGCCTAGGTATTTGTAACTGTCATCTTTTGCTAGTGCTTTTACAATACTTCCATTTCCCAGTTCTATTCCTTCTATTTTTGCCATTTTTCCTCGTTGCATGGATAGTACAGCACATTTTTCAAGTCCAAAGTTCATTCTGATGTCGCTGCTAAATAGTTGGACTGCGTTGAGTATTGATTCAAGTTCAGTGTGGCTTTTCGCGTACAGTTTTAAGTCATCCATGTACAGCAGATGGTTTATCTTGCCATGCTGGCTTGAGGTGTAGTATCCCTGTTTTGTGTTTCGTAAGATTATTGTCAATGGAATTAATGCGATGTTGAACAATAGTGGTGAAAGTGAGTCCCCTTGGAAAATTCCTCGTCTGATGTTAATTTCACCAATGTTCTCCCCATTTACTGTTAGGGCTGTTTTCCATTTTTGCATATTTGCTTTCAAAAATGTACATATATTTTTGCTGATTCCAAAGTTTTCCAAACACGCAATAATCCAACTATGGGGTAATGAGTCGAATGCCTTCTTGTAATCAATCCACGCCATATTTAAGTTCGTTTTCCGTCGTTTTGCATTTTTAAGTACCATTTTGTCAATGAGCAGCTGATCTTTTGTTCCTCTTGATTTTTTATAATTTCCTTTTTGTTCTACCGGATACAGACTGTTTTCCATCAGATAGTTGAATACTGAATTTGCCAGTATTCTTGTAAAAAGTTTGAACGTTGTTGGCAAACAAGTAATTGGACGGTAGTTACTTGGTTCTGTGCTTTTTTCTGGGTCCTTCATTATCAAGTATGTTCGGCCAGCTGTTAACCATTCTTCACTTGTGGCATTTTGGAGCATTTCATCAAACTGAGTTGCCATGCTGTGATGGAGGCTGGTGAGATGTTTCAACCAGTATCCATGCAGCTCGTCCAGGCCAGGTGCACTCCAGTTCTTGGCCTTCTTTACTTGTTTTGCAACCATATCAGCGGTTATTACAGTATTCTCCATTTTGTTTTGTGTTGCTTCTTTTTGGATATCTTTGATCCAGGAGGCAGTTTTATTATGTTCCACTGGGTTTTCCCACAGTTCTTTCCAAAAGTTTAAAGTTTTTTCTTTACACGGGAGAACACTAGTTTGGACTTGATTTTCGTCAAGTGACTGGTAGAAGAGGTGCTGGTTTCTTCTGAACTGGACATTTTCACGATATTGTTTTATTCGTCCTTCGTATCTTTCAATTTTCTTTGCTGTTGCTATTACACGCTGTTTTAGTTCTTCCATAGTTTCCGTTATTGTTTTTTCCTCCAGATTATACTTTTTGTATAAACTATTTTTCAGCTTTTCATTCTTTAGTTTTCCTTCTTTCAAGTATTTCAATTTGCTGACATCTCCTCGTAGATTTTTTATTTTATTTTCAAGTCGAATTTTCCACTTTGGTGTTCCAGTGGGCTTCTTTTTTGGCATTTTATAACCCAATTCTGCAGTTATAACAGCAGCTGTACTGTACATTAGTTGGTTTGTTTCATACAGTTAATATGTTGTTCACAGCATTTAGTATATCTTTAACTCGTTTGCTATGCACTTCACGAATGGCAGGCAGTCTTTTTCTTTCTGTGTTTTCATTGATGTGGTTTTCTATCTTTTCTTTCAGCATTTTTGCTAGATCACTTAGCTCTACATTTTTGAGTTGTTGTACAGGGGAATCTTCACCCTGTGTGGCGGCTTCTTCTGCTGGTTGGTCAGTTTGTTGGTTAGTTTGTTCAGGTGTTGGAACATTTTTTTCAGCCTGTTCATCATCATTACTTGTTTTCTTTTTAGCCAATGTTTCTAGTTGTTGCATTTCCACATCTGTAAAAACTTTATTACGGATGATGTAGCGTCTTTGATCCATTAATCGTTGTTCAATTACATCACTTTCTGGATGTTTTTCCTTCCACAGTTGCATCATTCTTTTTTGAAACCCCCTGGCTGTTGGTTCTGTCTGGTAGTAACATTGGATGATTTCTCAATTTTCTTCAGTTGTCCAGGTTTTGCGCTTTTGTTCCAGTCGCTTTACAGTTGTACGCTCTGGTTCCCCAGCAGTAGCAACTGAGCCCTGTGGCCCATTTTCCGACAGATGCCCAGGAGCCATAGCATCTGATGCGGTCCTTGTTGACCCGGGCGATGACCGATCCGGTATGAGATTTTTTTTATTTCTTCTCATCATTAGTGATGGGGGATGCGTGGGTTGGTTCATGGTGGCTAAGCCACTACCGGTCCGGAGATCGATAATCCCATAACCATAGGGACTGAACCCGATAGCCGTCCAGGCCCAGCCACAGGAATATTATTATTATTATTATTAGTATTATTATTATTATTATTATTATTATTATTATTATTATTATTATTATTATTATTATTATTATTATTATTATTATTATTATTATTATTATTATTATTATTATTATTATTATTATTATTATGGTATTGCACCCAAGGCTCCTATTACTATTGGTACTACCCTTGCTTGCTTTTGCCACAGTCTTTCTATTTCTATTTGTAGGTCTTTGTATTTTGTTATCTTCTCCAGTTCTTCCTTGTCTATTCTGCCGTCTCCAGGCACTGCCACATCCACTATCCAGACTTTTTTGTCTTTCTTATCGACAATTGTTAAGTCTGGGGTGTTATGTTGCAGATGCTTGTCTGTTTGAATTCTGAAGTCCCGGAGCAGTTTAATTTTTTCATTTTCTATGACTTTCTCTATTTTATGATCCCACCAATTCTTGCTTACAGGCAAATTATATTTCTTGCAGATCTTCCAATGCACCATTGTTGCTACTTTATCATGCCGCTTCTTGTAGTCAGTCTGCGCGATCTTCTTGCAGCAGCTTACCAGGTGGTCCATTGTTTCTTCAGCTTCTTTGCACTTACTGTCTGTTGCTGTCTTCTCAATTTTGACTTTATATGCATTTGTCCTTAAGGCTTCGTCTTGTGCAGCCATAATTAGTCCCTCGGTCTCTTTCTTCAATTTTCCTGCTCTTAGCCATTTCCAGGTCTTGTTATTATCTGCTTTCCCAGCTATTTTTTTTTAAAATATATTTTATTAAATTTTATATGGGTATGGGAGGGATAGGGATAATATGGGTAGAGGATGGGGTTAGGGAATGGAGTTGGGATAGGGATGGGAATAGGGGTAGGGATAGGAACAGTAGTGGGGTTACCCCCACATAAAAAATCCAATGCTTACACAAGCAGACTCTCGTCCGGGTACACGTATTGAATAACAGTAATTAATACAATACTAAACAATTACAGTCATTAATACTAAAAATAGTCATAAAATAAAATAATTAAGTATAATTTAGCTCTAACGTAATGCTAACCATTGATAAAAATTTTCCCATGTCCTAAAATACACTGAATCCTCTTTCTCCTTAATCTCCAACGTCAATCTGTCCATTTCTGCACATTCTAAGATTTTCATAATTATAATCTGATCGTGTGGTAAATTTTCATTTTTCCAAAATTGAGCAAATACAATTCTCGCTGCTGTCAATACATGTAATATTAAATATTCATTCTCTTTACCATAATTAAATCCTAATATTCCTAGCAAAAATAATTCTGGTTTATATTCTATTTGTATTTTAGTCATCTTTTCTAACCATTTATGAATTTTAAACCAAAATTTCTTAGCTTTAGGACACATCCACCAAATATGATAATAAGTACCTGGTTTTTCTTTACATTTCCAACAAATATTTGATACATTTTTAAACATTTTCACTAATCTAACTGGTGTCATATGCCATCTATAAAACATTTTATATAAGTTCTCTTTATATGAAGCTGCTTTAGTAAGTTTAATATTTCTCTCCCAAAGCTTTTCCCAGTCTTCCAAGTCTATGGAATATCCAAAGTTTTTTGCCCACACTATCATTGTTTCTTTTACTTGTTCTTCTTCCATCTTCCAATTTAATAGAAATTTATAAAGTTTCTTAATCAAATTTTCATCTGTTTTCAAAAGTGTTTTGTCAAATACTGTCTGTTCTTTATAAAAGTCCATTACTTTTACATCTTTTTCATATCTTGTTTGAATTTGCAGATAGGACCACCATGTTAAGTCAATGCCTTGTTGGTAGAGATTTAGTCTGTCTTTAAGTTTTCCATCCTTATCTAAAATGTCTTTATAAGTAACAAGTTTGTCATAGTTAATTAAATTTGGATAAGCAAATGCTTCCATTGTTGAAAGCCACTCTGGTATTTTCATATATATTTTATGTTTAATTTTCTCCCACTCTGAGAGCAACACATTCCTTATGGCATGTCTTTGGAAATATTTATGTACTTTGTTTTTCTCATACCATAAGAACGCATGCCAGCCCATTTGTAAGTCATGTCCCTCCAAATAAAGAAGTCGTTTATTTCTCAGCATAATCCATTCTTTGAGCCAAAGTAATATAGACGCTTGGTAATAAAGTCTCCAGTCCGGAAGTCCAAAGCCCCCTCTATCTTTTGTTTCTTGTAGTAGTTTAGTTTTAATTCATGCTTTCTTCCCTTGCCATATAAATCTCAATATTGTTGAATTTAAATCATCAAAAAATTTCTTACCCAATTTAACAGAGATCGTTTGAAATAGAAAAAATATTTTTGGTAAAATGTTCATCTTCACAGTCGCTATTCTGCCTAACAATGTCAATTGAAGATTTTTCCACTTTTCCAAATCTACTTTTATTTGTTTCATTAGTTTTTCATAATTATCTTCTTTTATTGTTGTATATTTTGATGTTAAATAGATTCCTAAGTATTTAACTTTTTTAGCCATTTGAAGATTTGATCTTTCTGCAAGTTGAGATCTCTGTTTGTCTGTTAGGTTTTTTGTTAATACTTTAGTCTTTTCTTTATTTATCTTCAAGCCTGCTACATCTCCAATTTCCTCTATTTTCTGCAGCAGTATAGTAACTGTTTCCAATGGTTCCTCTATAATAAAGACTAAATCATCCGCAAAAGCCTGTAATTTATATTTTTGTTCTTTTATTTCCAATCCTTTAATTTCCGTATCTTGTCTAATGTCTCTAGCCAACACTTCCAGTGTAAGAATAAATAACAAGGGGGATAGTGGACATCCCTGTCTTGTGCCTTTTTTGATATCAAAGCCATCTGTATATTTTCCATTTAAAAATATCTTTGCTGTTTGTTTATTATATATTGCTTGAATCGCATTTATAAAGTTTTTGCCAAAGTCCATTTCCATCAACTGTTTCCCAGCTATTTATTTAATGTATTGGCCGTGTAGTGCTTTGTCTTCCCATGCCTCTATTCTGTTCTTCATTTGGTCTTTCTTGTAGGCCAGTTTGGTCTCTCCAGTAGTCAGTAAGCCTTCCTGATGTACTAATTTCAGTGAATTTTCATCACTGTCCTTCAGATATTCTTCCAAAGCCATTTTTTCTTCATCAACCATCTGATGTACTTGCAGCATTCCACGCCCACCTATTTGCCTTAGTAGATAAAGTCTGTCAATGTCAGTGCGTGGACGAAGGGCATGATTCATTGTCATTATTTTTCTGGTCTTCCTATCCATTGCTTTTAGTTCTGCTTGAGTCCAGTCCACTATTCCAGCTGTGTATCTAATGACTGGAATTGCCCAGGTGTTGATTGCCTTCACGGTATTTCCTCCATTGAGTTTGGACTTTAAGATCTTCTTCATTCTCTTGAAGTATTCACCTCTAATCTTTTTCTTGACTTCAGTGTGCTTGATGTTGTCAGCTTGAAGGATACCCAAGTATTTGTAGTAATCTTCCTCATCCAGACTCTTAATGTTATTTTCGTGGGGCATCTTGATTCCTTCAGTTTTCACTATTTTTCCTTGTTTGATAGTAAGCGTGGCACATTTGTCCAAGCCAAACTCCATTGCAATATCTTGGCTATATATATGGACAGTGTTGAGCAGTGATTCTATTTCAGATGATGTTTTTCCATACAACTTCAGATCATCCATGTAAAGGAGGTGGGATAGTCTGGCAGATGTTTTTGATGTTTGATAGCCATGTCCTGAGTTATTCAGTACTGTTGACAGAGGAAACAGTGCAATAACAAATAGTAATGGTGATAATGAATCTCCTTGAAATATTCCTCTCTTGATATTAATCTCTCCCAGTCTCTCACCATTGACCTGCAACTGTGTCTTCCATTGTGCCATCGATCTTTGCACAAATTTTCTGATGTTTCTACTGACTCCTGTTATTTCTAGGCACTTGATTATCCAGTCATGTGGCAGAGAGTCAAATGCCTTTTTGTAGTCAATCCATGCCACATTCAGATTGGTCTTCCTTTTCTTGCAGTTTTCCAAGATCATTTTGTCTATTAGGAGTTGATCTTTTGATCCTCTACTATTGGGGCGGTTTCCTTTCTGCTCCGGTGGAAAGATATTGTTTTCAATTAGATGCTGTTGTACTGCATCAGCTACCACACCAGTTAGCAATTTGAAAGTTGTTGGTAAGCAGGTAATTGACCTGTAGTTGCTTGGTGTTGCCCCTTTTGCTGGATTTTTCATTATTAGGTAGGTTTTCCCAGTTGTTAGCCACTTTTCAATTTCTCCTCCTTGTAGTATATTGTTGAACTGCTTGGCAATGAGTGGGTATATAAAAGTTAGATGTTTCAACCAAAACCAATGCAGTTCATCTTCACCTGGTGCTGACCAATTTTTTTATCTTCCTTGCTCTTTTTTCTACCATTTTTGTTGTTATTACTAGTTGTTTCATTTCAACTTCTGTTTTATTTGCACCCATCTCTTTTAACCAAGCCACATTGTTGTATTTCTTTGGGTTATCCCATATCTGCTTCCAGAACTGCACTGTTTCTCC
Source organism: Azemiops feae (assembly GCA_023970755.1). Classification (NCBI taxonomy): domain Eukaryota; kingdom Metazoa; phylum Chordata; class Lepidosauria; order Squamata; family Viperidae; genus Azemiops; species Azemiops feae. Next base: position 193,255 of record JALGBA010000060.1, on the reverse strand, counting down.
ATTGATGGATTGGTAGAAATGTTTCTGATTGGATTGAAATTGGAGGTTCTGCCTATAGTTTGCAATTTGAGCTTCGTATCTACTGATTTTCCTGGCTATAGCTGTTATTTGTTGCTTTATTATTTCCAGTGCTTCCTTGATCTTCCTTGTTTCTAAGTGGTATTTCTTGATTAGGTATTCTTTGGTCTTCTCGTTCTTCAGCTTCTTTTCTTTCATCTGTTCTAGCTTGCTTGCATGTGATCTTAACTTGCTGATCTTATTTTCTAGTCTAACCTTCCATTTTTGTGGTGCACTGTTTGTTTGTTTTTCTTCTTTGTTGATTTTGCATCCCAGGTATTCAGTTATAACTGCAGCTGTGCTGTACATTAGTTGGTTTGTTTCTTGCAGTGAATTGGTGCTTATACTTGATATTGCAGTATTTGCATCTTTTAATGCTTGTGCTAGCTGTTTCTTTGTAACAAGCTTCAATGCATATTATTATTATTATTATTATTATTATTATTATTATTATTATTATTATTATTATTATTATTATTATTATTATTATTATTATTATTATTATTATTATTATTATTATTATTATTATTATTATTATTATTATTATTATTATTTCACTGAGAATAATATGGCTTAATAGTGGGCTGTATCATTTTCATACTGTCTCTGTCTCTTTTTCAGTTATTATGCAAACTCTAGCATCCCATCTTTTGATATTCCTTTGCTCTTTATTTAAAACTAAGTTTTGATTTGATGCCAGATCTTAAAATAAAAGCAAAACAAAGAAGGAGAAAGAAAAATTGAAGTCACTGTTTTCTCCATGACCATAAGGGAGAAAGGAATGGTTTCCTGTTGTGATGTAAATTAAGTATTAAAGGAAATTAATTGATTTGCTATTATCTAGACCTTTCAGCAGGATTTTCATTTTCTTTTTTAAAAACCTGAGGTTACATGAAAGGTGTCTCCATAAATAGTTCAAATACAAACTGAACAACACATAATTAAGTAGGGCAAGGGAACTATGGGTGCAAGAACAAACCAAGGTGTGATTATGGGAAAAGAATATAGGTTTCTGCTTTCCAATCTACCAATATATTCTGCAGTCTGAAAATATACTCAGCACTACGGTATGAAGAAATCTATTAGGTCTTCCCTAAATGTTGCTAGTTCTTCTTAACCTTTAAAATTACATTCCTGTTAATTCTAATTGTGGAAATTCTCTCCAACTGCGTTTATTCTTTTTTTTGTATTGATGCCAGATAGAGAAAGTCTTCAATTTTTTAGCAGGTTATATGCATTTCAGGAATGTGTTTTATAAATTACTTGAAATAAGAAGAGAATTGTAAAGAAATTCTCATGGCTAGAGCAAAGGTGATTTTTTTCCCCTAGAGTACAGGAGTCACACTCATTCATTTATTGACAGATTGGCTGACTAATTAATGAAGCTTTTAGGTTGATGTCTGCCTTTCCATGTAGATCTAATCTGCATTAGATCATCCTTATTTTGTAATATGCATATTGTTAGGTCTATTTGAAAATTCTTTTACATCTCTTTTCTTTGGTATTGGTATATACACTGATATTTTCAATCTGTTGGGCACTGTGTCATTTTCCAGATTTGTTGGTATAGTTGGATTAAAACCTTTACAGATTCTTTTTCTGTTGCTTGCTATATTTCTGTAGACGTTCTCCTGCTGCCCCGACCCAACTCTCGCAGAGCGCCCTTCTCCTGCTGCCCCAACCCAACCCTTGCAGAGCGCCCTTCTCCCACCACCCCGACCCAACCCTCATAGAGCGCCATTCTCCCACCGTCCTGATCCAACCCTTGCAGAGCGCCCTTCTCCCGCCGCCCCAACCCAACCCTCACAAAGTGCCCTTCTCCCGCCACTGCTTCTCCTTCATGATCCATTGCCGCTGCCACATGCAAGGGAACAAAGGAAGTTTTTTTGGGGGGGGGAAAGTCAGTCAATCAATTCCAACTTCATGATCTTTCACAAGAAGTTGGAATTGATTGATTGACCTTTTTTTCCCCAAAAAAGCTTCCTTTGTTTCTTTGCACGCGGTAGCGACCGCGGATCGCAAAGGAGAAATGGCACGGGGCTGGGAGTCAGGTAAGGAAAGAAAGGCAATTTCTGGGGGGAGCGAGGATTTCTTTCCTTACCTGCCCCACTTGTTCCGAGGCTGCTTTCTGCTCAGACGTGTTGCTCTTGCCAATGGCCCGACCGCCCACTTCAGCACCCTCCCTCCCCGAGCCTCCATGCTCCACCTGCTGCTTTGGTCGGCCTGCCAGCCCCTACCTCAACGCCCTGCCCACCACCACCCAGCACAGCCACCCCAGGGCTGCAGGGGCTGGCCTGGAATGGGAAGGGCACGCGCCCCACCCTCCTGCCACCATGCAGGGTAAGGTTGCCACGTCTGCCCCCAGCCAGATGCCCTCCCTCAAGCTTTTTTTACTAACCTGCCTTTCAGCTGCATTCCCTTTCTTCGTTCGCTTCTCATCCTTCGCCGCATATTTATGGGACTATCGGTTAAAAAAAAAAGTTCCATCAGACTTTCTAACTTCTTGAGATCTCGTGAGAAGTTAGAAAGTCTGATGGAACTTTTTTTTTTTTTTACCGATAGTCCCACAAACATGCGGCGAAGGTTGTGAAGCGAACAGAGAAACGGAATGCAACTGAAAGGCAGGTTAGTAAAAAAAACACTTGGGAGAGGTGGGAGTGGGCGCGGCAACCTTACCCTGTGCGGGTATTGATGCAGGTTGCTCATGGATGGAACTGAAGGCCTAGGACTGGAGTGACGGCGCACATGCCCACAGAGAGGACTCGGTGTGCCACCTGTGGCACGCGTGCCAGACGTTCGCCACCACGGTTATAGATAATTTGATTTCTGTATGCTCAGTCTGCTGATATCCATGTTAATATGTATTATTTTGGCTGCTTTAAAAATGTGGTAGTAATGAAGAAATAACTGGAATGGCAGAAAATAAGTCATTCTTCTGCTTTGTGTCTATTTCCTAAGCTGTAACATCCATCTATATTTCTGTGTTTACTGTTTCCAGCTTTGGTATTTCAGTCTCTAATCAATAGCAGCATATCTTGCTGGCATGTCCAGAACTTGCTTCTATGTTCTGTTGATTATACTTTCAACTTGATTGTAAAACCTGTCAACTTCCTCTTATTCTGCACCAATGGATGGAGTATAAACTTGGATAACGAACATTTTATTTTATTTTTTTAATATATTTTATTGATTTTTTGCAATAACAATCCTTGGTGATTAGTAAACAGCGTGTTGTCTGGGTTCATATATTTGAAAAAACAATCAATAATTAATTTCTATAATTCCATTATCAATATATTAATTAATAATATGTAAATGCCACTTCCATATGATATGCTTTCTAGGCAAAATCCAAAATATGCTTTCATTCTTTTTGCCAATTAAATTCTTACCCCAGTTTTTTTATCTGAAAAATCAAGGTTACATTTGCAGGCAAAGGCTTCCCCTATTTTATTAACAAGATAACAACCAAGTGAGAGTGACCGGGCTAAGGTTTTAAATTGTGTAAATTGCAGAAGATAATGATCATCTCTTTTTTAAATATATTTTATTGATTTTTTGCAATGACAATCCTTAGTGCTTTGTAAACAGCGTGTTGTCTGAGTTCACATATTTGAAAAAACAATCAATAATAATTAATTTCTATAATTCCATGATCAATATATTAATTAATAATATGTTTCCTTGATCTTCCCTTCTTCCAATGGTATTCTCCTTTGTCAACATTAGATAAATATAATAATATTTTCAGTGCATACAAGGTTGGATATAAACATTTTTTGTGTTTGTACAAATAACAATGACATCCATATATAACATCTTTTCTAATTAACTTATATTTCAATTGTATTTGTCATCTTATTAGGTCACTATGTATCCTGTTTTCAAAATTCTTATTAAAACTTAATTTCCCCTCAGTATTCAAACCATTCTTATCAGTCATAATTTTCTCAAAATTGATTACCTAAATATCCAAATTTTTCATTTACATACACCATTCCAATATTTTCATATTTCATATATTATAAAACTACTTGATAGATAACCTTTACTGTCATTTTTATATTGTGGGCACAATGGCACACATAAAAAATGAAATTTAGTTGCCCGCTCTCAAAGTGAAACATATACATGACACACACCTAAACATACTATGTGCAACATATATATAGACCCACATCCCTACATATACATAGCAAATAAATATTAAATACTGTCCATCTTGAATATATAACGGAAGGAGGAAGCTTGAGAGTTCGCAAGGTTAATGCTGTATGGAATGAAACTATGGCTGAATCTGGATGTTCTGTTACGGATACCACGAAGCCTCCTCCCAGAAGGTAACAAGGAAAACAGGTCGTGAAGAGGATGTGTAGTGTCCCAGATAATCTTACGGACCCTGCTCAAGCAACGCTTCTGTGCTATGTCCTGGATGGGAGGGAGGGGACTGCCAATTATCTTTTCGGCCATTCTCACCATTCTCTGCACCGCCTTCCTATCTGAAGCAGTGATGCTTCCAAACCAGACTGTGATGCTGTATGACAGGATGCTCTCAATCGTCCCCCTGTAGAAAGTGGTCAGGACAGGGGAAGGAAGGTGTGCTTTTCTCATGTGACGCAGAAAATGCAGGTGCTGCTGTGCCCGCTTTACCAGTTTCTCACTGTTGAGCGACCAAGCCAGCCTACTCGTTAGCTGCACACCCAGGAATTTGATGCTGGTAACTATCTCCACAGGTGAATCATTGATGCACCGAGATGTGTGGCTGTGCCTGCCTTTTCTGAAATTGACAATGATCTTTTTGGTTTTTCCGGTATTTAAAACTAGGCTGTTTTCCTTACACCAGTTCACCAACCCCTCAACCTCCTTGTGGTAAGCTTCCACCTTGTCATCATGAATAAGGCCCACTACTGTTGTATCATCTGAGAACTTCACAATATGGTTGGTGGCAAACCTAGCACAACAGTCATGGGTCAACAGGGTGAACAGCAGCGGACTTAAGACGCAGCCCTGAGGAGAGCCTGTGCTCAAGGAAATGGTATTAGAAATATTTGTTCCAACTCGCACATATTGGGCCTGTTGGTAAGAAAATCAAGAATCCAGTTGCACAAAGGAGTGTTTAAGCCTAAGAGGCCCAGCCTAAGAGGCCCAGTTTGTCTACTAGATGCTGGGGAATGATTGTGTTAAACGCCGAACTGAAGTCGACAAACAACAAACGCACGTGAGCATTTCTTTCCTCTAAGTGCTTCAAGCTCAGATGGAGAACGGAAGAAATAGCATCCTCCATAGAGCGATTTGGTCGGTAGGCAAACTGAAGCGGGTCAAATGCTGGCGGGAGGCTAGGTACAATAATGTCCTTTATCAGCTTCTCAAAGCATTTCATAATGGTGGATGTCAGTGCAACCGGACGGTAATCATTGAGGCCTGTAATTGTGGACTTTTTTGGCACTGGCAAGATGATGGCCGTCTTAAAACACGATGGGACCACTGCCTGCTGCAATGAGAGGTTGAAAATATCAGTGAGAACACAAGCCAGCTCCTCTGCGCATTCCCTGAGGACACATCCAGGGATGTTATCTGGGCCTGCTGCTTTCCGAATGTTAACTGTCTGCAGTGTTTTCCGGACAGAGGTGATATCAAAGCTAGGCACTTGCTCATCAGGATGGGGCACAGCTTTCCTAGCAGGAGTACTATTTGATGCCTCAAATCTACCAAAGAATGCATTCAGTTTGTTTAGGAAGTCTGTGTCATCCTTACATCTCGATGGAGCCACCTTGTAATCCGTAATGGCCTGGATCCCTTGCCACATTTGCCTGGTGTTTGTTTGGTCCTGAAAAAAGTTCTGGATTTTCTGGCAATGGGCTTGCTTTGCACCTTTTACGGCACTTTTCAGATTTGCTCTGGCTGTTCTAAGTGCCGGCATGTCACCAGATTTAAAAGCCACATTCTGTGCTTTCAGCATCTTGCGGACCTCATACGTCAGCCACGGTTTTTCATTCGCCCTCACAACAAAGCTTTTCAGGACACAGACATCTTCTATGCACTTTTGGATATATGCAGACACCGTGGTGGCATACTCCTCAACATTTGTATGTTGGCTATCAGTAGCTGCTTCCTTAAACATGCCCCAATCTGTACATTCAAAGCAGTCTTGTAATGCTTCTATAGCTCCCTCTGTCCAAATCCTCACCTGCTTTACTGTAGGTTTCACTCTGACTAATAAAGGTTTATATGCTGGAATAAGCAGCACTGAGAGATGGTCAGAGGAGCCCAGGTGAGGGCGGGGGATAGCTTTGAAAGCCTTCTTGATGTTGGAATAAGCAAGATCCAGTGTATTGTCCCCTCTGGTTGCAAAGTCCACATATTGATGGAAATGTGGCAGGGTATCTTTCAAATCCACTTGGTTAAAGTCTCCCACTGCAATAAATGCACCCTCTGGGTGAGTAGTTTGTAAGTCACTGATGATATGGTGGAGAACCTTCAGGGCCTCTTCTCTGTTTGCATCAGGGGGGATATACACAGCTGTGATAATGGTAACAGAGAATTCTCTAGGCAGATAGAAGGGTCTGCATTTGATGGTCAGAAGCTCCACATCTGGGGAGCACAGACTTGAAACCACCTTGGCATTATTACACCATCTGTCATTTATATATATATATATAAAAGTACTATACTACTTATATATCCTATAACACTCACATATAACATTTTTTTCTGAATGGCTTATATTTCAACTATATTTATAAAAGTCATCTTGTTAAGTCACTATATGTCCTGTTTTCAAAATTCTTATTTAAGCTTAATTTCCCCTCAGTATTCAAATCATTCTCTCAAAATTAATTATCTTTAAATATCCAAACTTTCCATTCACATACATCATCCCAATATTTTAATATTTCATATATTGTAAAAAATACTATACTACTTATATCTCTTATCCCTCTTACTATAGGATCCCTTTATATACAAAATTATCTATTCTTTTAACCATATTCAAACAAATGTTTAATCATGTACTACTCCATCTGGTAAGTCAAATCAAATCTCTTAAATCTAACTCTAGCCTTCTTCTTTTGCCAAATAGCCTTCCAAATTAGTATATTCTGCTTGCCAGGAAATTCCTGTATTTTTGTAAGTGTTGTTGGGAGTGAGAAGGACAAGTTGAGCAAGATATATCCTTTTTGTTTCCCAGACTCTGATGATTTTCCTGGCAACTCTTTAATCCATTTTGTTAAATCTTCTTTCTTATCCTCAAATTTGTTTTGAAGTCCTGATGGATAAAATATATTTTCTATATTCGTTGTTATGGTAAAATCTTGTAGATTTTTTTCTGTTTGTGTTAAATTGTAGTTCTCTTCATTTGTAGCTTCCCTATTTAAGTCACTTTCTTCTAGTTTGTGTTCTGTTATCTGATTTGTTTGTTCATTCTTTATCGTTGTTTTCTGAGAGTTTTTTAATTGTAAGTTTAGATTGAAGATGTGCTCAATTATGTCATCAAAGTTGTTTTTGATTTCATCGTGATTTGATACTATTGTCATTTGAATCTGTCGCAGCATTGCATACATTTCCTCCTGAAAAGTACTTGTTTTGTCTTGGAGTATTACTCCTGCAGATCTCTGATGTTCCAGGCTAGATCTTTCAGAGGTGTATATTAGGTGTGGTTTCCTGTCCCTTTTAGATAAATTTGCAATATCCATTTCATCTCCTTCCTCCAAATAGTCTTTTACCAATACCATAGTCTCTATAATTAGCCTTATCAAACCAGCCAATCTCAAAATCCAAACAACCAAATCTTATATAGTTCTTATCTTTATATATGGCTTTTGTAATTCAATGTGTTTCCAATTGTCAAGGCATCAGTGAAAGCAGTATTTTATAACAATTCTTCTATTCAGGGGTCAATTATCAACCAGTCAGGGTTGCAATCCAGAATGTTTAGCCACCTTGAAGCCTTCTAGTAAATTCCCCCTAGAAGATTAGCCAAGAGCCAAAGTTTTTATTTTTCTGCAAACAATTCTTGAGCTTAGACAACAGTTAAAGTTTTCTTTTTCTGCAGGCACTTTTTAAGCTTATAGATGGCTCAATATGTTTTCTTCCTTTGTTCCCAGCTGTTTTCTATTTGGCTGAAGGTTATTAAAATTCAAGGGAACAGATTATTCTTTGTTTCTGGGTGTCTTGCCAATTTCTGAGTCAGAGTTACTGTTGTTCTATGCTCTGATTCTCCACTAGATGTCAGTAGTTATTTATTTTCCAACTTTTTCAAATAAGAATTTTTTTTATATATATATAATTTCATCAAAGCTCTTTAGGGTGTAAAATCTTAATGGTTTTCTTAATTTTCAGATTTATCCAGACTATAGTGTTATTAATTTCACTTCAGTATATTTATTTCCCCCTTAGAAGTTAATTCACTGCTTCCATCTATGGAGGGATGGGGATTTAGTCCCCTCGCTCACTTTTGGAGGATTTCTTGTTTTGAGGATCATTTCCAGGGAATCAATTACAAAATAGAAGTGAGAAGATCGATATTCTCATCCAGTTTCAAGCACGCTGTTTACCATTGTTCTGGTTCATGCTTTTGGACTGCTTGTAGCTTGGGCTAGATACTGATGTACAGCTAGCCTGTCTCCTGTCAGGTTGGAGGGTTTCCCCCAGATTGAGCGGATCGAGTGCTGTCATTCTGCGATCATCAGGGCATCCCTCCTTCTTTGTTGCCTCTTTGGGGTGACTTTGGACCCATTTAGGGCAAAATCAGCCATGGGGTGTGGAGCCCCACAATCCCTCGGCCGTGTCACTACAGAGTGGAACCAGAAGTCCTGGAGAACCAACATTTTAAATGGTTGTCTGCAAAGTCTAATTCAGGATGTCAAACTGGCGGCCTGCGTGCAGGCCACACCCACCCCAGCTCAGCAAAGGCAAAAAACATTGTGATATGTCACAATACGTCACGTGATGCAGTCAAGTTTGATACCAATGGTCTAATTGAAATTATAAAGTCTTTGATTGAATTGAAACCAAGTACTGTCTTTGTTATATCCTTCCTGATTATGGAATCATCATTGTTTTTTTCTTGTTTTCCTTTTTTTCTTTTTGTTCCAGATAGTAAACAGTATGTTCTTCTGACTGAAACTATCCAATCGCAGGTCATTTCAATTTGTTAATGCCCAAGATGTCAATGTGTAGTACATTCGTTCACTGTGTCAAGGTTTCCCATGTTCATGTTTCCTGCCTTCCATGTTCCCACTATAATTCAATATTTCCAGCCTCAGATTATTTTTCCCTGCATGATATTATTATCAGCTAAGTGTCTAAAAGAGTTTAATCTGGTGATATCATAAACACCATTATTATTCCAAAAGATCTTCAGGTCTTCCTCAATATTATATTGAGTACCATCTGATCTGAAGGGCCCATCATCTGACACTATATTGCCAAACACTTACTTACTTACTTACTTTCTTTCTTTCTTTCTTTCTTTCTTTCTTTCTTTCTTTCTTTCTTTCTTTCTTTCTTTCTTTCTTTCTTTCTTTCTTTCTTTCTTTCTTTCTTTCTTTCTTTCTTTCTTTCTTTCTTTCTATTTTGCTGCCATCTTGCTGTGAGGTGACTCTTGATCTTTCCTATCCATGTGGTTTTCAGAACTGGTCTACCACTGCCTTTTCCTATGCAATATGAAATCACATTGTTGTGATAAATGACATTGTTGTGATCATCTAAAAGAATCATCTGCCTTCAGCACCTTCTTATATCACTGCTAACTAATATAGGTGCTTGCTTGCTTGCTTTTACTGGGTAGCTGAGATGATGTTCACACCTTGGGTGACCTTACTTGAAACATATTCTTGGCATATATGCATGATATGCTTCACTAATTACACCCAGGGATATCTCTCCACCTGCCAGGATGAAGTAGCATACAGGAGAGAAAAATATCCCTTTTTTCAAACATACATATCCCTAGAACAGGGCAAGCTGACATTATGTTTCAGCATGTTATTTCTATGATTTTCTTTGTAAAGCATTTTGTATAATAAGCTCAGGCATTCTACCCTTTCAGACTGTTTACATAGTTAAGAAGGATATATAAGACAAAGAGAAAATATTTGGAACTTCATTGGTGGCTGATGCCCAAGTCCCTATTTAATCCAGAGGCTACAAACAATAAATGCTGTTTCTAAGAATCGTGATCTGCAGGGGAAGTCTGAACTTTAAGGACCCAATTAGGATTTCAGGTGTTTGAAGTGTGGGCTGCAAATGTTTTATGCATGACTCCAGGTGTATATTCTAAGGAAATGAAACATCATTTAAATGCAGCAAAGCAAGTGAGTAGTGCCTACGGGCAAAATGGGGCAAAATAATCACATTTGGGAATGCAGAAAATTGCACTATTTTCAACATTTTACAGAATAGCCAGAACCCTTAATTTCAAATACTTAATTTTGCCCTAGCAGTGAGAATCAGAAAAATCAGAGAAGTGAAAGCTGTTCAAAGACTGTTTTCACTTACCAAATTCTCAGAAGTGCATCTTGCAATATATAACCTGACTAGCAGCCATTTCTTCCAAAAAGCAAAAAAAAAAAAAGTTGTTGAATTTGGTTTTGTTTAAGGAAATGCTTTTTCTTTTTTTCTTTTTTTAGCAAGAACATTTATTGCGTTGACAATAAATATAGAGGGAGGGGCATTTTACTGTTTTCTTCCAATGCCTTCTATAGATTTGTTTTGGTATTTTATTTTTTATCCATTATGTTACATGCAAAATACATATTGTTGTATGCAAAAGTATAAAAACTAATGCATAGGGCTGCAATTATTCTTAGTATGAATTCTGTAAACCTACAAATGAGCAAGAATGTCTGAAGTCTTTATTGTAGTGTACATTCAGTTCAAGAAAGTCATTGCTGGGAGAAATCTCCCTCCTCCGGCCTTATGGAAGAAAGTTATGACATGATTCCATCCCATAATATGATCTTCCCTTCCTTGACACAGGAAGGTAAAACTATTGTGCTAAAAATTTTGATGGATATAAATTTGGGTGTTCTGCTCAGATTTTCAAGGGGAGTGAATACTACCACCAAATAAAATTCATTAGTGTGTTCATGTTTCTATGATCAAATTTCAGCAAAAAGAATGATCTAAAGAAAGAGATCTTGTGTTGGAGAATAGTTTATCTCAAAATAAAAATTAGCAGGTACCTAACAGAAAAGGCCTTTACTCTGGCACAGTGACATGCTTTTCGCTGAGCTGTGAAGGCTGATTTAGAAAGATTCCCTATCCTGAAAATCTGAGCAGAACACCCAAATTTATATCCATCAAAAATTTTAGCACAATAGTTTTACCTTCCTGTGTCAAGGAAGGGAAGATCATATTATGGGATGGAATCATGTCATAACTTTCTTCCATAGGCCTGTGACTCTGGACAGACAGAATAACAGTGTTAGAAGGGACTTTGGAGGTCTTCTAGTCCAACCCTTTTTCCATTAGGAGTCCCTATACCATTTCAAACAAATAGTTCTCCAATCTCTTCTTAAAAACCTCCAATGTTGGAGCACCCACAACTTCTGGAGGCAAGTCATTCCACTGATTGTTATCATTGCCAGGAAATTTCTCCTTAGTTCTAGGTTCCTTCTCTCCTTGATTAATTTCCATCCATTGCTTCTTGTCCTGCCCTCAGGTGCTTTGGAGAATAGGTTGACCCCCGACTTCTTTGTAGCAGCCTCTTAGATATTGGAACACTGCTATACTACTGTTATTATGCATCTACAGCATATACTTCTACAGTACCTCTATTATACAGATATTCATACTAGCCTTATCTCACCATTTCTGCATAAATACACAAGGCAACAGGACAATTTTACAGACCCTGCTGTTTTCTGATACCAGCCCCATTACAACATACAATGTTGCCAGGTTCTATGCAGTGCTCAGAATTCATTGGATGATAACCTGTGCTATAAAAACTAGATTTAATGAACACCTAGTTCACCATATCTGATGCTCCTACACTTTCTTTTAAATTCTTATTTAAACTTTCTATTTTAATTCATGTATCTTTTATATCTTTTAGCTTTTCAGATTTTTTACTGATTTTTATTTTTACTCCAATGTATCCTCTATGTTTCTTTAATAACTGTACCTCACTTCCCAAAGCTGGTATACGGCCATACTAGAGAAAGATTAATGTGTCTCAAAGGACAAGCATGTGGTGAGTTGCATTAAAAAGGGTTCTTGAAGAATTTACATTCAAAAAGAAAAAAAAAATCCCACAAGGCAAGTTCAGTATCTGGTGATATTTTAGTTATTGTATTCTTCACAAAAATAAGGAAGTCGCTTGACATTGTCTTCTTCCAGGATTTTCATAATATAGTCTGCAAGCCAGATCTGATCTTGCATAGTATTTTCAAGATTAGCTAATGTCAGCTAGGTGCTACCACTTGGTGGCTCTGTGACACATTTTACATTAGATAAATTAGAAGACTATAATATAAAGTTCTACTATATTATGAGATGTGAACATAAACAGTTACTACATCCACATTTTTTTAAAAAGAAAATGTTCAGAAAACAAATGCTGGATCTGATTATCGTTCTGCCTACCACCAACAAGAAGCACATAGGATTTTTTAGCAGTTAACATATCTTGGCATTCAAGCAATGATGACAATATTTGCCTCCCTGTTAGACGTTAACAGCGAGGTGAACCTTGTTACACCATGTCATCTGTTAAGGGAGGGGTCTCTTTTTCAGTTTAGAATCTCATACAAACAATTCTTCCTCATGTGCAAAACTTCAGCATCTATATATCTTTCTATACTTTGGTCTTCAAAGAAATAATTACTACAATTCATGTCTTTTTCTATGTAGCCTTTTGATACCATGTGCTTTCAGCTGGCAAGGAGCATGAGAAACCAGTTTCTGTTGCTCTTTCCCCTGGTATTTGCAATCAGGCTCCCACCTCCCCCTTTCTTAACATATTCAAAGTGATAGGAAACTATGAAGCAGACACATACAGGAAGTTCTTCTATAAAGGGCTGGCAATCTCCTGCCAACAGAATTGTTATGATTAATTGCCATCTCTATAGAAGGTAGAATGTTTTGAAGCAAGGGAAAAGATAAAAATGGCCTCAAAAATTTAAAGGGTCAAGCAATTTAACTGGCTAGAAAATAACCAATTAAGCAAAGGAGAACATGTGAAAGGTGAATCGGTTCTTAATGACAAGTGATAATGACAGGTCACAGAAGTGCTCTTGAAATCAAGCAAAATCACATTTTGCTCTTTCTGTCTGTCTCTCTCTTTCGCACTCTCCCCCCCCCTCTCTTGGTTAATCTTGATGTGTAAATATGAGAAAGAATAAAAACTGTGCAATGCTATTAATTCATAAATGGCAAATTTTGTGAGAAGAACTCATGCATAGGGATGAAAAACTGAACAACAATAAACTGCATCGGCATGCTTTTCTCTGAAGCAATGGCTGATGTAAAGTGTGGTAAAGGCCACAACTAGGGTCAGATCTAGTTGTTCCTATATGCTATTAGTTTTTGCATTCTAAAAAAGACAACTCTGGGTTTAGCTTGACCTTTCCCAATCTGCTGTTCTCCAGATGCATTTCTACCTACCATTGGAAAGATATATAATTCTTATTGCTCCATTACAAACCAATCACAGATTATGCAAATTTGCCAACTACAGTCCTATATGCAGAAATTGCACTAATTTGATTTGGATGTAACAGTGGCACTTGTTTTAATAGGTAGCTACTTTCCTCTCAAAACTTCTGGCCATTCTAGCTGGTAGACTTAGTCTATAATGTTACGAGATATATAATAATAATAATAACTGATAACTTATTTTTTCTGTTCTCTCCCCCTTTCAATTGGGTTTTCTATGTTTTATTATATTATTACATTTTTAAAAAGCTTTATATATTGCTGCAAATAGGACTGGGAAATTGTTTTGATGGAATAGAGGTAATGGACAGGGTTTTAATACAACAAGGTTACCATGGAGCAAAGCTGAAATAATGTGCTAAGATGATGCAAAAATGGGAAATTGTGGGTTAAAAGCTTAATTTAGACTTAAAAAATATTAAGTGCTTAGAACGTTTCAGATACCCTAAAAATGAATAATATTTGTAACCGTCTATATATGTATGTGCATATTAAGCACAACAGGAGTTAGAATAATTGTTATAATTATTACTCAAAGCCCATATTTCCACTACCAATTCAAGGACTGCAAAGAGCAATCTCACATATTTTCTTTTGTGACAACAAAAAGGCTGTGAGGTTGGAGGCTGAGAACTAGCAAGGGAGCTCCATGGTAAAGTAGTGACCTAAATTTGGATCTTCCTAACTCCAGTCCAACATTTTAATAATGACTCCAGTGCTGCCTGTCTGCATGTGCATCTTCCACATTTCTAATTGTACTAGTATTTCTAAAGATGTTGAGCATTAAAATCCAAGGATGTTTGACTGAACACATTCAAAAGCTTCCCTGCATCCAAACTCATAGATTAATGTAGAAATTTAGTAGACTGAAACATGCAAAAGGGACACAGACCAGAAAAACTTACATTATGACCGGTTTTGCTACAGCACAAGCTAGGGATGGGTAGTTCAATTTATTTCCAAGTTTGCTTGGCATCTCTTCGATCATAAGTCTGTTCCATCTCACAAATTGTAATTTGTGATTTCAAGAATACACAAGCATATCCATTCCAATAAATATTTCTAGATCATTCATCCACTCACCCACCCCCAAATGCATTTTTGCATTCATGTTATCCTAACATGCCCATTCTTACTGTATATGCTTTCTGAAACCTGATTCAAGAGAGATTCAGAGGAGGGCATAATTGCATTCCAAAATAGGCATTAGCTTCTATGGAATGAATTTGATCATGTGAATGAAAAACACAGATCAACTACTTGAGTATTAGTAATACTTCTTTTGTTTGCTGCAGACTCCCCAAGATTCATCTCCTTCAGTCTCAGCTATGAAGAATTGCTGCCAGTCATTGGTAGAAGTGGATCAGTTGGTTTTAAATTTATTTAAGGCAGCTTTCTATTTCTAACCTCTAGTAAGGACTTCTCCTTTATTTGCAACCTGGTGTTTGGGAGATAAAGAAAGGGCAAGAAAGTGAATTTCTACACATCACTTTAGCTTGTTCCCTGCTCATTATTTCAGCTGCACATACTATATGGGCTCAGATTGATAATTTCTGGGGCAATATGACCCCTGAGAGGAATATACACACAGACAATATTAGGCCTCCTCTAAACTAGTGTTTCTTAAACTCAGCAACTTTAAGGTGCATGGCATGTGGGCTGGGGAATTCTATGAGATGAAGTCCATACATGTTAAAGTAGCTGAGGTTGAGAATAGCTCCCCTAAACTAATATTCCAAACCTCTGGATCTGGGAAAGATCTTGGCCAGTTCATGGAAGATGAGGGGAAAATATTTTTGTCCTTCACTTCTGCAAAAGGAATTCCCATATGAATAAACAACATTTTTTTTTATCCTTCAGAAAACTATATACTGTTCTAGGATAATCCTTCATCAGTTTGGTAGACTTCCCATGCCTTAAATCCTTTCATTTCTCCATTTACAGTGTTCTACAATGATAGATGAGCAGTGTCATTGGTATAAATAATAGTTCTTTTGGCTACTAAAGTTTTGTCTTGCCCGTGCAATTGTGTCACTAGCAGCTCATTGCTATGCATACAAACATAACTACTTCATCTAGTGTCTCAAAGTCTTGATAGAGTACTAAGCAAAGACATCTTTTACCCAGGTTTCAGTCCTGCCTTTTGCTCTAGTGTTATAACAGATTCATCTTACTCTAGTCTCACTCCAAATTCTCTCACTATGTTTGTTCAGCATTTCCAGCAAAGATCTCTAGGTTATTTATGTGGCTTTCTTCATTTTGTCCAAAACAATAGAAACTTTTGAATTGGTTAGACTTATTGAGAACAAAAAAGTGTGTTCAAAGTTATTCATTTCATGGAAATTTGAACTTCAATCTTCAAGACCTAAATCCATCATTCATATATTTTCTATCACATTGTCAGCTGTTTCCTTTATTGCCTGCTACTACTGCTGCTACCAAGTGATTAATGAAAGTTGAGTTCTTTCTTTTGGGCGATTTTTTTATATTTCTCCTTTGCATTATAACCCATCATAATGAAGGACCAAAAGGGTTAAATCTTCCCAACTTCAATTTCCAGGCACATCTTAATGTCTATTTGCATGAATGCTTTTCTGCAATTCTCCAGAAACTAAGCAAAATATAGTTTGAATCCTACAGTGTTCATCTTATATTATTCCTATATCTGGAACGAAGTCATGTTTCTAGCCTTGATGGTTTCTTCTCTTGCTTTTTCTATCTTAATGCCATATATACTCAGGAACTCTATTGTGTACTAAGATTATACTTATGTAACAGTGCTAATCATAATGGGAAGATAGCGTTCTTCAAGATTGATCCAGGGACTTGATTGTTGCATATGTAGTCATCTTCTAAGGACTGTAGACTGTCTCATTTCTGAAACACAAGTTGACTGTTAATGGTATCTGCCACCAATAAAATGCTAAAGGCATTCCGCACTTCAACTTCTTTATCTATATTCTATGCATGTGACTGTAGAAAGAAAAGAGAATGTCCTTGAAAGACCTTGAAAGGGCAACTACAAAGGCAACAATTAGATAAAAGGAGCTTCAACCTGGGCCAAGAAAGTAACTTGAGAAAACATCTCAGACAAGCTCCTCTCTAGTTCACACAAAGATAAAGAGAGAAAGGGGAAAGCACATTCAGACTTGCAAGGTTGTGTAACTATAGTTGTTACAATAGATGTAGTATTGACCTACATAGCTTTGGTTCTTAATCTGGTCTATCTTGTAAGGTTGACTGTTACAAATCACAAATTAGACATTGCTCTCTATTTGTGAGCTTGATTTTTCCAGTAAATTCTTCAAATTTCTAACTGATTCCCATGTCTCTGAAAATAAACTTGCTCTGATTTCATTTTTTTTCATTTATAGGTCTTAAATCTATCCATTCTGTCTCTTGCAATGTTCACCTCAGTCTCCTAAGATTACCTTACTATTTCCTTCAGTGCCTTTAGCATTTGTGGTGAGAGACATCTCCCCTTCTTCACCTTCACAAATAAGACTCCTTTTGTCAATGTGCCAAATCATATTTCTCTACTTCAGCAAAATCTACACATGTGCATGCCCATTCATACTCTGCAAATATATTGCATTTATTCATTTTGTACTTTTCATTTGGTTTGAGTGAATAAAGATAAGACAGAATAGTCTCAGTATTATGAGAGAGATAAAGCAGCCTTTCCAAAACTTCTAGACTATGGTTACATGAATTCCCAATTAGCATGTTTATTAGTAAAATGGCCTGGAAAGTTCTGGGAATAAGAGTCCCAACACATCTGCAGAGCATAGTTTAAAAAGTAAATTGAACATACTCATCTACTTCTATTTTCAATAGGATTTTTGACAAACATGTTTAAATTTGTAATTTTATAGGAAGTCTTATTTTAAGGGTAACATTCTAGATCTGAGAACCTGGAAGCCAGAAATGAACCTTTGATGACCTACAGTAAAATTGGGTTGATAGTAAGCTTGATAGATCAAGACCAAATAAAAGGCAAAATAAATAAGATGCTGTTGACAACATGAGCTCTTTCTGAAAAATACATCAAAAATGTTATGTTGAAACATAGTTTTAATCTAGATTCAAATGCCTTCTGCTGTATTATAACATCAACATTTTGTTTTTCTATTGTGTTTGAAGTATCATGGTTATTGTTCCTTTTCCCCATTGGCCCACCCATATGCATGAAGGGAAGTGGAGGCCTGCTATTGTTTGAATAAACTGCCTGGGAACAATCAAAGAATGGTCTCCCTCTGGTATTTGCTTTTGTTGCTTTTATTTTATTTATTCAGTTAGAGTTTAATGGATTTCTAATGCAGAAAATAGTTTCCTTTAAATAAAGCTGTTGGCATAATGCATCTAAGATTTTGAGGGATTGCTTCCTCTCCACATATCTTCTGGATTATTAAAGCCTTTCTTTTGTATTTTTCACTCACAAAGAGAAGGAACTATAGAGCTATCATCTTGCTCACTGACTACATTTATGGGTCACTGAAACGGCAGACATGGAGATTGATATGTGACTCATCAAATATTTTATATTACACACACACAAATTTTAAACACAAGAATAAGACTAAAGTAAACAGAGCAAAAAAAAGAGAGACAGAAAAGGGGGGAAAGAAAAAATTAAAGGTGCTAAAAGAAAAAGAATAGAGAAAAAGTAGAAAAGAGAGAAAAAAGATATAAAGAAGGGGACTAACTTTGAGAACTGGGCTGAAAAAGAGAGGGCTTATATGCTAGACTAATATAGCCAATATCGTGGAATAGGAGAAAAATACTACAATTGATATTGTTTTCCCAACAATTTAATTTAATATTCCAGAGGAGGAGGAGGAGGAGGAGGAGGAAGAGGAAGAAGAAAGAAGAAGGAGGAGAAGGAGGAGAAGGAAGAAGGAAGAAGGAAGGAGAAGAAAAAGAAGGAAGAAGAAGAAGAAGAAGAAGAAAGAAGAAGAAGAAGGAAGAAAAAGAAGAAGAAGAAGAAAGAAGAAAGAAGGAAGAAGAAGGAGGAGGAGGAGGAGGAGGAAGAAGAAGAAGAAGAAGGAGAAGGAGAAGGAGAAGAAGAAGAAGAAGAAGAAGAAGAAGAAGAAGAAGAAGAAGAAGAAGAAGAAGAAGAAGAAGAAGAAGAAGAAGAAGAAGAAGAAGAAGAAGGAACCATAAATTGAACTTGAAGGTACAAAAATGCATTGCTTTGGTGACAGACTCATCTGAAGGCTCATGAAAATGCATGTTTTGATATAAAAGAATCCCAATTATTCAAAGGAAAGTCAGTTAAGAGGGACACTGTTAGGCTGGGATTTGCCCTGCTAGCTCCACTTTCCCAGAGACAAAAAGAATGCTCTGACTCACATTTTAATTTGATCTGCAGAAGAAATTTTAACATCCTTATGTTTTCCTTGCCTTTGAAGTACATATTACTTTTGAATATTATTCCTAGATTAATTTATATTCTGAGAGGAAATCCTGTTCAAATTTCAGGATTTTTTTTGAAAATAAATTCTTTGTTTAGAAATTTTTATGTGGTTCTTCAATTCTGAGAATATTTTTTACAGAAGATGTAATTACTAATTAATGAGAGAGGATGTGGTTTTCCAAATCTGGAGCTATATCATCAAGCTTACCTGTTGTCAAGTATTAAATATTGAAAGCCAAAAATTGATGTTAATTTTCTGATTTGGGCAACTTGGAATATACATATACAGCACCTTTAATTGGGTGAATACCTAGTATTAGGATTTAAATACAATAAGACTCTAGTACCTCTGGAAACAATTATATCAGTTAGAAAGCTATGGAACATGATATCTAATAAAAACAGATTTGATCTTTTTTCCCATGCTAAATTGACTTGATGAGGACATCCAACAATAAAAATAGGAAAAAAATGATGATGATATGGAAAAATTGGATGAAAGCAGAGATATTGACTTTGGATGAATTTATAGATGATGAGGAGGATTTTTTACCATATCATGTGCTGAAAGATAAAATCATCTATCAGATGTAAATGAGTGGCAATATTTACAGTTATAGCAGTTGTTAACAACACTATTTGGATCAGCAGCATTTTCAGTTTCCGAAACACCCAAGATACTAAAACAATTCGATTTAAAACTTTAAAATTAAACCTTTAAAGCTAAAAAAAAACTTCTATCTATAGAAGTTATCAATAAATCAATTTGATATGCAGATATTAAGAGATGAATGGAATAAAGAATTAGAGCTTCTTATATTGTCTAGACCAGACATGTCAAACTCGTGACGTCACGTGACGTCGTGCAACGTATCAGGATGGTTTTGCCATTGCCGGCAATGGGGTGGGTGCAGCTTCCGCGTGACGTGTCCAGCCAGTGGGCTGGCAATTTGACACCCTTGGTCTAGACAATGGGAAAGTGCCTTAACTTCTATAGCAAGAGTATCAATGGATCTTAAACTATGACTTATACAATAAAAAGTATTTGCAATTTATTGGACACCATTATATCTGTATAGGAAAGGATTTCCTATACAGATATACTGGCCAGCATTTTGTGGAACATGTAATAAGGGCAATGCTTCTTTAAAACACATGCATTTACAATGACCTAAAGCTACTAAGATTTGGAAGAAAGTAGTGGACTATATAAATGTGACTGTGTGACAAAAGCTAAATTTTCAGAGAAATATATTGTCTTGAATTATGTACCAAAGACATTTGGCAACCAAACAACATAAATGGATTCTCTGTGCTCTTATGATAGCTAAAAGACTGATACTACAACATTGGAGAAATATATTCATGGTCCCCATTTACTCAATTGACTAAAGACCTGATTACTCTTGCTAATGTGGGTTTCTTTCAGGGAAGTTACTGGTGGGTTCCTTGCTGTCCTTACATAAGATCATTTTCACCTCATACAACAACCACCCAAAAGAACAACATAGGCTGTGACAGTGAGATGTTCTATTTATTTCACAGCCACAGCTAAAATAGTCACAAACAGCAGAAGTCAACAACTGGATGGTAGATACATTCCACAGTAGCCCTGAATTGAAATTTCAATGCCCTCTTCTATGTGTCCTAGAATATAGTGTAAGGAAGATCTTGTGCCAGGGAAACACTATTTTAATCTTGAAAAACCTTAGACTGGTTTCTGTTTGCTTCTGCAGCAGGCTGGTGACAACCTGGAACCTACATTGTAAGGTCATTTCTTAAGGAACAGTTTGTGGAGTCCCTTCATGCCACAAGAAGCAGAATGTGTAGATAAATTCACAGTCCATTCTGCTGCCAGCAGTTGCAGTACCTTGTTTATACTTTGCCTATATTTTTGTCAAAAGCACTTGTACTAGTCAATTATTATAGCAACTTAAAAGTTCCTTCCTTCCTCTTTTTTTCTTTCCCCCCCTTGACACCCCTTCTTCCTTTTACAAAAATATAATCATAGTCTTAGGCACTCTACTTTTCCCCCCTATCTTATTTCCACTGAAAAGAACAATCAGGGCTCTGATAAAGGATTAAAGAGATCAAATAATTAACCCAATGATTGGCCACTAGGAACACAATCTACAAGTGCCAGATGTTACATAGGCTGAAAGACTAAATGGACCAGTAAGCACTATATTGAGGGCAATTTAAGAGCTGCTAAATGATGTGAAATGTGTCATCCCTCCTGCTATTCCTGAAGAAGAAATGCCCATTAAAATATATTTCACAGAGTTTGAGTAGCATTTCTAAATGTTGCTAGTAAGTATCCATAGACTCATTAAGCTTCTGATTCAGACTGCTAATACTACCATTCAGAAATTTAATTCACTCCTGGAAATCTAATATATGGGCATATGTGGGTTTCATTTTGAAAATAGGCTGGGTTGAGACCTTCATCTAGATCAGTGATGGCGAACCTTTTAGAGACCGAGTGCCCAAAAACCGGCCCTCCCCCCAGCCCTCCCCCCGCTCCACCCACCCGCAGGGCCACTCACCACAGATCGCCCAGGCAGCCTTGCAGCGCCATGGTGGCCAGGCCTTCCGCCTGCACCCCACAGCATCATCTGCACGTGATGGGGCACGAGGGTGGAGTCTTGCCCCTGCTGCCCGGCTGCCATGTGCTTGGCTGCGCTGCTCCACATGGGCTGCGCCTGGGGGAGCCTCTCCTCTGGGTAGGCTGCTGGTGAGGAGGGGGATGCGGAGGGAGGCGGGGCTAGGGCAACGGTGCATGTGCCCACAGAGAGGGCTCCGAGTGCCACCTCTGGCACGCGTGCCATAGGTTCGCCACCACTGAATTCTAGATCAATGGGATTTATAACTGGATTAAGACTGGAAAAGGAATATTTGCACAAGTTTCCCTAATTCACATTAGAGATCTGAAGTCTCTATGTGATTGTGAATATATTCATATAGCAATATTTTCAAGGCAGTTTGCAATAAATAATTATTAATAATCATAGAACAGACTATATGGATTTTCATTTTTTTTCATTAAAAAAATCCCATTTCATACAGCCCAGCCCAGTTGATAGTACAGAGATAAAGATAAAAAAGATGAAAGTTATAAATGTAGTATTTTAAATGCAGCACTAAAATGGAAGAAGCATTCTAGTCCTGCAAGTCCTTAATTATAGCTATGATCGGTAGTTAATTTTAAATAAGCTGGTCTAAAACATTTCTTTCGAATTCTCAAAATAGATGTCTCTTTTTCCACCTGATTCTTACAGGGATTAGGAATTTTTTAAAATTATATTTGTTTATTTTTGAGAGTTACTTTCTTCTTGTAAGTGATGTGGGTGGTAATCCTGGTATGGTTGTTTTATATTGTACATCACTCCAGCAGTCAGCAGTATCTCTAGTTGCCCATAGTTCTTGGTCTAGAAAAGCTTCAAGCAGGAGTTTCAACATTATGTTTTCCCTTAGGATTTAATAAACACATGGTGAAGCTACAGACCTTTGAAAAGATTATAGTAGAATAAAACACAGGCCATTTGGCCTACAGTACTTCTAACTAAATAAGAACATCACAGTTAATTAAGAAAAAAAATTCTTTAAATTCTCTTCTCAGAAAATTGGAAATCAAATTCTTTCATAAAACAGTACAGAAAATGCAGGATAATTTTTCTTTATAATACTAATATTGGTAACATTAATCTAGATAGGCAAATGAAACTAGATCTAGGTGACTTAATGGGCACTTCCTTGTTGCTTTCTTGGTAACAATATAGAAATACTATGCTATCACCTTTTTCTAGGATTTTTCTATCTTTTACTTCTTATTTCAGTCCCAAACCACTTGGTGATAACCTGGTGATTTCTTGGTGATAACTCATTCAAGTTGTAGGGAAAGTAAGAAAGATGGCCTTGACAGAGATATGCAGGAACCATTACCTGGTCCTAGGCAAAAGGGGCTACAATAAGTTTTAAGTCATGAATAATGAGATAACATTCACAAATGGCTCAGCCATTACTTTCGCAATTCACTGAAGTATAAGGAGAAAGAGATACAGCACAATCACACTTGCAAGATTTCTGTTATATAGCTAATCTCCATAAAATTAGTTTCAGCTTTAATGTGGAGTTGATTTTTTAGTAAGGTTGACAAGTATTAACCAATTTAAATACTGATTAGTTTTGTAAGGATATATATACATACACACATATTTATTTGTTTATTTAAATAGCTGCCCTCTTATATTGAAATTTCAAATAGTCAACGTACACTAGTTGCTAAAACCTAGTTGGGCAGAAACTTCAAACGGGATGCTTATTTTTCATAATGTGAGTAGTCTGATCTAGTACTATAGGTTAAGGCTTAGGAACCAGGAGATTGATGGTGCCAGTCTTGCTTTAGGCATGAAAAACTGGCTGGGCCAGTGACTCTCTCTCTCAGTCCAACCACCAATAGGGTTGCTGTTGAAGGGGAAAATAGGAGGAACGAGCATTAAGCATGTTTGTCCCCTTGGGTTATTTATAAACAATAAGATGGAATATAAACAAACAAACAAACAAATAAATAAATATTCCCTCTAGAAGCACTCCCTTCTGGATTTTTTTTTCTGATTTTTTGTTTGTTTGAAAGAGATGTGGCTATCACAGAACAGTACCAAGAGGTGGGACTTCCTCTTGTGGGCCATCATATACTTAGTTTCCACAGATGTCAATACTTGAATAGGGCTATATATAGGGCTGCCAGGGGATGTAATCATGTGCTCATAGTGAGGGTTGATACAATACTTTCTTTGACTGACAAGTCCTGTAAGATGTTTCTTCCATGAAGATTTAAGAAACAGAACCAACAGAATGAACAGAACCTAGGATGACATGGGAATGAGTCTATCAATTCTGTCTCTTGTTTTAACGGCTAGTAAACTAATAAGCATCCCATAGCAATTAAACACACACTTATATTTATGCTATTCACTGCCACAAAACATGGTGACATCCACCACCTGCTTCAATGACTTTACAAACAAACTAGAGAAATTCGTAAAATGCTATCAGCAGTCATATATAGTAAATAAATCACCTGAAAATTACTACTGTTGACTTGATACTAAACACATTTCTTTGAGATTAAACTCCAAGAAAGAGAGAACACCAGATGACAATTATGTTTGTATAAAACAGGCTTCAAAGGGATGCTTTATTTGTGCAAAAACCAAAACCAAAATGCTCACATCTAAAAAGAAAAAACTCATATTCATTGCTTTGAGGCATTCTTCACCACCATGATCTATGCTTCCAGCCTTCACTGGGAACTGTACACATGCTGAAGCCTCTTTCAGTTGCTGGAAGAGTCATTTGAGATTATGACAGCACTTGAAACGCCTTGACAAGCAAATCACATTGCCTCCATGCCTCCAAATAGTGAACCTCATATACTTTAACAGTGAGGTGTTTTTCTCAGATGCTTCTCAGCCTTTAATTGGCATTTTTCACGAGCCCAATAATATTTATTGTAATGATGTTTTCATTTGAAGTCAACTTAGACTGACTGTCTTAACACTCTTCTTACTGAAAGAACTTTTAATCACTCCCTTTGACACAAAATTGAATAACAATAATTGAATAAAGTTGAAATCTCAAGGATCAGCTTCTCACATCACTATCTTAAATGGAAATCCCTGAAATATATCTTTCATTTCTGATGTTTTTCTTCCTTTCCCAATGCTAGAAAAATTCCAGCAAACAAAAGAATGATGGGATATTTGGTATGAACAGAATGGAAGATTTCCTACGAAAGTGCTTTATGGAACAAGTCACCACAAGATGTAATAAGAGGTGTTTGACCACTGAAAAACATAATTCTGTTACTAGTACACTGCATTTTATATCTTTTAATGTTGGGGTGGGGGTGGGGATTCTGCATTTTTTATTTATTTTAATTTATTAATTAAATTTATATGTTGCCTGTCTCACTGATAAGGTAACTTTGGGCCACACAGGGAGAAATAAAAAAATTCCAAATAGCATAGATGTACACAGTTCATATTTTTGACACAAATACATGCACAAAGACACACAGACACACATACAGACACACACAAACCATGAGTGCCATTGCTCTGATCTGATCTTCATAAGGATATGTAAGAATAGGAAAATGTAAGCAGTGGTATATGCTATCAGTTAAACATCACAAAAATAATTTCTTTCTACCTTTTTATCTGTGCAAAATCAGTTTCAAAGTGACAATGTAATAATGTTCATGAATATGCATACCATTTGTCAAAATAAGAATTTAGTTCTTACTCTAAGATTCTGATAGTTGTCATTGTTCAGCAATATTTTCATTAATTTTCAATATCATTTCAAGGGGATTTGAAGGGGAAAAACACTGCATAGTCTTATTCATACCCCACCAAAAGCCATAAATGCCAATAAGCTAATAAAAAGTGCCCAAAGTTATTGCAAAAATATTCAAGAAGGCTGTCATAAACTTGCCGGATTGCCTTTCATTTAAAAATGCCAGTTACTGTGGAAACATTTTATTTAAATAAACAAACCTAGAAGCAGATGAAAACCATCACTCAGAATAATGCTGTTTTAAAGATTCTATCAAAATGCTTCAAGGGTGAGGTGGATTTAAATAATGCATTGGACGTTAGTGTCTAGTCCCTGAAAGTAGAGCAAATTGAGGGAGGAAAAAAAAAGTGGCTCATAAAGGTTGACTTAACATATACTATAGCCGCTGAGTTAGCAGCATTTTTTTTAGAAAAAAGAAAAAAGAAACTGAAATAAAAAGCTTTCAGAAGCTGAATGTTGATGCTAAGCTAAGTCAGTAAAAATGATTTCAAATTGGGGGAAAAAAGCTTTAGTGAGAAAAAGGCTGTTTGTATAGGAAAATTATATCTGAAAAACAAACGCTGGAAGCTCATCTTACCAACCATCTAAAGTAAAAGAAAAAGTTATCAGATCATTTTTGTGCATGTATTTCAGACCTGTCTTTCTAACTTTATAT
Source organism: Azemiops feae (assembly GCA_023970755.1). Taxonomy (NCBI): domain Eukaryota; kingdom Metazoa; phylum Chordata; class Lepidosauria; order Squamata; family Viperidae; genus Azemiops; species Azemiops feae. The sequence goes on along the minus strand of JALGBA010000060.1, from coordinate 167,105 downwards.
AGAATGTCAGTAAAGTTGGCTTTATCATTGCATGCTCCAAGCAAAAAGAAATAAGAAATAGATCTGAAGTATTATATACATGGAATCATAGACTTTAAGGATTGGAAGAAATCTTGGCGATTATGTCCCGCCTGTCTAGTGCAGGAATCCAGTATGTATTATATTTTTCCAAAGAAATGGCCATTCAGCTTCTGAGCACTTCCAGAGAAGGAGATTACATTCCATCTCAAGACAGGCAGTTCCATTATTCCATATTATTGGGGTTTTTTTTCTGATACCCAGTTAAAAAGACTTCCTTGTAATTTAAACCCATTGATTTTGTCTTATTTTGTCTTCTGGAATAATTTAACAATTTTGCCCCCCCCCCCTTTATATATATATATATATATATATATATATGTTTTCTGAGGTTTTCACGGGTGTTTGTATGTAGGTCTTTGGTAATTCGGGTTTTCTCCCGTGTAAAATTGAAAGTGTCTTGGCAACGTTTCGACGAAGTCCCATTCGTCATCTTCAGGCTGGTGTCTTCGGCTTCGTGCTTCTAGGAGCAATGTGTGATCGCAGCTGTTTCTTCCTTTTAACTGCCAGTGGAGGTATGAACTGATTGGATGGGAGCTTGGCTGTGTTCTGATTGGGTGGAGGTGTGTTCTGATTGGTTAGGGGCTTGGCTGTGCTCTGATTGGATGGGGGGTTGGCTGTGCTCTGATTGGATGGGGGTTGGCTGTGCTCTGATTGGATGGGGGTGTGCTCTGCTTGGGTGGGGGCCCTGTTGTGCTAGGATTAGTCTGAGTTGCAGGGGAATTTGAGATGGAGAGCTGCATTGCTGTAGTTTGGCTTCGCGTTCGTGGTCGTGCCACATCTTCTAGGTGGGTGTCAGTTTGCTTCACGTATGGAATGGAGGGGTTTAAAATGGCCAATGATGCAGCTGTGGTCTGGTTTCTGGTCCGCGGTCGTGCCTCATCATCGGTGCGGGTTTGAGTCTGCTTTTTGCGTGGATGTGTGGTGGTGACATCATGTGTGGTCTTCGTGAGTGTGGGTCCAGTGTCGCTCCTTGTGCTAGGGATTCGTCTGTCAATAAGGCTGGGTTTCCAAATGGCTGGTAGGCGGGAGGTATCATCTCGTTTATTCATGCTGTGTGGGCGTTTTTCTATCTCGATGGCTTCTCTGATTATTCTGTTGTTAAAGTGTTCAGTTTTGGCAATAGTTCTGGTATATTTAAAGTCAATTTTATGTCCTGTGGCTTTGAGGTGTTGGACCAGGGAGGAAGTTGGTTCCTCTTTTCTGACTGAGTTCTTGTGTTCTTCAATGCGTGCGCTTATTCTTCTGTTGGTTTGTCCGATGTATGTGTATGTCTTAGTCTACAAGAAATCCAATGGCTCCCTAGGACACACCATCTACCAGAAGAAAACACACACAAACCGCTATCTGCATGCACTCTCACACCACCACCCAACACAGATCAACTCCGTAGCCAAGACACTCATCTCGAGAACAAAACGCTTAGCTGACGAACAACACCTAAAAACCGAACTACACACTCTCACTAATGTACTAACATCCAACGGATTCCAAAGAAATAGGATTACCAACTTAATCCAAAAAGAAACCCCCACTAAAATCCAAGACATAGAACAAGAAAACGGCAAAGCCCTCCTCCCATACATAAAAGGCACCACAGACAAAATCAGCAAGATCCTCCACAAACACAACATCAAGACAGCATTCTGCACAAACCGAAAAATATCTACCATCCTAAGAAACCCCAAAGACAAAATTGAGTTAGAAAATCAAGGAGTATATGAAATCCCATGCACCGCCTGCCCCACCACATACATCGGACAAACCAACAGAAGAATAAGCGCACGCATTGAAGAACACAAGAACTCAGTCAGAAAAGAGGAACCAACTTCCTCCCTGGTCCAACACCTCAAAGCCACAGGACATAAAATTGATTTTAAAAATACCAGAACTATTGCCAAAACTGAACACTTTAACAACAGAATAATCAGAGAAGACATCGAGATAGAAAAACGCCTACACAGCATGAATAAACGAGATGATACCTCCCGCCTACCAGCCATTTGGAAACCCAGCCTTATTGACAGACGAATCCCTAGCACAAGGAGCGACACTGGACCCACACTCACGAAGACCACACATGATGTCACCACCACACATCCACGGAAAAAGCAGACTCAAACCCGCACCGATGATGAGGCACGACCGCGGACCAGAAACCAGACCACAGCTGCATCATTGGCCATTTTAAAACCCTCCATTCCATACGTGAAGCAAACTGACACCCACCTTGAAGATGTGGCACGACCACGAATGCGAAGCCAAACTACAGCAATGCAGCTCTCCATCTCAAATTCCCCTGCAACTCAGACTAATCCTAGCACAACAGGGCCCCCACCCAAGCAGAGCACACCCCCATCCAATCAGAGCACAGCCAACCCCCCATCCAATCAGAGCACAGCCAAGCCCCTAACCAATCAGAACACACCTCCACCAATAAGAACACAGCCAAGCTCCCATCCAATCAGTTCATACCTCCACTGGCAGTTAAAAGGAAGAAACAGCTGCGATCACACATTGCTCCTAGAAGCACGAAGCCGAAGACACCAGCCTGAAGATGACGAATGGGACTTCGTCGAAACGTTGCCAAGACACTTTCAATTTTACACGGGAGAAAACCCGAATTACCAAAGACCTACATACAAACACCCGTGAAAACCTCAGAAAACAAATATATATATATATATATATATATATATATATATATATTGATAACACAGTTCTTCAGACAGCTATTAATTTCTCACATGGGTGTTTATTTTAAAACATACAGTATCCAAACACCTCTAATCATACTTTCCTCTTTCCAGATCCATTTCCATCTTGGTTTCTTTCTTTTGAACATCTTCAGTTTATCAATGTTCTTCCTGAACTCCACAACCAGACATACTATTCTAAGTCTGTTCTAACCAATAGAAAATTCAGAGGGAAAATTCTTTAAAACAAATCTTCGCACTATATTTCTGTTGATCCAGCCTAGGCTGAATTGATTCCATTAGATCTACCATATCTTCTTGCATGTGCTCCTCTTCAGTGACCCTGCTTGAAACCGATTTTCCTGATTTCCATATCTCCTAAATCTTAGTACCATCTTCAGAGATGTTTGCTCTCCCCTTGTCTTTCTGTTAACCACAAATTTGAGAATCATATTTCCTAAGAACTTATTGAAATTAATTATGAGTATTTTGAGCAGCACCAGAATCAAAATGAAGAACTTCAACATATCATCTAACACTTCCTTTTGGCTTAATATAAAGACATTGATGTACATTCATTTGTTATGGTTAATTAACCTCTGTGTTCATCTGTAGTTGCCATCGTGCTTACTGAATCCCATGGGAAACTATGTCAATTTCTTGGCTGACATCAAGACAAACTCTGTCCACCACATTTCAATGGTCAATTATATTAGTCACTATCAATAAAAAGGGATCTGGTTGATTTGAAATGACTTGTTTTTGTAAACTTGTGCTGGCTGCAACCAAGAATATGTTCTTTTCTAAGTGCTCACTAATTAATAATTTGTCCCATAAACTTGTATAATATCAATATTAAACTGACTGGAAAACATTTATACTTCTTCAGTCCTCTGGACTACAGACATTCTCCATGATTCCTGAAAGATGAGCATTACACTTTAGAGTTGGACATGACTGGACAGGGAAATCTTTACTTTTTACTACTGACATAGCTGAAAAAAACTTTTATTACTTTTAGTTTACTTACACTGTTTTTTGTGGGGGGGTTTTCTGTATATACTAACTACCTACTGATGTGTTTACTTGTTGATTATGCCTACTTTCCATTTTTAATACATCTCTCTTTTAACTGTGAGTTGCAGTCATGAGGGGGATCTTTCATGTGTAACTTTATATTCCATGGCTTCCAGGAACATTTATGTACTGTCAGTCAGTTTCATTTTTTACTGAAGATTTTTTTAGTCCAGTCCAATCCCACACACCCAGTTATCTTTCTGATATTTCAACTTCAAGGTTGTATCTAACATTAGGAAAAAAATGAGTTTACCACTTCAGGTGGGTAGATATTGGACAAAGGAAAAAAAATGTTGGAAGTGAAAGAGCTGTATGTTTTGCTAGCCTGATCACTTTAGGTCCAAGGAGAAATTATTTACTTTGTATATGTGTGATTTTTATAAATGGAATTTGAGAGATTCCATTTGGTTCTTTGCTTAGAGATGCAGCATTGTTTCTGGAGTAGCCTATTCAGTTGGCTGCTTTATTACCATCTTAAACTTTACCTGAGCAGACTCAAATTTCTTTTTTCCCCAGCCCTCCTTTCCACATATCCTGTTGTTATCAATGGACAATATAGCCATCTGTGCTTTTGAATAACATTATATTTCAAAACAAAGTCCACTTTGCTATAATATTGAGCACAAGAAGACCTTAATCGTGCTTAATCTCTACATTCATACTTAGAATTCTATTTAAAAGATTGTTTGATTCACCTCTTGGTTCTATAATAAATGAAAATAGGAAAGGGCTTTTCAAAACATTACAGTGATCA
>JALGBA010000060.1:0-157500 GCA_023970755.1 Azemiops feae | reverse complement strand
TATGAAAGCATAACTTTTAAATTTTCAAAAAGTTCCACAATATATATATTGTGGAACTTTTTGAAATTTTAAAAGTTATGCTTTCAATTCTACAAACAAATTGTAAAGAGATTTGGGTTTTCCCAGACTGATGAATGAGCTCTCAAATATTAAATGGCATTAAGGATAAGAATGTACAAAGTAAGGTAGAGAGTCCCCCCTCCTTCCCCAAAAATAAAAATTTACATTATATTTATTCAATTTGTATACACATTAATGGTTTCTGAGTTGGGTGTGACTGTTTAGGAATAGGTTTTTGGTGCTGTGGTAGAATGCAAGTAGAGTCCTTGTGGTGCAGTGGTTAAAGTGCAGTATTGCAGGCTAACTTTTCCCACAGCCTGAAGTTTGATCCTGACAAGGCTCGAGGTTGACTCAGTCTTCCATCCTTTCAAGGTCAATAAACTGAGGACCAAGATTGTTGGGCACAATATGCAAGTAGTGCTTCTATATTGTAAACTACCCAGAGAGAGCTCTAAAGCACTCTAGGGTGGTATATAAGCCTAAATATTCTTGCTATTGTTATTGCTAAAAAAATAAAATAAAATAGTGTTGGGATACAGTAGAATGAAGCAACCTGGGGATATCTTGACTATCTCATTGCTTATCTGACAATGCAAATAAATATTTTTCCTGACTTCTTTTTTCAAATTAAGTTTTCCCAAAGCAAGAAACTCTCTTTCTCTCTCTCTCTTTCTCTCTCTCTCTCTCTCTCTCTCTCTCTCTCTGTGTGTGTGTGTGTGTGTGCAAGTAGGTAGATGGATATAGACACAGACATAGATTAGATAGATATAGATATAGAAATGATATAGATAGAAATGATATATAGACACACATTTTAAAGTATTCTTTTTCTGTTTTAACATCTCACAAACAAGTTTTTATATAACCCCCGTATGCTATCCTATTATAGCCAAAGAAACAATATGGATGAACATGATATTCTGCTTTTAACATGCTAAGATAGGTTGCTGTGTTCCCATGATACAATACTTTGATCCCACTCTAGCATGTTATATGAATCTGGCTATTGGTTTTTTTGCATGGAATTTTGATAGGTGAAAGATGGGCACTAGTAAATTTGATGAGATGGGAGTTCAGTGGAAAAAAAGTCTTCTCTTTGCAAGATATATAGCTCTGGAGCTGGTTAACATTTCATCTGAACTGATTCAGGAATTGTGCAAGTGATGAGAGTCTGGGTGCTATATTGCCCAGTCATTCCATGTTTTTATCCATTCAAAACATAAGTATGCTGCAAAAATTACTGCATGATAAATGTTCAGATTTTAATGGAGCCCATTCTATAAGGCAATAAAAGATTTTATCTATTGTATTATTTTTATGGTTATGGTGGTTTTAATTAATTTAGTGCTAAGTAGCAACAGGAGGAATTTTAGACATAATTTAAATTCTCTTTACTTGCCCTTAAAGTTGTTTTTAATTCCCTTTGGAAGCCCGTGTACATTTTTTCTCACTTTATATCTGCTGTATAATTAGATACAAGCAGAGTAATCATAACCAATGCATCTCATTTAGTTGTTCACATATGATCAGTGTTAGAATGTTGGCCAATTGATCTTGGGTTAATGAGGAGTTGAGGAGGTGAGAAGGAGAATGTTTAACTGAAGATTTAAGCCCTATTCATTATTACTTTCATGTAATGTATTTCTGTATTGAAACAGAATCTGGGTCACATTGTTAACAAGCCCCCAATGTTGCATTCCATTACATATCACATTAAACAAAGTTGTCTCTAAAGGAACCTCAACAGAGAGGCTTTACCTTGGATGCAGTGCTGTCCTGACCACATGACAACTTTACATGCTTACATAGTTCTAAATCAGTGTAAATGCATCAAAGTGGCAAATGCAATTACATGTGAGAATGAAGTGGTACATATTGGACAGAGAAAGAAAGGGGGAAAAAAACATAAAAAGCAATCTTCCAAAATATAATGATAGTAACTGAATGGGCAAAGGGACCTTGATATTTAGTTAAGTGAAAATGTCAGCAGAATGTCTGGCTCCTGGGAAAAAGATAAATTCCATTCTGGGAGTTATTAGTGCTGAAATTAATCAGCCAATATCAGAATGGTTTAATATCAATTTATTCTGAGACTGCAATAGCCTTAGTCAAAATGAACACTGTAGAACTGGAAAAGATGTAGAAAACAGAAGTCAGAGGCTGTAATAATATCATTATAATAATATAATAGAGCTGTTTGCAAATTATATGTACAGGAGAGAAAGGAAATAGTATTCTATTCTCCTTATTTTCACATTACACTAGAACTAAATGGTGACAACCATTGTAAATTATAATAATGGCAAATTGACAAAATACATATGGTAATGTCATCATGAAGATGCAAGTACACAAATTATGGTATTTGTGTGATGATCTGATCATGCATATTTCACCATTTGTTCTCCCCTGCGCTCACTGTCACCATGAAATAGAAGATTGGGGAAAGGTATGGAATTAAATGATGGACAATTTGATGGACCAATTGATTCAGTCCTCACTAATATAAGCCTATAAACCTATGCAGTTAGAGAGCAATTATAGAGGAACTGGCAAAGTCAGCCCATGGGACTCTAGAGACATATCATTTCTGCTGCTGCACCTGTGTTTTGGAAAAAGCTCTTCCCATGGTGTGGAATCCCCAAACCCTGTGAATCTTTCACAGAGGCATGAAGACCTGGCTTTTTTCCCATGGATTGTGCCAGGATAGTAATTGAATATATTCTGTTTGGAGAAGATTTTTTTTTTATTTGTAACCTATGCTATATATATATAACAGTTGTGTTTGCTATAGTGCTTTTTATTGTTATTATTTATTTATTTGTTTGTTTGTTTGTTTATTTATAAAATGGATATGAATTCCCAATTTACATAAGGACTTTGAGCAGCTAAGAACAATATACAAAATAATGCAATACAATCTCTATTGATCAAGCAAAAACAAAGTTAAAATAATGATAAAACAATAACTAATGTGCCATACCACCAACTAAACTACACAAACTATCCCTATATTGGACTCATCTAACATCATGGCCCAGTGCTTTGGGAAAAGCCAAGTTTTAACAACCTTCTGGAAGGCCTGGAAAGTTGGAGCCCTCTGGATCTCAGAGGGGAGGCTGTTTAATAGGGAAGAGAACTATTAAATAAGGAAGGAACAACTCCTAACTCCCACAAGATAACACTGTTGAATAGAGGTGACATAAAACACATATCCACTAACAGATCTGGTGAGATAGGCAGAGATAAGCAGTTGTGCAAATAACCTGGCCCTATAACATGCAAGATTTTAAGGTGATATCCAGCACTTGAACTGCACCTGAAAGCATAGTGGGAGCCATTGCAGCTTGCACTATAATGGTGTTACCTAGATCAACCTTGCTATATGCAAACCTGCATCCCTACTGTTTTTTTTTGTAAAAAAAAAAAAAAAAGGTGCCGGAATTCACACACGTCATACAACCCGCCTTGCCTATCCTACAAGGTTCCATCCAAAAATGGTGCCGGAACTCCGTTCTGGGCGTTCTATGAGAAAAATAGCCCTGCCTACTGCATTCTGGACCCTTGTAAGTGGTTTTTAAAAGTTTTTTTAAAATTTTGCCTTTATTATTTTTTAAATAAATAACTCAAGATTGTGAAAAAAATAACTAACTTTCCTTGCTCCTCCTATTTCTGTGCAATAACAACTCTGTGGGGTGAATTGAGAGACAATGACTTGCCCACAGTCACCTAGCTGACTTTCATGCCTCAGGGAGGCCTAAAATTCAGTTTCCTGGTTTCCAACCTGGTAGCCACTGCACCAAACAGGCTCTTCTTTTCAAGGGCAAACCCATGTAGAATGTGTTAACAGTCTTGAAGTGACTAACGTACGAGTGACTGTGAGCAGGTCTCCCAGTCCAGAAATGGGTACAGCTAGAGCACAAGATAGATTTGTGTAAAAGTTTGGGTTCTGATTGTCTTCAGTTTTTATTAATATACAGTATACTGGCCATAGTCATAACATATGGTTGGACATTTTGTTTTAAAATTATACAAATAAATAAAAATATAAAAATAGCCCCAACCCAGCCAATTGTGTTATTTTAGTACATGTGTATAAACAACAATGCTATTAACCTATTAATAATTGCCATTATTCATTATACCAAGTATCAATCTCATATTGCAGTGAGCTGAAAATTTTCCAGGCAGGAAAAACAAAATTGTATTTACAGTATGTTAATGTACCAAATTAATCATTAACTTTCTGCAATGTGCATTTAATTGACAAGTCAATTTTAGCAGGGCTAAGCCTCAACTACAAGTATACTGATGGATCTAATCTGAGTCAGTCACTGGGACTAGAGTTTTAGTCTTCCAAGCTTTCAGACTCATGCTGGAGCCCATCCTCAGGAAACCTCTTTGTTTCCAGAATGTGTACGCACTCTCCAGAAAGTATGCACAATGCACACATTCTGGAGAGAAAGAAGTTCCCTGAGGATGGGCTCCAGCACAAGTCTGAAAGTTTGGAAAACTAAAACTCTGGTCCCGGTGACTGACTCAGATTGGATCCTGCAATGTTATCCTAGGACATGTATATTTGCCTTCATTTATATAAGTATATTGAATGCCCAAATTGTATCTAGCTGCCTATGTTATATACAATTGCCATTATATATGGTAGTGAAAGTTGGTGAAAATAATTGAGCAGTAGGTAAAATGGGTAAATTACTCTAAGTCAATGTTTCTCAACCTTCGCTACTTGAAGATGTGTGGACTTCAACTCCCAGAATTTCACAGTTAGCATGTCTGGCTGTGGAATTTTGGAAGTTGAAGTCCACTCATCTTCAAGTGGCCAAGGTTGCAAAACACTGCTCTAAGTGATAAATCCTGTTTATAAAATCACATTGTGTTATACAGTATCTGAATTCCAAATCACATCACGCTATATTTGAATTCAACCATTGACATAACATTTTTTTTCTTTTCCATGCCACAAAGCAAGCAGAGGAAGCTGATTGTAATGGAACAGGAAAGATAATCTTGGAGCCTTATCTGCTTCCTCACTATGAGGACTGGATTTATGTGTGATTCCCTACAAGTGAGTGAAGTGGAAAGTGAAGCTGAAAACCTGTTCACTTATATTTTAGAGAATGGAAAGAAGTGCTTTGTCACCTCACACAACTCAAAGTGAACCATTTCACCCAATCCCTGATTCTCTGATGATTATTGTGTATTTTCAACTTGAGAATGGAGAAACAAATGGCGTATATCTACTCTTAACCAGTTCAACCTGTCTGCTTAGCTTGTCACAACATTACCTGACTGCAGATCATTCAGATCTTCCCTATGACTGAACGCCTTCCGTCTTTCTCCCAAATTAGTGGAAATGGTGGTAAGAGAAACCCTGAATGGAGAATACTTGAGAAAACAGTGTCCAGTGCTATGTTTTACCTCAGCTTTTATTTTTATCTGGTAATATAATTATCTAGCTGTATTATAATTAATGATTATCTAATTATCTAACTATCACTTAGCTAGTTGTACTAGAAAAATGAAATTGTCCTCTTGTCATCAACCACTAGAAAATGGTTGCTAGTGGTAAGTTTACTTCCAAAGCACAAATAAGTACTCATTGCAGAAAACTCTTCAGATTTCGTTCATTTCACTGACAAATACAAGCCAAGAATAGGATTAGAGGAAGAGGGGTTTTGTTTTGTTTTGTTTTTAAATGATAATACTCTGGCTTTGATTTTCTTGATGTTACTAAGCAATGTCCCTGAAGGTGAGTAAAGTTTGGTCCTCTTACTTTGGATGATGCTAAAATATCTTGACAATTCTGTCAGAATAGGAGACTGGTATCAACTTTCTCATTGGTGACTCCACCTTTTTATTATGTTGAGAGCTTTATTCCATACTAGTAGCCTATAGCAATATGTTTGCATTCTGTCTTGATTTGAGAGGGTAAAAACAATTGAAATGTGTTCAAAGAGACTGCAGGCGATATTAGCCAGTTACTGTATGTGCAATTGAAGATAGAGCTTGGCTAATGGGGAAAACAAAATAAAAACAAACTCCTGTTATAAGCAGAACCCTCAGCACTGCATTAGCTAAAAAGGATTCCTCTATTTTTAAATTGTTTATTTGCAGAACTCCTGTAATATGCTCATTTTATTTAAAAATGTATGATTCAGAGTAAACCCACTCCACCATGACTGTCCATGACAGCAGAGAACTATATCGCTCTCTATTGTACTTAAATATATTTTCTTAAAGAAAAAGATCTGCATACATTCTTAATCCTGTTTTCCTTAGCATATATTATTTTTGCATATAATTTGTCCAATGTGCACATTTGTCCCTATGAACACTCTGATATACACTTCCCTGATGTTATGTATACTTGTTTAGTGAAAAACCTAAGCATTAAAAAAATGCTTCCTTCCTTTTTTTTTTTTACAAAAAGTTGGGAAACATATATACTTTTTCTGATACTTCTCTCACAAATATGCACACTTTTTTGTGTGGATGTCTGACAGAGAAGGCTGGATATTACTGGACTTTATTCAGTTTTGCTACAAGTTGTATACCAGAGATCTTGCAAATCTATTGCTCTAGAAATGCACGGCTGTTTTTGTTGCCATCCTAGATTTGCTTTGCTTTTCAGAACATAAAACAACTGGTATACAGAATCCTGGCAAGGATCTAAAGATGATGCAAAGACTTTGGGAAAGAAAAGAAATAAAAATACATGCATATTGTTTTTTGTGTTTCCAATCTATGAAAGTAATGAGTCAAATCAAAATAAGGTCTTAATTTTTGAGTGGGGATAAAACAAAATAAAACCAGATCTATGCTTTTGAATGAAAAATTATGCACAAGCAAGTTAACAATGCATGCAATTTACTAGAATAAGTTGGCATAGCATTTTATCAGTATGCTAATAAGGTAACATGGCACTTTGGTATCCTGAAAAATGTAACATAAATAGAAGTATGTTTGTAGATTGAACCGTTTCCCTCACCTCAGGGTAAAGGATTCCCTTTTCCAGGAATATAGCTGTCAGTTCTATTCCATTTCTTGCTCTAGCACAATCTCAATATTTTCTGTGTAAGTCTCTGGAGTAAGTATCGAGGCATAGGGATAGCAACGAAGGAAATGCAACTGCTCATTCTAGTTGCATGGAAGGAAGCCCAAGAATTAAGTATTGCACATTATAGCTATGCCACACTTTGATGTGCAACAAGGTTCTCAGGTAGTGTGTGTGTGTGTGTGTGTGTGTGTCTGTATTATTCCCAACTTAGTTTTAATGCTAATTTTGCATGCTGTTTTATTTATCAATTATATAATACACTGTACTCTTTGTACTCTTTGAGGGAGATGGATGGCTTAGAAATATGAAATATTGAATGAATTGATGGATGAATGGATGAATGAATAAATGAATATGCACTATGAGGGAAAACATGCTTCTTTAAGAAGAGAAGAGAAGAGAAGAGAAGAGAAGAGAAGAGAAGAGAAGAGAAGAGAAGAGAAGAGAAGAGAAGAGAAGAGAAGAGAAGAGGAAAAAGGCCAGACAGATTACATTTATTTTGGGATACTTTTCTTCAACCATGCTTTCACCTTTTAAAATAAAAACTTTAAATCATTCATAATTATTCTGAAAATTATTTAGAAAAACTGATGTCACCACCCCAAATACTGATCAATTTTAGTGGTATCTTCCACAGAAAAAAATGTTATTTTCTTTTTTCAGAGTGCGAATCACAATAGTAAAAATATACTTGAATCATCAACCACCTATGATCTAATATGTAACTTAACTCGTATTTTCTGGCAAGAATTTTTTTTTTTTAAGAATTCCCTATATTAGAAGGTATTTGATATTCAGTAATTGAAATGAGATACCCTCAGTTGTTTAATTTTTAGCATAAAATCAAAATGAATAGTAACAAATGCTATTTTTGTTTTGAGGCCTGGTGCAGATGAAATACATATGCATCATCAGTCATATCTGACAATGACTTACTAAATGCAACACCTGAGAAACAGAAAGCATCTGTTATAAACACTAAGACAACTCTAAAGTATTTTTAAACACACACTCAAATACATACATACCAAAGCCTGTTTCTATTTTACAATCTGCATATGACTGAAGTTAGTTGGAAAAATTCAAAAGGTCATCAGATTGTGTACTTGATCCTTCGTATCATCAAAATATTTAAATATGCAAAAGAGGATCTTCAGCAGCAGAAAACTCATCCTTAGCAGAAGGACAGTGTTGGCAACAAATTAAAACGCTTGACAAGTGGATGACTCAAAGGGAACAGAACATTCCCTCTTGTCTTTGCTTTCCTGCAGTCTGTGCAAAGGACAAATTTGCCAACTTAAACCTCCCAAGCTTGAGACTTTTCACTTTGACGGATGTAAAGGAAAACAGGGTTGCTTAGTATATAAATGATTCTGAAAATAAAACTGAGGATAAACTTGTTTGCTTAAAATCAGAGGATAAAGAAAAATACATAAATGGTTAAAAATAAGCGAAGAATTTTTTAAAAATTAAATGTAGAGTATAATATGTTATTACATGAATAAACAATTACAATTCTAATATATCTAATACCAACATTATGCATACACAAACACACACACAGAGGGGGGAGGGAAAGAAAGAGAGAGAGAGAGAGAGAGAGAGAGAGAGAGAGAGAGAATGTTAGGTGTGAAAGACAAGAATCTATTCAACTATTAGCATAATCTTGATGTTAGATAAAGGTCAACGGAATTCAGGAGGGGTTGGACTTAGTTCATTTATGACTACATAGATAATCTAGGCCTGGGGTGTCAAACTGCCGGCCCACGGGCTGGATGCGTCATGCCAAAACCGCACCCACCCCAGCTCCGGCAATGGGGAAAAAGTCGCGATACGTCATGACACGTCACATGACGTTGCGAGTTTGACACCCCTGCTCTAGGCTGATTCCTCTTTTGATGCCACACCCAAGTTCTGCGATTTCTCTCTCTCTCTCTCTCTCTCTCTCTCTCTCTCTCTCTCTCTCTCTCTCTCTCACACACACACACACACACACACACCCCTTTCATGCTTTTAAAAACTTATTGTACTTTGTATAAATGAGTCCCATATTTCATTATACTTATCCATACAAAGTCTATATCTATAGGCAACCTGCAGTAAAAAGTAGGTTGTGGACAGGAGGAAAGCAATTTATAGCAGCACTATGTGGAAGAACCAATAATCCATATTTCCATTTGAAAATACTGTCATAGTAATTGTCAGGAGCAACTCCAGCAAGCCAAGGTTTTGTCATAATGATGAAATGGGCACCACAAAGTCATAAACTCTGCCCTTACATACTTCCATGTGACATCAAAAGAAGTTGAGTTTGTGTTTCAATGTCACAAAAGACTTTTGTTATTCACTTCCTCCCCACACTCTCCTGTAGACTGCCATGGTGACAGTCCTTTTGTTCTAGGGTGAAAAAAATTAAAAGATCAAACCTTTGGGCAAAGCAGATTCCAAATCTGAAAACTCTGAGAAAGATTTTTCTGGATGAAAATAATTGATTGCTAAAGCAGTTCTCCAAACAAAATTGCAAAGCTTGATTCATGGTTCGGGTGTTGTAAAATTGTTATTTTGTTGTTTCAGATTCACATATCTATTTTCCGGGAACTCCACGATTCACCTTCTCAAAAACTTGTTTCCTGCTTGAAAGTTATAAAATTAAAACTAAGGGATTTATAAGCATCAGTTAATGAAGAAATAGTTTCAAAGTGATTGACATATATGGTGGATTACCAGAAGCATTCGGTGTTCCTTATTGCCTTCTGCTGGTTAAATAGTCCTGTCCATAATCTATAAAGCTCCAAATGGAAAGTGTTCTATTTACTACTAGGCTGAACATTTCTCATGCATTTTTACAACATTCTCAGTCAATATGGTAGGGAAAAATGATTTTCTTTTTTTCCCCAAAGAAAAGAGATTTCATTAAAAGTCTTTGTACTCCAACATCTAGATTGCTGGAGAGTCAGTCTATGGCACCCAGTTATACATCTCCACCCTTGGCTAACTAAACTGTCCTGGCACAGGGTCCAGTACCTGGAGACTGCAATGTTTTGAATGGACGGGAATCAGCTTTTACTCAATCCTAGCAAGACAGAGTGGCTCTCATATTTTGGTTCTCCGGGTTCAGGTGATATATCCTCTTTGATTTTTGCCAGGGTTGCACTTCTATAGTTGAAGCTGGTGCACAACATGGAGTCTCCACAAAGATTCATCTTTTTTTTTATTATCCATAACAAGTTTTATTAGTTTTTGTTTGTTTTACAGCCAAGTGCTTGTAACACATCGTGGAGATAGGGCACTCCATAAAACACAACAAAAAATACAGTCATACATATACAATTTAAACTACTACTTTAAAAGTTCCCTCTTATGGTATACAATTCGAGCATTCCTAAAATATAAATTGTTTCTCACCTCTATCTATTATTCCAATTTCAATTTATGCTTCTCAATCAAATTATATCTCTTATTCTATTTCACATACATATTATGTAAATAAACATGAATTTATATATTTTAAAACTATTGCATTAGACATAGTAATATAATAACATTATAATAATAATAATAGGACAATAATTATTTCTATCATAAACAAGTAATATAACTATAATATCTTAATATTTCTCAACTATATTCTATTTCATATATTCTATCCAATATTTTCATAGATCAGTCCATGTCCCTAAAAGATTCCTCAATTGTTTCAGTTTAATCCATTTAATACCTCACTAATTACCATTCAATTCTTATAAATAAAAATATCAATAATATTTCACCAGTCTCAATCTCAATCTAACTCCTTTAATTATAAATTTTCCAATTTTTCTTATTGCCATTCCAAATCATAATCAAATCCATAATTTAAATCTAGTGTTGACTCATACCAAAGTAACCTTAAAGATCTCAAACATATTAGTTCAATCAACGTCCAGAAGCCCTTTTTACCCATCAAATAAAATTTTAACTCTTATTTTTAAATCTAATTCTAGCTTTCTTTTTGTGCCAGGTAGGTTTCCACAACAGGGCCTCTAAATCCTCCCATCTTAGTAACTGGCTAAAGGCCTTTTCCCACCATTGAGTCCAATCATATTCTTTTTCCCTTTTATCCAGTGTTGTCTGTACTGTCATGTTGTCAACGTTTTTTGTGCCTCGTATTTGGAAGTCCAATCCTGTTGCTTTTAAAGTTGTAAGTGTTTTAGTTGAGTTCTGCCTTTGATCATCAAAGAAATCCATCATGTAGAATGTGTCCTCTTCCTCTTCAGTAAATTCAGTAGATTCAATAGATTGTAAATGTATTCCATCCATCTCATTAAGTTGTAGATCTGATTGTGTATCATAGTCAATCAAAGGTTGAGCTTCAATTTTTAATTCTGAGTCCTCCTTGAAACTAAGCGATCTAATATGTTCTTTAAGTTCCAGTCTCGCTTCCAAGATTTTTTCTAATATAAGTCCATAATTAATCTGTGAGTAGGATTCCATCTTCTTCTTTTTTTTTTAAAGAAGTTCAGCTTAAAAAATAGATTGCAGCGTTATAAAATATAAAATGCAGACAGAAATATATTTCCAAAGAAAGATAGAGGAAAAAAAAAAAACCCCAATAGTCAAGACCAGCACAGAGATAAAAACTGGCAGTCAGTTGTTATATTGTAATCCAGTCTGGGCATCAGGCCAAAATCAGGAAGTGGGACTTCCGGTTCCGGTTGCAGCGCCCGCGGACGTGCAGAGAACTCGTTCTCTTGGCCGTCCGGTTTCCCCCCGCCGGTAGACCCTGGATAGGGTCGAAAGTCGCCCTGTAGGGACGACCACCGTAGAGGAGGGCACTCGTTGATTGCGGAGGGAGCAGCGGCTCCCTCTGCGGTCCGAGAAAACCACCTTTGGGCCGACGGGGAAAAGATCGGCCAGTAACATGGCCGATCACTCAGCTGCTCCAGCCGAAAGTCACAGCAACATCTAAGCGAAAAGAACCACCGTGGAAGATCCGGGTGAGACCTTTCCTTCCCTCTTGTTAATTTACCTTCTTCCCTGCTAACAGCTTTAAGAACTATTTCCCTATTTTGAGAAAGCAGCGTTTGATTACTGGGGAAAACGGGCTTTGGAAAAACAATTATTGTTTTTTTTTTTACTATTTTATTTTGTCTACATAAGCAGTTGGAACTCGAGCATCCGGGTTATTGTGACTTTCTCTTCTGGCTTGTTTATCTTCAGTTTAGGTGAAAATCCTTAGGGAGGGGGTGGAATATTCTTTTTTTCTCCCCCCCCCTCCTGAACAGTACTGCCTAAAAAACTTTTTGCTCTCTGGGCGGACTTATGTAGATTCTTTTGGATACAATGCATCCTGGGACTTGGCATGAAGCCCAGAAAGATTCATCTTGTATGCCAATTGTATCCATTGTACTATATATCTCAGAGTGGGTGCATTCCAGGCCCATTCCCACAAACACTGCCATCTAGCAGGACCTAGACAATAGGCCTCCTTGGTAAAAGTACCGGTACCTGATTTTTGGAAAAAACATTTCTCCTGAGATCTGGAAAACCCTCCTTATTTTCCAAAGAGCTGCTTTTCTCACTATCCTATGGATTGTATAAACTGGAGCTCAATAAAACTCTAAAGTTTGGTCAGAATGTTTTTTTTTCTTTCTCTGATTTGTTTTACTGCTTTTACTGTTTTAGTATTGCTTGTGAGCTACCCAGGGATATGCCACATAAGATGGTGGTTATGAAAATCTAATAAATAAATATTAACTTCAGTTGACATTTAACTTAATGATATCTTTTTAATTCTGCAGATCTACAAAGTTTATGGGCAAGTCATTTTTCTCATTGACAAGAACCCTTGCCCCACCCCCACCCCCCACCTCCCAAGCTTCAACCAATATTTTCCTGTCCCAGGAAAGCTGCAACAGTTCATGCTCAAATGATATTATCTGAGTTCTTTCAAATTAAATAGAGAAATCATTTTGTAAGTTTCAAACCTCAATTTCTTTTCTATTTTTGCAAATAAACTGGACAAATATACTATTAAATCCTAAGGAAAGACACTGAGGGAATTTCTCTCATGAGGTTTTCTCCTATGCTAATATTTTCATTACGAGAGAGACAAACCCCACCCCCCTCAAGAAATCCTTGGGGGGGAAATCTCCTTTCTGGGAGAAATAATCATTCCAAGTCTTTCTTCAGTAGATAATTTTGAAGAATCTTTATACCCACCTCTAGGCAAGTATTCCAAAAGAGAACAGGATCCCATCTTATGAGCTCACAAAGTACACTGTTTGTCTCTACAGAATCAAGGTTTTGCTTACAGTAAATGAAACAGATATATGGAATAGCTTGATAAATAGAATATACTAAGGCAAAATGTTAGCGTGCTGTGCACAGAGAGATTCTAAAGCAAAGCAAAGATAGGAAGTTCAGACCTCCTCAGTTCTTTATCAGCTTGAGGGAGTAACGGCAACTGTGAAAAACAGACTAACAGAAAATGTTCAACAAGGTTTGCTTGTTTTAGCCTGATCTTGCAAATCAGATAGATATCCAGCTTTTCCTTTGTTTTCCCCATCTCTCCCACCTGCCAACCCATATAGGAAACAGAAGGTTAACCTTTCTTCTAGTATCCCAACCTCCCAGAAATGATCCTGGAAATGATAGTCATAAGCATCTTGGTCTATAAAGTAAGGAGTTCTCCTCCATAGCGATTGTTCAACAGCCTTGTGTTTATGGGGCTAGGTGAAGCAGTCCCTGGTATAGAAAAGGTAGACACTAAGTTCCATAGATCTGCTTTGAAGTGAGAGGGAAAATAGAATAATAAATCTGCATCAAATATTAGCAAGTAGGAAAGGGTAGCTTTAAAAAATAATCCAATTTCTTACTAAAAGCAAAGTAAATCCCTTCTTTCAGTTATGTGGGGGGCCAGGTATCTTATCTGGAATTAAGATTATTACAGCAACCTCTTAGGATGTGCAAATGTTATGGATATTTACTAGATTTAGAAGATGAATTGAAGACTTTTACAAATCTTGCAAAGTCTTCAGAAAGACTTTCTAATCATCATCATCATCATCATCATCAATTATTCTTAGCTGTTTTATTACCCTAGATTAGATGGCCTATTTGAAAGTCAACAATATTGAATCTTCATAGGACTGGTTCTAAACTGTGACCATCCAGCATATCTCATCCTGGGTGTGTCACATTTTGCCCCTGGAATCTCAGGATAGTCTTAGTTCTGGATCGATAACTTTCTTGTGACTGGAGTTTGTACAATTTTATTTTATTTTATCGTTAAGTAAAAAGTCATTTCAGAGCCTCACAGAATGTGGTTGGATCCAACAATATTGGTATGTTCTTATTGTCTTGTTTTTAGCAGCCTCAGGAGCGCTTAAGGTATACCCTGGAAATAAAGAAGGTTTGCATGTAATTCACTGGCTGTGATTGTCCTTCTGGGCTCTAACTGAAGCCTCTCTTAGGTGCTCCGGTACCTCATTGTAGAAATTCTGATGATCAGACTGAAACCAATGTGGAATAATTTTATCTAATATAGGTAGACTTACTGATTAATCTGTTAATCAGGTATGATACATATATATTTACTATCTTTCATTTATAAGATTTTTCATGCTCTTTTGTTATTTAGTGGTATTTTGGGGATACAATATGCTAAATCCTTAATTAACAATGAATAAATATTTTGTAGATAATGTCTTGGTATCTCAGTGTGACAGAAATAAATGCATGCCAAACATTAAGAATGATTATCTCTACTGTGCAATTTACCTTTCAGAAAAGGATAGTCACCAAATGAATCAACTCTTTCTCACCGGAGTTGATGCCTTATTCAAAATAGGAAGTTTAATAAAACAGATCATGAGCTCTTGGAGGATGAAAAGGGTTAAAAAATAAACATAACTGAGCAGAACCAGCAAATCAGTTTTGACCTCAAGGTGTTCCTCAGGAGCCATATGAAAAAGAAAAGATAATTAGTAATAAATATAATTAGCAATTATGAATGCAACTAAGCAGATGTTTATCTTCATAGATTGTTCCCACAGAACACCTTGTGGACCTCACATCACTGGTGACTCAGTCTTGTGCGTGTATGTGTGTGTGTGTGTGCATGTTTTAGAGATAACTATCCTAGCCTTTCTCTGCCTATGCTATTCAGATGTTGCAGCTATTAAACCAGAATAACTAATGTCCTTATCATATTTGTTTTTAAAACTCCACCCATTAGAATCCCTATGAATGTGAGGAGGAGGGGAAGATACCAAGGAGCATTAGAAAAGTTAGAATTGGGGAAGCACAGACTAAAAAAAAAAGTCTTCTCAAGCTTGATACCTTCCAGATGCCAAGTCCCAGAACTCCCAACCTGTCAGTCCTTACTGAGAATTCTTAATGTCAATGCATCTGGAGATACCTCAGGAAAGATGGCATGTTGTATTATTGTGCCTGTCTTAACAGCCCGTAATCTTCCAAGTACAATTCAGTTATTATTTATCACATATCTGGCTGCCCACTCAGAACAGCTCTGGATGGCATTCAGATAAACAACTTTAAAAAGTCAAGCACCAATCAAACCATAAACAAAGAAAAGAAAAACAAAACAAAACAATAAATGGTGGAATAAAAAGGCAGTAAACACTATAACAAAAAAACCAACATAAGATGAGCCAACATATATTTTTGCTCAATGGTTGAGGAAAGAACTAGAGCTTTAAAACTTGTCTAAAGGAGGGCTGTTCAAATTTTTTAGGGGATAGTGTTCCAGTTAAAGTAAGTAGCATCTATCTAAAGCCTTGTTCTAGGGATATTTGCTGCAATGTTGTTCCTTATCAAAATACTTTGCCTGGCTAAATTTTTAATACAGTATCCTTATTTTATTTTATTTTTTTACATATGTTTTATTAATTTTTTAACATAATCACCTTAATCACCTTACCAGTGTATAAAGAGCAAAATGGAAAAGGCCAGCGTATAGCACAATTCAATATGTGGCTAAAGGAGTGGTGTAAAGGGGAAGGCTTTGGATATATTAGTCATGATGTCAGTAGCTGGTCCAATGAAAAAATGTACAAAAGAGATGGTTTGCATCCATCAAAGAAAGGGACTGAGTTACTCGGCTATAAATTCACAGATTTTCTGGAGGAATATTTAAACTAAACAGCGGGGACAGTGAGTTAATTGATACAGAACATCCATGTCCCCGGCAATCTAAAAACTATAGGGCTATCAGTGCATGTAACATAGATGTGTGTGTGGACAAGAATACCAACCTTGCTGTCAAGCAAAATCAAGCTTTCAATAATGAGTGCCACACAAAGTGCACTAACCAAATAGGTGGTAAGACAATAGGGGAACTCAGGCACCACACAGGTTATGTAGAAAGTAAACACAGGGTCGGTCATAAAGGACTCAAATGTCTATACACCAATGCACAGAGTATGAACAGCAAACAGGGTGAACTAGAAATTCAGGTTAATGAGGGCAGATATGATATTGTTGCCATTACAGAAACATGGTGGGATGAAACCCACAAATTGAACACACAGCTAGAAGGATTTAAATTATTTAAAAGAAACAGACCAAATAAAAGAGGAGGTGGAGTTGCTCTCTATATAAGAAATAACTACATCTCTACAGAAATAGAGCACAACAATGATGAAAACTGTCTTGAATGCATTTGGGTCAATATAAAAGGGAGAAAAAATGACATTGCCATAGGTGTATACTATAGGCAGGGTTTTTTTTCTCATAGAACGCCCAGAACGGAGTTCGGGAACCTTTTTTGGATGGAACCGTGTAGGGTAGGCAAGGCGGGTTGTATGACGTGTGTGAGTTCCGGCACCTTTTTGTTTTACAAAAAAAGCACTGACTATAGGCCACCCAACCAAACAGAGGAAATAGATGAACTTTTTGCTAGTCAGCTAACTAAGGTATGTAGGAAGCAAATATCACAATAGTAATGGGGGACTTTAACTACCCTGACATCAACTGGGAGACAAACTCTGCACCAAGTGGAAGATCAAACAGATTCCTGACAATCCTAGCAGACAACTTTGTCTCCCAAAAAGTAGAGAATGGAACTAGGGGATTAGCCATTTTGGATCTAATTCTCACTAACAGAGATGAAATGATAGAAGGTGTTGAAGCCACAGGAACCTTGGGAGGTAGTGATCATGCAATATTGGAATTCAACATTATGGAAGCACAAGCAATAGAACACAGTCAAACTAGAGCCTTGGATTTCAAGAGAGCTAATTTCAATAAACTTAAAGAGGGCTTGGGAAGGATTCCATGGATGAGAATCCTCCAGGGAAAAACAACTCAAAAAGCTTGGGAAATTTTGAAAAGCGAGATAATAGAAGCCCAGTCTAGCACAATACCAACAGAGGAAAAATAACAGCTCTCAAAAGAAACCAGCATGGCTGCATAAAGAACTGTCTGATAAATTGAAAGATAAAAAGGACAAGTATAGAAAGTGGAAAGAGGGGCACATAACAAATCAGAATATCAACAAATAGCCCGAGCCTGCAAAGATGAAGTGAGGAAAGCTAAGGCTCATAATGAACTAAGACTTGCGACCAAAGTCAAAAATAACAAAAAAAGCTTCTTTCAACATGTAAAAAACAAGAAAAAGGTGAAGGAAATGAGTGGTCCATTAGTGGGTGAAAGTGGCAAGAAGGTGACAAGCAACAGGGAGAAAGCAGAACTATTTAACTCGTTTTTTGCATCTGTCTTTACACAAAGGGAAAAAACAGACCAACCTATCAAAAATAGTGCCATAAAAAACAGTATAGAAACACAAGTTAAGATAGGCAAGAAAATGATAAGTGAGCACCTGTCCAGCCTAGACGAGTTCAAATCACCAGGACCAGATGGATTACACCCCAAGGTTCTCAAGGAACTGGCAGATGTGATCTCAGAACCACTGAACTATATTTTTCAAAGATCCTGGAGCACTGGGGAACTACCAGAGGACTGAAAAAGAGCTGATGTAGTTCCCATCTTCAAAAAAGGAAAAGAAATGGATCCAGGAAATTACAGATCTATCAGCCTGACCTCAATACCTGGGAAGATTCTGGAAAAGATAATCAAACAATGAATCAGCGAACACCTAGAGGCAAACAAAATCACTACTAAAAGCCAACATGGGTTTCTCAAAAACAGATCATGCCAGACAAACCTTATTGCATTCTTTGACCAAGTGACAAAATTAGTGGATCAGAGGAATGCTGTGGATATAATTTACTTGGACTTTAGTAAGGCATTTGATAAAGTAGATCACAACCTACTACTCGATAAGATAGAAAAATGAATCCACCAGATGGATTCGTAGCTGGCTGACCGGCCGTACTCAGCATGTGGTCCTCAATGGAACTGCATCTACATGGAGGGAAGTGTATAGTGGGGTGCCCCAGGGCTCTGTTCTAGGCCCAGTGCTCTTCAACATCTTCATCAACAATTTGGATGAGGGGATAGATGGGGAACTCATCAAATTTGCAGATGACGCCAAGCTGGCAGGAATAGCCAACACTCCAGAAGACAGGCTTAAGATACAGGAGGACCTGGACAGACTTGAATACTGGGCGCTATCTAACAAAATGAAATTCAATGGTGAAAAAAGTAAGGTTCTACAGTTAGGCAAGAAAAACCAAATGTACAGGTATAGTATAGGGGGTACCTTGCTCTATAGTAGTAACTGTGAGAGGGATCTCGGAGTCCTAGTGGACAATCACTTAAATATGAGCCAGCAGTGTGCTGCAGCTGCCAAAAAAGCTAACACAGTGCTGGGCTGCATTAACAGAGGGATAGAATCAAGATCACGTGAAGTGTTAATACCACTTTACAATGCCTTGGTAAGGCCACACGTGGAATAATGCATCCAGTTTTGGTCACTATGATGTAAAAAAGATGCTGAGACTCTAGAAAGAGTACAGAGAAGAGCAACAAAGATGATTAGGGGACTGGAGGCTAAAACATATAAGGAACGCTTGCTGGAATTGGGTATGTCTAGTTTAACGAAGAGAAGGACGAGGGGGAACATGATAGCAGTGTTCCAATATCTCAGGGGCTGCCACAAAGAAGAGGGAGTCAAGCTATTCTCCAAAGCGCCTGAAGGCAGGACAAGAAGCAAGGGATGGAAACTAATCAAGGAGAGAAGCAACCTAGAACTAAGGAGAAACTTCCTGACAATTAGAACAATTAACCAATGGAACAACCTGCCTCCAGAAGCGGTGAATGCTCCAACACTGGAAGTTTTTAAGAAGAGACTGGACACCCATTTGTCGAAATGGTGTAGGGTTTCCTGCCTGAGCAGGGGGTTGGACTCGATGACCTCCAAGGTCCCTTCCAACTTTATTATTATTATTATTATTATTATTATTATTATTATTATTATTATTATTATTATTATTATTATTATTATTATTATTATTATTATTATTATTATTATTATTATTATTATTATTATTATTATTATTATTATTATTATTATTATATTTGGTAAACAGTGTGTTGTCTGGGTTTACATTTAAGAAACATGCACTAACAGTTGATTTCTATAATCTATAATCCACATAATAACTTTACTTGATTTCCTCTTTTTCCCATAATGTTCTCTTTTACCAACATTAAGTTAATACAATTCTTGTTATTTAGTGAATATGATTGACTATAAAAGTTTTCTAATATTTCTACAGATAATAATCATATCAATACAATATTCCTTTTCTATCTAGTCATTCTGATTGTCTCATCATAGATCCTGCTTACAATTCTTTTTTACATTTGTTTTTCCCACAATGTTCAAAACATTCTTACTGGTTAAGATTTTCTCAAAGTTAATTACATTTAAATATTTAAGTCTATTTTTTCTCATGTAAGCCAACCCAATACTTTTACCTTTCTTAAGGAATAAATAAGACTAAAAAAAGAAAAAAGAAGAATAAGAATTAAAAATAAAAAGATAGTATGCTATTTAAAATCCCTATTTCCTTTAAGGTAATATATATTTATTTCCAAAACTTTTTTGTTCTTTTTACCATAATTAAAAATATATTTAATCGTTAAATATTCCATTTAATAAATCTAGTTCTCTAGTCTTTTAACTCTTATTCAAAACATTTTTAATCCATTGCAATTTTCTTAAAGTCGGTCACCTTTAAATATCTAAAACATTTTCTTTATATAAGCCATTCCAACTCTTTTATATTACTCATATCAAGAAATAAAATAAAAAGAAAGAAGAGGGGCTCTTTCCTCTTAAAATCAAATTCATATCCAAATTTTTTCTATTTCTTTAACCATATTCAAGCAGGTGTTTCTTTTTTAAATATTCTCTCTGATAGGCCCCATCGTCTATTTTCTTAATTTTCACTTTAGCCTTTTTCTTTTGCCCAGTATCTTTCTTAATCAATATGTTCTGCTGAATCAAAGAATCTTTCCATATTCTTGTAGGTGTTACTGTAAATATAAAAGGTAAGTCAAGTACAATATCTTTGTGAGAGGCATTTGCTAATTCATTTTTGTTGAAAATCTTTTTCTTTCTTTTTCTCTCTGCTTCTCTTATCCGGTCTCTCTGGTTCTAGTGTTTTTCCTGATATCTCTGCAGTCTATTTTGTCCAATCTCTTTTCTTATCCTCAAATTTGTTTTGTGGTGTTAAAGTATAAGTTGTCTTTTCCAAATCCAGTATTTCTTGTAAAAAATTTTCCACTTGGGTTAAATCATACTTCTTTGTTTTGTTAGGTTCCATCTTTAAGTCTCTATCCTCAAATTTGTATTCAGTTGTCTGTTTTATCTGTTCCTTCTCTGTTGTTGTTTCCTGGGATTGTTTTTGTTGAAAAGTTAAATTGGAGATGAATTGGTTTATATTTTCAAAGTTATTTTGGATTTCTTTGTGGTTTGAAATCATTGTTATTTGAATTAGTTGCAACATATCATATGTCTCCTCTTGAAAAGTATTTATTTTTTCTTGATAGGTTCTTTCTATAAATCTCTGATTTTCCATGATGACCAAGAATCCAAATTTTCTTTTCTCTGCAAATAGCTTTGGGATCAGAGTTAAATAGATACTTGTAATCCAGAAACTTTTTTTCGTTCCCTGAAGTTTGTAAGTCTCACTTTGTCTGCAGCCCAGATTGTTTCTTTTTTGTCACAGCTGTTCTTTATTGTTAGAGCTTTGAAGGTCACAAGTAGAGATTAGTTTTTTCCAGATTTTGCCAAGTCCTGCATGAAAGCCATAGCTGTTGTAGTCTTCATTCACCACTAGATGTCAGCACTGGTTTATTTTTCAAATTTTCAAAATGAACAAATTGCCTTTAAAATGAGAATCTTAACCATTCAGTAATTTCAAACTTATCCAAATTTAGGTTTTATAGTCATTTCATTTCATTTCAATACGTTTTGGTCCTCCATAAAAGGTTTAATTCGCCAATTCTGTTAGTAAAAGAGTAGGACAAAAATCCCCCTCCTTCACTTTTAGAGGTTTTTTGCTTCTTGGGATTTTTTTTTCTTCAGGAAAGTTGATAAGTAGGATAGAGAAAAACGATGTTCTTACCCAGACTCAAACGTGCTGTTTACAATCAGCTTAAAATAGTGCTTTTGACTTTGGTTGCTTGTAGCTTGGGCTAGACTCTGAAGTTAGGCTAGCCTTTCTCCTGTTGGTTTCTGGAAGGCTTCTCCTGGACTGATTGGGTCGACGCCATCTCTCCGAGGTCCCCAGGACTTACTTCCTTCTTTGCCGCCTCTTTGGGGCAGCTTCTGGCCCATTTAGGGTCCCCTAACAGGAAGAAACTCAGCCGAAGTCCCGAACCCCTCGACTGCTGCGCTGCTGCGCAGGACCGGAAGTCTCTACAGTATCCTTATTTTAACAGTTTTGAAAAAAATAGTTGGTACTTTACAACGAGAAATAATGATAGTGGATTACAAAAGAGAATGAGATTCCTTTTATATCACTGTTAATGAGACACTCATCTTCAGAATTACTAAATATAGACCAATTAGGCAAAATCTGTTTTCATTAAAGTAATTACACTGGTGCCAGATGTTTTGATAAGGAAGGTCTGTGGGTCACATTTGTTCAGTTGGTTAATGCAAACCTCCATCTTCTTTGTGAAAAGACTAACATTTTGAGTATTGCCAATCATCCATCAGATTGGATCTCTGTCAATGTGCTGGGTAGTTCACGAAGTACAGTATGCTTGGTATTAATCGGTCTTCTCCATTTTCACAATGTTAAGAGCCTGTACCAATGAAGAAAAATATTTGTAACTCAGGGTTGAAATGAGTGGTCCTTGGTGCTCTCTGACCTTGTTTTCTTGCAGACATTTCATTACCCTAACTACTGTAGGTAACATCATCAGTGCTAGTAAGGAGTGCTGTTTGCTGCCAGTTTATATTCTGGTGTCTTTTCTGTCTGGGTGGGTGGGGGCGGTCTTAGGGATTTTTTTTGGTTGGTATGTTTACTAATGGCTCTGTGGCAGTTTCTTGATTGGGGTATTGCTTACTTGCTTGTTGGTATGAAGGTGACCTTGGAGTTAATCTCTGCTGATCTGAATGCTAATTACTGGTGGAGAGGTGCTGGATTCTTTTCCTCTTTTGGGCTAGAATCGTTGATTGACTCTTTTGCATAGTCTATAGATGTTGTTAATATCTATGTGTCTATTGATGGCTGATTTGTCAGAGTGCCAGGCTTCTAGAAATTCCCTGGCATTTTTGGATTTGGCCTGGTCTAGGATTGTCATGTTTTCCCAATTGAAACTATGGTTAAATCTGTCCACATGTTGTGAAATTAAAGAATTTTTGTCATGCCTTTTGACTGCCAATTGGTGTTCATGGATGCATTCTGGCAGTCTTCTGCCTGTTTGTCCTACGTAGTGGTTGTTGCAATTCTTACATTATATGTTATAGATGACTCCTGTTTTTTCTTCTGGGGTTGCTGGGTCTTTGGGTTTACTTAGGATGTTTTGAAGGGCTTTAGTTGGCTTATGTGTTGCGCTGATTCTATGTGGTCGTAGTAGTCTATTTGTGGTTTCTAAGATATTCTTGAGGTTTGTGTTGGATGTGCTATATTGGGTTGAGTGGCAACCCAGAACAGCAAAAAAAGGAAATGGAGCATCTATACAACACATTCCAACAAAATGGATACCCACACAACTTCATCAAAAAGTCCCTGACCAATTTTCTTTCCCCCTTTCTTTTTTCTTCCTTTTATTTCCTATTTTTCTTTTTCTTTGTGTTTTATACATTGATAAAACAATAAAAGTCAAAGGGAAAAAATGTGTGCCTTAACTTTAGATGGATTGTAAGTCATATATATCCTGTTTGATTAAAACATTCAGTAGTTTCAATTTCAAATTTGCTAAAATCAGAAATCACTATTCAAAAATTTAACTCTTGGGGGGGTTGGATGACATTCTGTGATAGCTGTTGTTTAGGTAAGGAGGGAATGAATTATTTTTCAGGCAGACAGATATAAATAACTTCATGGTAGGAACTTTTGTTTTTTAGAATAAGACAATTGAAGACAAACCTGAGACTTCTTACAGCTTTGTTTGTTACAAATGTAACATTTGAAACCCTTAAAATGTTCCGAGGAAATTTTAAAAATCATCAGCAACTTGCTTGGACAGCATCAGAATTCAGAATTGACTAGAATTGATTCAGAACTGTTCAGTTGGTAATAATAATAATAATGGAAAGGATTTAGGCAAATCCTTTCCCCCAAAATGTATCCTAGGAAACAAAGAATTGGAAGTTTCTACTCCATTTACTTTCAGATGATACTAGGACACCACAAATCCCTAGTTCATCATTTTGCAGGAACTCAGATCAGATGTCTGTTATATTGTCAAACTTCAGCCCACAGCACCCATGTCTTGAGAAGATTTCTTTGTCAAGTCCAGGAGACTTGCTATGGCTAAGTACAGTCAATTCTCACCAAGATAGAAACAGAGACCCATTATAAGACAGATTTCTATAGTCCTAAAAGTTATAGCCTTACGTATAAGTGTGTGTATATATATACCTTAAAGTCTTTTTGTACATCTTTTAGCAAATAGCTGCTCATATCTTCTTATCCTTTTTATTCTACACTTGTTGTATTGTTTCAGTATTCTTTCCTCTTTGCTAAAGAAATTTGTGACAAAACCAGTTATGGGATCCATTTGTCTTTGCATTCTTTGTAGAAAACAAAGAATACTGCAGAGACAGATCTCCCATTCAAAGCTGTCTGCTGAGAGCACTGTGTATTATACATGTTATAAAAATAGATTTACTGATGTTCAGAAAACTTTTCCATGGAATAAAAACTAAGTGTAGAATTCTCTGAAATTGTAAATGGAATATATCAGGACTGTAAACAATAACACTTTTCAGATGCATATACTGAAATATTACACAGAAATATCTTACAAATTTTTTAAAAAATAACAGTATTCATGTTGTTGTATGTTCACTTTCTCTTTTTCACTATTTCTGCCATTACCTCCTTTCCTCCCTTCCTTTTCTTCTGAAGGAAATCTGAGTGTGAAATAGTCAAGAACGCTCTTTAGGAATAACTAAATTGATACCAAAAAAAAGTTGCAATATAGCTCCAAAGTTAGTCATCAGAAAATATATATCTAGAAGCACTAATAAAAGCCCATTTTAAATCAGTACAGAATTCAAGAGCTGTATCAAATTCTAGGCCTTTAGAAATTAATTCCTTGGCCTAAACAGGGAGAGGACTTTTATAAACATTATGATTAATGAATTGTAGGGAAGTGAAGAGAAATGTGATCTAGGACTACAAATGTTAAATTACTAAAGGAATGAGGAGATCCAAACATATGAAGCTTACTAGATAGACTTGACAAGCAGTCTTTCAACATTTGGGAGTAGGAGGGATATAAAAAGAAGTCAGGATATTGGGCACAATTTTGTGACTTAAATCCCACCCATTTTTAGATGGTTCTATGCCTGATGTATGCAAAAAGAGATGAGGGCTTGAATGCCCTTACTATAGGTCAAAGTAGTGTTTAATACATTTTGCTATATTTTAAAAGAGCCATTCAATAGCAATATAACTAAGTGAAGTGAAGTGAAGTGAAGTGAAGTGAAGTGAAGAGAAGAGAAGAGAAGAGAAGAGAAGAGAAGAGAAGAGAAGAGAAGAGAAGAGAAGAGAAGAGAAGAGAAGAGAAGAGAAGACAAGAGAAGACAAGAGAAGACAAGAGAAGACAAGACAAGACAAGACAAGACAAGACAAGACAAGACAAGACAAGAGAATCTCGGAACCACTGAACAAAACCTTTCAGAGCTCCTGGAACACAGGGCAAATGCCAGAGGACTGGAAAAGAGCTGAAGTGATTTCAATTTTCAAAAAAGAGGAAAAAACAAACCTAGGAAACTACAGGCCAACCACTTAAGTATGAGCCAGAAGTGTGTGCAGTTGTCCAAAAAGCCAATGGAAGTTCTAGACTGTGTCAACAGAGGGATAGCATCAAGAGGACAAGAAGTAATAGTACCACTCTATACTGCACTAGTGAGGTCACATATGGAATACTACATCCAGTTCCACAATACAAAAAAGATGTTGTGACCCTAGAAAGAGTGCAGAGAAGAACAACAAAGATAATAAAAAGTCTGGAGTTTAAACCATATGATGACCAATAAGGGAAGTAACCCTACCCCAAAGTTTTTTTTCCTGGGTTCGGGGTAGAGTTCCTGCTTATGTAGCTATCAGCCTGACCAACATCTACAGCATGTATGAATGCAGCCTTTTTCACTATACATTCATCTCTCAAGCAGTCCACTGCCTCTCCAGCTTCTCATGTTTCTATTAAATTTTGAGTGAAGCTACTATGGGGAAAGTCTTCTTTTGGAGGTTTTTTTTTTCATATTGGAAAAGGTGGGAAGGCAGGAGGATTTCCGATGGAAAGATATATAACAGAAAACGATTCCAAGAATAAGCATCTATACTTCCATAAAGGAGACTCAGAACACAAAAAAGAATAATTTGAAATAAATTACTACAGTAGCAATCCCAAACCTCTTTTGCAGCAGAAGATAATGCTGGTAAAACCTAAGCCTAGTAGAGTCAGCACAGCATTAGTTGTGAATACAGGCCACAGCATCACTCATCTTTCTCTGCCATGGATAACATATGGCAGCCATAAAGTATTTATTCCAACAGGATTATTTTATTCTCTTTGAACCTACTGCATGGTCTGAGAGGAACCTTTAATTTATAGATAAATTATGGGGAATAAATAGATGCTAATGAGATCACAGGAAATAAAGGCAAACATCCAGTTGTTATCTGTCTGCATTTCTCTACATTTCCAATTTCATGTTGTTTGATAAACAGGTGTTTGCATTCCCCAGTTCTAGGCTATCTCTGCTAATAAGGCTCAGTTTCAGAATGGATAACACAAAATGCCATTTTTGTTATCTTTAATTAAAGAGACGGAATGGAATGCAACATGGCAGATTTCAGCACTCTTTATCAGTGGAAGAACAACAACAAAAATGATGTATTCTGTACTTTA
Organism: Azemiops feae; assembly: GCA_023970755.1. Taxonomy (NCBI): domain Eukaryota; kingdom Metazoa; phylum Chordata; class Lepidosauria; order Squamata; family Viperidae; genus Azemiops; species Azemiops feae. The sequence continues at coordinate 130,859 of JALGBA010000060.1, read as the reverse complement.
TATAGCATCTAGGCAGCTGGGCACCAATCTTGTTCTTATACTGTTATCAAGGGACTTCCATTCCCGTGCTGGGTTTTCCTGAGTATATTTACAGATTTCCTATTTTTGTTTGAAGTAAGGCCACTGACTTTCCTTTGAAATCAAATACAGGAGGGTTTCTATTCTCTTTCATCAGTACTAGTTAGAAAAAGATACCAATGGATTGTGTCAATAAGTAATTTACAGTAATAATAATTATTCCTATAAAATAGTAATTAGTACTGGATTTTAATCTCCAATTTAAGCAATCAGTTCTATATGTCTTGCATGCCTTTTCTAAATGGAAAGCAAATTGTTGCTCATTAGTGAGCATTCTTGTTATTCCAGCTATTTATTCAGATGTTGACCTCAGCAGATACAGACGTCCTGTTTGTAACAGCAAGGTTGCAAAATCAATATTGGATGGGATTGGTACAAGTGAATCTCAATCTATCCTACTAAATAGATGCACAGAATGTATATCCTTTCATAGCAATACTTCATTCAATCACATGCTCCTTTTTCCATTGTTTCTCTTAGTCAGAAATGTCCTCCAGCAAAGTGATTCTGCCGATCCATTTGAAAGGGGGGGGGTGAAGCTCATCTGAAGGGGTGTACTATACAATCCTTAATCAAAGCAAAGTGGCCCTTTGAGAATTAGCACAGCCCTAATGATAAGCAATGAAAAGAAGATCGGCAGGCAAACTGCTGCAGTTGCCCTTGGATATGAGAATGCCTCTGAGCAACTTTGCACAATTAGTGATAGCATCTGGAAGATGCATGTCAATGAACTTACTGAAGAGTCTGTCTGCCTGACGTGGTTGGGAATTTTGCTTTCTCAACAAACTTGAAAAGTTTCTTTAATTAAGAAATCAGCAGTTTTATAGGACGTGGTGGAGTCTTATTAACCCTGCTGTCATCAGATCTGTCTTTCCCTTTGTTATGGAATAGGATTTCCAAAACATTTGAAAGAATGCTTTGCAAAATGCAAACAAAATGCCCTTTCTCAAAGAAAGGAGTCAATCACATGCTTGAAGGCTCAATACACCTGCCTCAAGTGCTTTCCCAGGTTGTCTTCATGTATATATGTATGCACACAAATCATGTCCACTGGGACTGCTATTGAACCTGTTTTAACAAGACTTTCAGAAGATGTTTCTCTACTTTGAGGGAAGGGTACCTTTGCTCATATGAGTGCATTTTGTGAAACAACCCTTTTGAGGTTTTGCATAGCCTGGGTGACTGAACAATAGCAAACAGTTTCTTCCCTGTTCTTTATGGACATTATTTATCAGTTTAGTTAGAGGCTATGTATAATTGGATTTTTAATTAAGATTTTGCAAAAGGGTAAAATGGGGAGATAGCAACTTGAGTGACTTAAGCCATTTCATCCTGTTGATTGTTGTCTTTCTTCTGTCTGCTAGGCAGCAAGGAAAATATCCATAGCCTTTTGCCTGATTCATTGTAAACAAAACATGCATTTCAAATAATCTGTCTAGTCAGTGCAACTCTAGTATCCAAAAGAAGCAGTAAGAAAACTTAAGAATCTCATTGAGGAAGGAAAGGCAGGGAGGCAGGCAGGCTAGACTATATTTCTCATAGACAGAAACCAAATATTTTACAGACTGAGACAGACACACACACACACACACACACACAGAGAGAGAGTTAGTATTTAAACTTTTTGTTACAATGGACTACATTTCTTCTAATGCTTTAAAAACTGAGGCAAGGGTTACCTAGATAAAGTGATTAAATTCAGGAAAATAAAGGAGGGGGAAGGGACATAATTCCAATGAAGCTGATGGCTTTAACAAGTGTAGGGAAAAACCCTGCTCATTTCCAAAACATTTGTATTGACAATGGGGAATCCCATAATAACCCCCCCCCCAAATTGGGAAGATTACTCTTAGAACACAATGGGAAAAAGCTGCACTTGCCTCACTCCTGAACATTATCAAAATATTGGTTTTCTTGAAGTAGCCAAGAATACAATGTCCAGATGCCTATCTAGTGATTTCTCTTTTCTTTCCATTCTGTTTATAAGGCTGGCAGTTAAAGAAACATAAATTTCAGGAAGCAACTGGCTCGATAGTAGAAATTCCTGGGAGACCAGGTAGGTACCTGTCTCCTAATATAATCAGTTCTCATTGATCCTAACAAAAATAAATGACCTGTGGAAATGTGAACCAGACAATATTTTATTTTTTATAACTCCATTACTGGGGCCTGGAACTCCATAACACTTAAATCCAAAGTCTTTTGGAGCAACCAGGTTTTGGAAAGACCTGGCTTAGGATTTCCATATCATGACAGCCTCTAAAACACTGCTAGCTAGAGTTCCTGTACTCTGAATGGACATGTGGATAAGTAAGTCTCTCAAGATCACATAATATTGCAATGCTGGTACAATATAAGCTAACTGCAGGACTGTATTCTCAATTGGTGACCAGAAGATCAGGCAGTAAAAAACCAAGAAGGGAAAGGAGCTTTATTTCATCATACTTTAACCTTAACCCTTTATTTTAGTTGATAAGAACTCAATTAATATTTTAACTTTTAAAATTGTACATTCAAATCTCTCTATCTTTAAAACAAACAAACAAACAAACTGGAATAGTTCTCTGTTCTAAATGTTTCAAGGAAAAGAAGGGATTTTTTTTAATACATAGTACTCATTTGATTTTAATTAGGATTTAAATTGTATAATTATTTTAACAACTTGACATGACAGGGCAGACTAAAAGAAGAACCAAAGCTGACAGTTTTGCCTAATTCTACTCATGATTTATATGAACCATAGCAAGGTTTCTCTACCTGTCTGACATTACAGGGGTAAACAATCCTAGATCAAACTGGAGCACAGTATGGTTATGTACTTTTTCCCTACTAAAGTAAGAATCATAGCAACACTAGAAAGAAAAAGATACTTTCCATTTTTTTCATTCTTTCCTCTTTTTTCTTTCAGTTATGTTCTAATTAGAAGGAAAAAATGTATACTGCTGAGTAAAAAGGACATCAGAAAATTCAGACAAGGTAGAAGAACAAAGATGGGAAATTGAGAAAACTAATTGCTAAACTAAAGTAAGATCAAGCAGCCTGCCTAGAACCATGCAATAAACTGATAAAAGAATGACATGAAAATTGAATGTGAGTATGAAAGCAATGTAAAATGTAAACATTAATAAATAATACTTTAAAACTTCAGTTTTTTCAGTTCCAATCTTATAATAACTTAGCAGTGAGTGATTTCTTTTGATTAGAGATTTATTTATTTATGACAAATTTATCTGGCTCCAAAGCAATATTCATTCATTCATTCATTCATTCATTCATTCATTCATTCATTCATTCATTCATTCACTGAGTCTACTTGTTTACAAGCTCAAGGTAGTTTACAAGTCAACAAGGAAGTATATATGATAAATGTATATAGTAAAGTTAGAAATTACAAATACTAATCAAAATACAGTAATACAAAGGTAATAATAATAATAATAAAGTTGGAAGGGACCTTGGAGGTCATCGAGTCCAACCCCCTGCTCAGGCAGGAAACCCTATACCATTTCAGACAAATGGCTGTCCAGTCTCTTCTTAAAAACTTCCAGTGTTGGAGCATTCACCGCTTCTGGAGGCAGGTTGTTCCACTGGTTAATTGTTCTAACTGTCAGGAAGTTTCTCCTCAGTTCCAGGTTGCTTCTTTCCTTGACTAGTTTCCATCCATTACTTCTTGTCCTGCCCTCAGGCGCCTTGGGGAATAGCTTGACTCCCTCTTCTTTGTGGCAAGGTAGTTATTATAATAGTAATAATGAAAAGAAAATAATAAAAATGAGGCATAAACACATGAAAACAATTTGAAATAAATTCATTGTAAAATAAAAATAATGATAACTCTTAAATCTACTCTTAAATTGCTTGTGGAACAATTTAAGTGGGATAGAGAAATTCTAAAATCAATAAACAATAGGTAACAAATAAATTTTCTAAATGTAATTATTTATGTTATTTATTTAATACTTTATTGCTTTGATTATCCATTGTGCAAAAAACTTATAGCTATCTTTTAGTAAAGAATTCCATCCTTCAGCTTACAATTTAAAAAATGTGATACATAAGGAATAAAGATGGAAAATTGGTGGTGGGGGACTAGCAGATGTTAGTATTTAAAGTGAAAATTCTTATTGTGATTTTTATAATGACAAAAAAGTAGCTAATCAAATGGTGAGTCTGCTTTATAGATAACTTTATGAAGAATTTGCCAGATTATGCATACTGTTGTATGCCTACTTTTCATTTCAGATTACAGGTGAGATGTTGGATAGCTTAGATAAGTATAACAAATATAATAAAGTGTGGAAAATGCTCTATACTATTACAGAAATAATATTGGTTCCCTAATGGCTGCAAAAGTCTGAAATACCAATAGGTGGCTGAAGAGAGTTAGAATTTTCAGTAGTATTTTGCTGCCATCTAGTGAAACTCAGTGTTTTTGCAATTTGGATCTGGTAGTTCAACTCAGCTATAAACTTTGATATTTATTTAGTTTTTTATCCTGTCTTTATTACTTTATAAATAACTCAATGTGGTGAACATACCTAACTCTTTTTCCTCCTCTTTTCTCCACCACAACAAACCTATGAGATGAGCTGGAGTGAAAGAAAGTGACTGTCCCAAACCCAGCAGGTTTTCATGGTTAAGGTGAGACAAGATCTCATAGTATCCTGGTTCTAGACCAACACCCTAACCCCTACATCTTAATAATCTTATTCCTCTCATAGTCTAACCTACATTACAGAGTTGCTGTAACATTATATGTGCCCTTTATTCCCAAACTAAGGTTCACACTTGTTCTTTTGATGAAAGCTTGAATATCACATTCTAGAAAATAAGGAGATACAAGCAAAAGTACAGTTTGATTTAATTCAAATTGAATGTAATTTACTAAATACAATTAAAATTATTATTTCTACAATTCCTTCCACACATATCTTAAGCAAACTTCAAAAAATAAATCAGACACATATAATCTTTTTTTTTTAAAAAAAAAAAAGCTAAGGACTCTGCTTGTTTTTAGTGGTGTCTTAGGAGCTACACTTTCATTTAGTTTACTTTAAATAAATGTATATTTTAAAACTAAAATTATGTTTTTGTTATACACACACGCACACCCACACACATTTGTAGAAAATTTGGAAGGGTTTTTATAAGCTAAGCCTAAAATCTGAAGGAGCATAGCTTATTTAGTTTGAAAAGAAGTAAACAGATGTTCTTAAGAAATGGGCAATTATAATCCCCCCCCCCAGAACAAAATAGTCTGGGTTCAAGACTCCCCTGGACACAGAACTCCCTGATTGACCTTTGACCATGTCATTGTCTCTTAGCTCAAGTTATTTCACAGGGTTTTATTTTGGGCATAAAATTAGGAGACTCCCCATGTGAGCTGCCTTTTGCTGATGGTGAAATAATGGTACATAAATAAACAAAGCAAGTAGATAAATAAAAATAAGTAAATGTTTGCCTTAGTAACATCACCTCTCATTGGTATAATGTGAGCTGGATGGGATTGCTCTTCAAAATTCTTGGAAGAATTCAGCTATTTCATTAGCTGCTTCTTAGGTTCCAAACGAGCTTCAGGATATTGGTTTTAGGTCTACATTGATTGCTTAACAGTTCTGGTGTTCACTTTATGATTTTCACGTTCACTTATTGACCACTGCAAAAAAGTCATAAAATTGGGTATGGTCCTGTAGTGACCTGCTTTAGGACCATCGTGACCTAGGAATGAAATTACAGGCTTAATTATGGTTGTAAGTTAACGACCCACTGCATATTATATAGATCTATATTAAAATTAGCTTTGGTATAATCCTATCTTAAAACTTTGTACTAAATGCTGACTGCTCAGAACAATCAGGAACTTTAATACTTGTTTCACCTTAATCTCTAAATCACAGGTGTCAAACTCGATTGTGTCATGTGATGTATTGTGACATATCACAATGTTGTTTGCCTTTGCAGAGCTGAGGGGGGCATGGCCTGTGCATGATGCATCTGGCCCGCAGGCCACCAGTTTGACACCCCTGATCTAAATCCAATCTTTTCTTGTATGTATTTTACTTGCTCTGAATCATACAATTATGTAGTAAAGCAAAACAAAATGAACTGTACAATACTGTTTTGACAAAGGTAGACTAAACTCAGAAGCTTTTTATCTACTTCTGAAGAAGTAATTTCGTAAATAACTGAGGTCACTAACCTTTTTGCTCAACATACAACCTGACGATGCTATTCTCTTATGTCACTAAACTCTACTCTGATTCCTGGTAATATATAGTAAAATAAAACATGCTTCCTTTGTTGTCCAGGTTTACCAACTTCATACAGTTTTATTGACTGTCTTACGAGAGACAGGGAGATACTGACCGCTGCAATATCACATCATATATTTCATTTTATTATATGTCACTTGGGAGATGAAGAAAAAGAAGAAGTTATTTTCCACTTTATATTAAATCTGAGTCAGCAAAGGATTCTGGAGTTAAGTTCCTTCAATTTGAACCTTAACCAAGGAACCATCAAAAGCCAATTTCAAGTGTGGAATACAAATGTTATTGAATAGTCAGTTCTTGAGATTATTTTTTAAAAAATGGCGAAAACATGCAGGTTATGGAATCACTGTGCTACAAAATTGCTGTAGAATTGCTCAAACTCAGTAATGTTGGTAGGAAACAGTCTATCATAAAATATTACTGCTTCTGTTAAATGCAGTTAAATCACCATATTCATAGAACATGAATCCCATCTACAAAACTGCCAAATCATAAAATTCCTGCTGCCTAGAGACTTCCTTTAGCACATACATATGTAAGAATATTGTCATTCCTCCCTAGAAAGTACAATGAGATTTCTCCTTCTTCTCCTCTGTGCTAGGTTGATGTTAAAGACTTCTGTGTGAAGCTAAATCAAACCAATCACTGAGAAGTCATGCAAGCTCCATCTGAGCCCACATAAGCTCACTTGCAAAGAGAGGAGGTCGAGCTTACTATGCATTCTCCCCATGGGCTTGCAAAGAACAATGAGCCTGAAACACAGCTATAAATCATATCACCAAGCTGCCCTAGGAATTCAAAGCACTCCAAGCTGAGGAGGCAGGGGAGCTATTACAGCAAGAGTAAACCCATAACTTAGCATTCGGAATAAAACATCCCCTTCAGACTAGAATTGCCTTCATCCTTTGCTCTGCATGTATGTGTGACAGAGCACCGAGTGCCAAAATGTGAAATGATATCTGATGCTGTGGCTGCTGGTTGAACGTGCCTCTGACAGACAAGTGGCTACAAGTCCCAGAAGGTTGCCAATTTATCAGTGGAGGATAACTTCCTGATAGCTAAGTAACTGACTATGTTTTTGAATGACAGACCATAAGAATGGAACCTGTATATCCTCCACAATTCCACCAGTTGAAAAAAAATAGGGCAGTTGAATAAATGACACATATAATTCATAAAAAACCCTCTCCAAGATGGTAAATAAATGTAGCTACAAGCTAGTAATGCAATTGTGTATGTGTACTTTTATCTGAAATTATATTAAACTAAACCTTCAACCCTGTGGGTTATCCAAATTTTCTTTGTCATTGTTATGATTAGTTCAACAACCCTTCTCCTTGAGTCCAAAATCATTGCAAGGTGAGTTCAGAGGATCGAATAAACGTTCAAGTTCACTTAATAGGCATTGAAACTAAATGGGTATTTGAACCCACATCCCCTTAATGTAGTCTAACATTACACTAGGTTTTCTGCCCAAGTGATATGCCTTCTTATATTTATATGCCATCAATATATTTGCTGTAGGCCCTGATGTATCACCAAACCTGGTCTTGAGTTTCACAGCTGTTTCCTTCAGGCATTTCCCCCTTCAGCTCTTTTTTTAAAACAGTTTTTGACAAGTGTTCCACCAACAAGGAGCTATAAAAAGAAATACTCCCAAATAATCCCTTTGGGGTAATCCCTTTGGGAGTATCCCATTATTTAAAAAAACACCCTCCTTTAATTGTGATACTGTGATACATTTTATTTATATAATCAGGAAACTGCATAAAGCCACATGAACAGTATAACAAAGATACATTAATAACTTTAAACAACACTAAGCTATTGAATTTAAGGGCTACGTTTCTCTGTGTCCTATGGGGAAACTTGTTTTAAACTAGTAGCCCACAAGAGACTGAGCAGACTTCTTAAAAATACAATACATTTCAAAAACACATTTCATATGTAAATAATGCAACTTTCTCGGCACTCCCCTCCATTGGTTAAATGTGTTCTTTCTAGATGCCTCTTCACAATTTCAAATATAGTTCTTCTCTCTCCTACAATGTTTATCATCCATCTATTTCCCACCTCACATGCAGGAATCATAACAAAAGACTGCAACAGAGGTCTTTTGTCTGGGGTTCCAACCATGCTATTCCATTTCCAGTTCCTTCTTTTGTTTCACCACTTCTGCAAACCTTGCAATTTCCCCAAGTACTCTAACCTCTCTGTGTCTTTCATACTTAGCTAGTCCTTTTTAGCCACATAACAAATGGTGTGTCTTGAATAATGCAAATACAAAGAATGACTTGCAACTTGAAGTGTGGGTGGGCGAAAGAAAAATATGTGTACACATACATTTTAAAACTTTATTGTAAAAAAGCTGTAAGGAGTTGAACTGACAGATTTTAGACAGCCCTTCACTGCTGGCATTTTGATTCATCAGTTATGACTTAAGATTTAGATACCAACAGAATGTGGAAATGACAGCATCAGAATAAGAGGTGTTGATTTTGAGTGGGCATTCAAGAAAAAGGCACGATTTCTAGCAGTGGCAATAGAATCAAAAAATATTTTCAGTTGTAACTTTGAAAGCCTTTCTTGTTGATTTCTTTGCTGAAAAAAATCCCCTAAACCCTAGCACAGAATCTTTTAATATATATATATATATTATTGATTTTTGCAATAACATTCTTTAGTGCTTAGTAAACAGTGTATTGTCTGGGTTTATATGTTTAAAAAACAATCAATAATAATTAATTTCTATAGTTCCATAATCAATATATTAATTAATGATATATTTCTTTGATTTTCTCTTTGTCCAATAGTATTCTCCTTTTGTCAACATTAAACAAATATAATTCTTAAAATTTTTGATACATATAAAGTTGAATATAAATCTTTTTCTTGTGTTGGTACAAATAACAGTAACATCAGCATATAGCATCTTTTCTTATCAGCTTATATTTCAATTGTATTTATAAAAGTCATCTTATTAAATCACTATATGTCCTGTTTAGATTCTTATTTAAGCTTAATTTCCCCTCTGAATTCAAACCATTCTTATCAGTCACAATTTTCTCAAACTTAATAACTTTTAAATATCCAAACTTTTCATTCACATACACCATCCCAATATTTTTACATTTCATTTATTATGAAAAATACTATACTACTTGTATATCTTATCTCTCTTACTGTGGGACCCCTTTATATCCATAATTTATCTATTCTTTTAACCATATTCAAACAAGTGTTTAATCATATAGTACTCTATCTGGTAAGTTGAATCAAATCTCTTGAATCTAATTCTAGCCTTCTTTTGCCAGATAGTTTTCCAAGTCAGTGTATTCAACTTGCCAGGGGATTCTTCCTGTATTTTTGTAAATGTTGTTTGGAATAGGAAAGACAAATTAGATAGGGCATGTATTTTTTGTCTCCTAAACTTTAATGATTCTCCTGGCTGCTCTATAGTCCATTTTGGTAGATCTTCTTTTCAATCCAAGTTTATTTTGGAACCCTGAAAAATAAGTTAACTTTTCCATTTCCATTGTTGTGGCAAAAACTTGCAAGTTTTCTTTTGTTTGTATTAAGCTGTAGTTCTCTTCATCTGTAGCTTCCCTCTTTGGGTCACTGTCCTCTGGTTTGTGTTCTGTTATCTGGTTTGTTTGTTCATTCTTTGTCATCATTTTCTAGTTTTTTTACTTGTAGGTTTAGGTTAGAAATGTGCTCATTTATGTCATCAAAGTTGTTTTTAATTTCATCATGATTTTAAACCATTGTCATTTGAATCTGTCACAGCATTGCATACATTTCCTCCTGGAAAGTATTTGCCTTGTCTTGGAGTATTGCTCCTGCAGATCTTGATGTTTCAGGCAGGGGCCTTCAGAAGGATATATTAGGTGTGGTTTCCTGCCATTTTTAAATAGGTATGCAACATCCATTTTATCTCCCGTCTCCAGATATTCTTTCACTGGTACTATAGTCTCTGTGTTTAGCCTTTCAAACCAGCCAATCTTAAAGTCCAAACAACCAAATCTTATGTAGTTCTTATCTTTATATATAGTTTTTGTAATCCAATACATTTCCAATTGTCAAAGCACCACTGAAAGCAGTATTTTATAACAGTTCTTCTATTCAGAGGTCTTATAGTTTATCAGCCAGCCAAAATTGCAGTCCAGAATGTTTAACCATCCAGTAAAATTCCCCCCTAGAAGATTAGCCAAAAGTCAAGGTTTTCTTTTTCTGCAAACAAGCTTAAAGATCACAGCTCAGTAAGTATTTATAATCCCAGAAGGTCAACAGTTTTTAAAACAAATATAGTTCTCAATCTGTAATAGGTGGCCCAGCGTATTTTCTTTCCTTTGTGCCCAGCTGTTTTCTGTTTGGCTCACTAAGGTTCAGAGGAACAAATTGTTTTTTATTTCTGGTGTCTTACCAATTTTTGAATCAATGCGGCTGTTATTTTATACTCTAATCCTCCACTAGATGTCAGTAGCTACTCAATTTCCAACTTTTTATTTTTTTTGTAATTTCATCACTACTCTTTCAGATATGAAATCTTAACAGTTTTCTTAATTTTCAGATTTATCCAGACTGTAGTATTATTAACTTCATTTCAATATATTTCTGTCCCCCATAAAAATTAATTCACCGCTTCTGTCTATGGAAGGGTGGGGGTGTGGTCCCCTCCCTTCTCACTTTCAGAGAATTTTGATTCTTGGGGATCTTTTCCAGGAAACCAGTTACAAGATAGGAGAGAGAAAATCGATATTCTCACCCAGTTCCAAGCACGCTGTTCACTGCTGTTCTGGTTAGTGCTTTTGGACATTGGCTGCCGGTAGCTTGGGCTAGTCAGTGACATGTGGCTAGCCTTTCTCCTGTTGGGTTAGAGGGCTTCCCCTGGATCAAGCGGATTGACCTCCATCATTCTCCGATCAGCAGGGGGGGCCACCTTCTTTGTCGCCTCTCTGGGGTGACTTTAGATCCATTTAGGTTCCCCTGGCAGGGTGAAACCAGCTGTGGGATGCGGAGCTCCACAATCTCTCAGCCGCTCCGCTATGGTGCAAAACCAGAAGTCCTAGCACAGAATCTTTAAATATTTTAAACATAATTTTATTAAAAGTTACAATTGAGCTGTGGTAGCCCAATGGTTAGAATGCAGTATTGCAGGCTAAACCTGCCAATTGCCAGCAGTTCGATTCTCACTGGCTCAAGGTTGACTCAGCCTTCCATCCTTCTTACATTGATAAAATGAGGACCCAGATTGTTGGGGGCTATATTCTGACTTTGTAAACTGCTCAGAGAGGGCTGTAAAGCACTGTGAAGTGGTATATAAGTCTAAGTGCTATTGCTATTGCTACAACAATAAAAAAAATACTACAAACTAAAACAAGAAAAGTGCAGGAAAGAAAAAAGAGAAAAGAAAGAGAAGAAAGCAAGAATTAGAATATGGTAAAGAAAAAGAAAATAATTCTTATAGTTTGTCATTTTTAAATCCACTTTCAGATCAGTGTCAGTCTTATCCAGTAAAATATCCATAAATCTCTGAAACACAGTCTATCAAGACAGATATTCTTAAAATTAATTTCTGGATTCATTGTTCAAAAATAACCTTCAGCATGTTCAATGTTAAAATATTTTGCTCCATTCTATATTGTAAGTCAAATGTAAGTATTCTTCTCTCTTAATTGTAATCTTTAGTTCCTTCTAGTTCCCTCTAGTGTCCAATTTTTAAAGTCTTACTTATTGTTTTTTTAAAGAATTCAAAACGAAAGCATTTTCCCATGGGAAGAATTCTTATAATTAATTCCAGCATCTTATTTCAAATTTCAGTCAATCAATTCAGAATAGAGCTGGAAGAGACCTTGGAGGTCTTCTAGTCTGTCTCCCTGCTCAAGCAGGAGACCTTATATCATTTCAGACAAGTGGCTATCCAGTCTCTTCTTAAAAACGTCCCGTGATGAAGCACCCAAAACTTCTGATAGCAAGCTGTTCCACTGGTTAATTGTCCTTACTGTTAGGAAGTTTCTCCTTAATTCCAGGTTGCTTCTCTCCTTGATTAGTTTCCATCCATTGTTTTTTGGCTTGCCTTCTGGTGCTTTGGAAAATAAAGTTTTTATACTAAAAAAAAAAACTTTTTGTTGCTAAGGATTGAATGAAATTCAGCTGGTTTAGTAAAACTTGTTGATCCCAAGGCTCCTAGTAGCTGAAAAACAGTTAATTAGCAATTTCTGGACATGAGTAGAAAAAGAAGTATGCAAACCCAGTATCTTTAAAGTTGCTGACCATGAATTGAGCAACATAGCTATTCCCTCATCTCTCAGAGTTCTAAACATGCCAGAGACCACTGTCTTGCAATTGTATGGAGCACTTGTGGGCAATCTCAAGTCCTCTTGTTGTCCAGAGAGGAATTACAAAGATCCTCATCTTCATCCTCATTCCATCGTGGTCATTGGCTCTACTTTTGGATGAGCCATCTTCACTTCACCAATTCTTTCCTGGCAGTTATGGAAAAGGTACAAATTTTATTGGACAAATCAAGACTGTTATGAAAAATGGATTAAAAAATGACAGGTTACAAGAATGACGTGGGAAATGTTACTACACTGAATATTCAAATGAAATAGGCTGATGTCTAAATAATTAGAAAGGATATTGTAGGAGATGACCAGGCTGAGCCCGAGGGAGGGGTCAAATGTGTCATCAGTCATGAGTCCCTTCACACCCACAAGAGATCTAAGTCCAGCCCACTTTGAATTCCTTTGACTCTTATCTACTGTCAATTTGTTTTGAACATTAATAGTTCACTTTCTTGTAGAGAGCTTAAGCTTAAAATAAAATCTTTATACCCATTTGAACTGCCTGGACCTTCTGATTTCTCTGGCACTTGACAGATATACAAATAAAAGGATGACCTGGATAACTTTTCTATTTTGGATTTACAAAAGAAACTAGTTAAAGCTTTAAAGAATTTTGTGAAACACCAAATAAAAAGAAATTAAGTTCTAGGACATTATTTGGGTTGTTGTTGTGGGGAAAATAGGAGGAGGTAGGAGTATTAGGCATGTTTGCTGCCTTGAGTTATTTATGAAAATAATAAAGGCAGCATAAAAAGGTGAGTTATTTGTAGAAGAAGAACAGTTATTTGTAATAAAGGCAGGATGCAAATAAATAAATAAATATTTGAAGGATGCAAATAAATAAATAAATATTTGAAGGAATTAAAGATCAAGATTATTAAAACAAAAGAATATAAATGTGGTTTATTTGATCAAGGTTAAAATAGGTACTTTGTTGTTATTCTGGTAAACTTTATTGGACTTTTGCTGATCAGGACTAAATGATGAGGTTTAAAATATGTTTATAGATAAGAGATAAGATATGGGAAGAAGAGATCATTTGTTTTATTTAAGAAAAGATGATAAGTTACTAAAATTATTTATACTTATTGTAATGAAGGGGCAGTCATTTCTCTATATATATTTTTCTTTTTCTTTACTTTTCATGTGTTGCTTCTTGTGAGAAGACTGAAAGACAGAGGTCTCCAGGAGTTTAGATCTCTAGGAGATGAGGGAATAACATGTTCTTACCATGGCTGGTGCTTTTGAGGACCTTTGCTTCACATACAGTACTTCATTTTCTAATCATTTCCAGACATTGCTTGTTAACTGCTATTCAGCTATTAAGAGCATCCATCTGGATCTCCAATGACCATTAATGCAAATGTACTGCCTTTTCTGTAAATTGTCGATAATGTAGAGAAGAGTGCACATTCTGATCCTTAAGTTCTTTCTCAGGTCTCAATTCTTCATCCCAATGCATTTTATCTATGGATTTTCTGATAATAAATCCATGAAACAAATGTATGCAGAAGCACATTCCTGAATTTATTACTTCATTACATTAAACTTCATTAGGGTTATCGAAGTGAAGCTAATATCTGAGGTGTGCCATATCAGGCAACATTTTTGCCCTGCAGAAATAAAAATGAAGAGAGAATAGTTGAAGCATCTAAGTCCTCATGGGCAGAACTGTTTCATTGTATGTAATAATGTTTTTTTGGGAAATGTACATTTAAGTGTATTAAGATAAAGATTGTTTCTGCTAAGAATGCCTCCTTCTTGGAAAGCAAGGTGGATGGCCAGAACCTCTTTAGGGCCTTTTTCGTTATGGAACTCCTTTCCAAACATTTTCACTTAGAACTCATGTGCATAAGAAGCTTCCTTGTACTAAACCTGGCCATTAATTCCTCCATACTTTATACTTCATACTTTCTATTTTTGTATTTTTCAGAATTATTGCAGGATATAATACAGATTGTGCCTTAAAAAGTTGGTACACAAAACATGGGCTCAACCATTATAGTTTTTCCAATAGGCAAAACAAAAAAAAAAACCAGATAAAAACAATCTTCTATAATATATTTCCTATCATTCCCCTTGGAAGATAAAATAATACTCTTTTTCCATTCTTCTATTAATATTATATTTGGTGTTGAGTGTAGTCTTAATGCATTTAAAGTTACTGTTTACTATTTACAGTTACTGCTGAAATTATTATGGTTGTTGCTATTTTCAGGATTGTTGTGGCAGGTTTGGGATAGGTAACTCAAAATAGGTGTATTAAACCTACAAGAATCACCTATTTGAGTTGTCAAAAAAAGCAAAATACCCCCCTTCCCAAACCCCTATGATGCCACAACTCTTCCAGAGTGTAGATTCATGTAGATCAGGGGTGTCAAACTGCTGGCCTATGGGTCGGATGCGTCACACTAAAACTGTGCCCACCCCATTGCCAGCAATGGGAAAAAAGTTGCGATACATCGCAACATGTCACGTGACGTCATGAGTTTGACACCCATGATGTAGATTATGGATTCCCCAGGACTATAATAGGTCATTGTCTTAACTAAAGAGTTAATGACATCCACTAATTGAGAAAAACATGAGGAAAAGATTAAAGGAAAGTGAAAGATTTATCAACCATTCTTTTCCTGCTGCCAGTCCACCCATAGCTAATGTCTCAAATGCCACCTGAAACTTCCTTCATGTGAGAGAACAAATTGAGACAAGCTGTTCCTGGAATAACCACTGAGCCATGGGATTCTGATCTTCTTACGTATTGGAAGCCTTTTCCCTCTTGAATTCAGCTGGTGAGACAGCAATGTCTATCAGAGAGTAGGTGGGGTTCTGCCTGCAGCTGCTGCTGTAACTTGGCTGCTCATTTTGTAAGTCACATTTGCCTCAGGAGGCAGAGGGGACAGAAGAATAAGGCAAACCAGCATTTTCAGTTAGCCTAGCAAGGAGGAGGAGGATGCAGAAATAGCAGCATCTTCCTACATTCAAAGTATTGAGTGGGATGGAGTATGCCTTCAACCAGAAGATATACAGCTGGGAATTTTCTTCCTCATCCTTTAATTACTCGTTATAGGTCATTTCTAATTGTTGGAAGAGCCTGAATGGCAGCCACTCTGTTTTTTGTCACTCCCAAACAGCTGAAGGGGATTTTGTCTATAATTGTATTAACTATATTAAGCCCAGTTTCTGGGTTGCCTCTAGCAGGGCACATTTAAGCTATGCTCTTTTTAGGAATGAGCTACATACATGGTCAGCGTCTCTTTAAGAAAGCAGTGTCTTTTCTTGGGCTTATGCAGTAATCATGCAATCCCAGGAAAAAAGGATTTGAGTTAAGGGTGTGTCAGCTGGATGTATCAAAATGTTCTGGAGCAGGAATGGAATGCAAGATACTAGAAGAAGAGAAATTAGAGGACAGTTGAAATCAATCCACAGTTGATTTCAGAAGAGTTAGTTTCAAGTTCAGCAGATAAGTAATTTGTGGGATCCCAAGAACTCAGATTCACAGGTCAAAGGCAGTGCAGAAGGGAACATCGTAAAAATAAGATATTGTAAGTATAATGTGCATCAATACAATGGGAAGAAAAAGATTAAGTCTGATAATTTTTATAGTCATTTTTCTGTTTATACAATGGTGCACATTAAAATGAAATTCTGATGCACCACTCTTGAAAGAAGGAATGCACCAATGTCACCATCCCAAGGATAACAATAATAATAACAGCAGCATTCAAAAATGCCATGCTATACAAAAATGACACCAAATGTTTATCCATCTATCATCTATTATCTATCATCTATCCATGCATATGCATATAACAGTAAATTTTGAATATATAGCAGAAAAAAGAGTCTTGAGATACAATATGGTACAAAGCTACCTTGTTTTCCCGAAAATAAGACCTGGTCTTATTTTATTTTTTTTTGCACCAAAAGATGCATTAGGGCTTATTTTCAGGGAACACAGTATCAGGGCGATCAGCCTGGCCAGGTGTTCCACATCCCAGTGCATGCACAAGAGGCGGTGAGTGCGCAGGGGGGGCTGATGATGTCTGGCAGGAGCTGTAGCCCAAGGAGTGCAGGTAAGTCCAAGGGCACAGGCAAAGGTGGGGGGGAGGCAGGCAATCCATATGCACTGTGCAGCCACCTGGCTCAAGGGAGACTTGCGTGGCAGCACCGGCAGCAGTGGAAGCAGAGGCATAGGGGTGAGGCAGACAATCCCAACACACCACCACTCTGTCCCAGCATCTCTCAGCTTGCCCACGGCCAAGGGCAAGCTGAGAGATTGTGGGACAGATTGGGCAGTGCATTGGGATCGCCTGCCTCCCCTGTGCCTCTGCTTCCACCTTCTGCTGGTACAGTCACGCGAGCCTCCTGTGAGCTTCCCAAAGGCTCCTGTGAGCTAGGCAGCCATACAGCACATCCAGATTGCCTGCCTCCCCCCACGTCTGCCTCCATGCTGGGACTTACCTGCGCTGCATGGGCTGCGGCTGCTACCGGACACCATCAACCCTTGCATGCTCGCCGCCTCCTGTGCTGGCCACCCCCACCCCCCGGGCTTATTTTTGGGATAGGGCTTATATTAGGCATACCCTAAAAAATCAGGCTAGGGATTATCTTCGGGGAAACATGATATTACAGGATCTAGTTGTCAGGATACCAGAAGGCAACAATGAAAACCAGTCATGGAGAGGGTGTGTAAGGATTGCTTATATGCCATATCTTGGATAAAGGGAAGTGAACTTCTAATAATCTTTTCTACTGTCTTCACCACTCTCTGCACAGTCTTCCACTCCAAAGCAGTAATACTTCCAAATCAAATGATAATACAATACAACAAGTCAGAGACAGAATAAGAAACCATTATGGTCCCTAACAATTAGAAGGAACATTTATAGGAAATGGAAGATGAATGTAATATCTAAGAAAATATATAATTAGTTAGCTAATATCTTCAGAGAATGAAATCAAAATTAGGCTTGCAAGGGAAATGGAAAGCAATTAACATAGTTTTTTACTTGTTTGTAATAACAAATGTAGGAAGAAATAGAATGGGGTGAGCCTGATACTTGGAGAAAATGATAAGTGCATAACAGTGATCAGGAGAAGGCAGAATTCCTCAAAATGGATAAAATCCCCCCAAAGGGTAATTTTAGAAGGAGACTACTTAGCCAATGGACTTCATAGATAGAGATACTTATAATAGAAGGCTCCCAAAGAAAGATAAAAATTTTAAAAGACATATTATTAGACAAAGTCTGATAAAAGTGTGACATTCTATAAAGGGAATAATAAGCCCAGCAATTTTACTCTTAGCTTCTCTTTCAATTTCAGCAAGATAATTACAGTAAGAAAACTATAATTACATATATTTGTGGTTCATTCATATTTTATGAATAGTCTAAAAAAAGAGCATGTGAATGCTGGAATATAGCACTATTGATGTATTTACAAATAACTGGAAGGATAAAATCAGATTTCAAGAAGGAAGGAGGGACATTATGAAAAAAAATCAGATTTTGAAATGCTCATAGAAAACCAATACCACTTATTAGAGCAGATATATAAACTTTTACTTAGATATAACACAGAGTCAGAACAAACAAAAAACTATCATAACCTGGATGCAAAATTTTAAAGGAATGGGTTACAATACGACAATGGGAAGAATTATGGACTAAAATCTATAAAAGTAAATCAATTGATCCCTGAAGATGAGGGCATGGAGTTACTATTCCCTTCCAATTCTAGACCTCATCGGGGTGCAAGGAGAGTAGAGCAAAGGCCTTCTGTGAGACTGCTCATGCAGAAGGAGTTCTGCCCCACTAAATGAGCTATAGTACACCAGGATTTGCTTCTATTAAAATGGAACAGCAAGCACAAACTCTCCATTGGCAACTATTGCCCATGAACTCCCACTCCATGGGCCTTGAATCATGAACTTCACAACTCTGATTTTGTATCCAGACCAACTGATGATTCTGCAATAAGCTCTAACCTTCAAACTCTACCTGATTACTCTCCTGCATGCCACCTTAATTTGGAACTCTTATAAGCCAAACTTGCTGAACTTTGGGGAAAACGTATCTCTTTACTGCAAGTGTGTGTGTTTGTAAGCCTCATTTAGTAAAGAGAAAAAAGCATCTTTTGTGTATTTGTCTCTGTGTTTGCCTTGGGGCAGGACATTCACAGCCACACAAAACAGCCCACGACATAAGACAGTTCACTTTATTCTATGATTTTTCTAAATCAGGAATAGGACAATCAGCTTGCTTTCCCACATTTATACTGGTATAATTTTCAGTGATTTACTAAAGAGCAAAACATCTGAGCAGACTCTCTTAGCATAAGGATATATTTTGTTCACTTTTATTTCTTGAACCCCTTGAATCAGAATTCCTTCAAACACAACCCCTAGCATATCAAACAATTTCCCCTATTGTTTGATGTCTTTGCTCTTTCCACTTCTTCATTTGTCTACAGGTGCAATAATAGCATTCTTCCAATATTCAGGCCCAGATGTAGTCTTCACACACACATTTAATAACCACAGCATAAGCAAGCCTCATCCATATTTTAATGCTTATTCACATGCTGTATGGCATTTCCACCTACACCCTATCATTTTCCAACATTCTCATGACATTTAGGGCGCCCTAGTCATCATTTTCTTTTGGATGCCAATATTTATACTGTTATTTTTAGTTCCATTCTTTGACACCCAATTTTTTTAAAATATTCCTCACTTCAATTTCATCCCAAAACATCTCCTCATTTATTCTTAATTCCATTTACAGTATTTGACTGGAAATTCTTGTTTAGCCTTTTTCACATATTTGCAAACATTTTATTTTAATTTTCATTCAAATTTATCTGCATTTTCTTAAGAGTTTTTCAATTTAAATATTTCATTCTGGTTTTGATTAAATCCATTGCAACTGTCTTTTCTCTATATAGCCACTATACTATAGGAGCATGGTGGCATAGTGGTTAGTATGTAGTATTGCAAGCTAATTCTGCCCATTGCCAGGAGTTTGATCCTCACCAGCTCAAGGTTGACTCAGCCTTTCATTCTTCCAGGGTCAGTAAAATGAGGATCCAGATTGTTGGGGGCAATATGCTGACTCTGTAAACCATTTAGAGAGGGCTGTAAAGCACTATGAAGTGGTGTATAAATCTAATTGCTATTGCTATATCTTTCTTTGGTCCTCATTTTTTGCAGCATTCATGCCCTTTACTATCCACCGCCTCTTTCGTTTCATCCTTTTTAAATACTTTCCATTAGCTTAATTGAACACATTTCTCTGACCCTTAATAGCATATTTTTCTCCATGTTCTAATAGCTTCCACGTCCTCTTTTCTCTAACCCAATTTATATTAATTCTATTGGTCATTTAATCTATTTTTGAATTATTTTTCACACAGTACCTCCTTTTCTTAAGTTTATTCAACTTCAACTTACTTTTCTTCCATGACATTTTTGCCAAGTTCTACAGTAGTCTTTTCTACAGTTAGTATCTCACCCTTATATCCTTCATTATGTTGTCAGACAAACCAATTGTTCTTTTAGATGTATTACTTAGCCATATATATGCATTTTTCAACCACCCATTTTTTTTAAAAAAGTGATCATTCTTGCCTGATTGCCCAATCACTTTCTCTCTTATCTCTTTCTCACTCATTTATTCACATCCTGTAACAGAATAACTCCATTCTCCATATTGCATTCATTCATGCTATACCACAATCTTCCTAAAATGCACCCCTAGTTTTTCATCATTCACAGAATATAACAAGCAACTACCATAGCCTTCCTACTTTCACACACGCACATGCACACACGCACACACACACATACACATGGACAAATCCAGAGAGGGAGGGAGGGAGAGAGGGAGGAAGAGAGGAAGGGAGGGAGAGAGATAGAGAGAGAGCCAAATGCAATACTTTCTGACAGGCATTTTAGCACTTTTGTTCACAACTAAACCCACACTTTCACATCCACACAAGTATTCATCCTCTTCACTTCAGATTACCTTCATTTAAATTGTGAAACATAAAGAAAGGCAAAGAATACAATCAAACAGACAAAACATCAAATTTTATTAATTAATTTCTACTCTGTATAGTTTATTCCTCTTGATTTCCTAGGTATAATCTAGAACACAGGTCAGCAACCTGCAGCTCCGGAGCCGCATGCGGCTCTTTCAGCCGTCTCCTGTGGCTCCCAGGACGCCCCGCCCATGGCAGCGCCGCCAAACCGCCTCCTATGCCGCTGGCGTCCCCAGGCTGGAGCAGTGAAAGCTGGTCCAGCTGGTCGTCGGGGTGCGGAACCGGGCCGCGGATGGCAGGCCTTGCTCGCCAGCAATGCTGGAGCTTCCCACGCCAACTGGTAGGTCTTCCGTGCCACTCCGCTCGGACTGCCGGCTTCTGGCTGCGGGGCTGCCTCCCTCCGGAGCTGTCTTTCCCCGCTGCTTCCTCGCCCTCCCAGCAAAAGAACCCCACAGAGCTGGAAGACGTCCTTTCTCCCATTTTCCACTTCTCATCCTCTCTTTTCCAAGCACCCCTCCCAGAGCGAGCCAGAAGCCTCAACTCCGGCCTCCCGCAGAAGGCTGAGATAGGTGAGCCCGAGTGGCCATCTGCTGCCGCCTCGGAAGATTTGCCGTAGCAGCTCCTTCTCCCCATTGGCCTCCTCCTCCACTCCCTCAGAACCTTCGTGTCAAAAGGCGGAAAGAAGAAGGTCCCAGAGAGGGAGAGCGCAGGGCGGGGGGGGGGAGAGCAGTCTTTTCCGAGGGGAGAAGAAGCCTGGACGGCAGAGCTGTCCATACCAGAGCTGGACGGGGGCAGGGCCAGTGCATGCCTCGCCTTAGGCTCCACTCTTCAATCAAGCTCCCTGTTGCGCGCGGCTCCCAGTTTTTTCTTTTGTAAGGGAAATGGGTCCAAGTGGCTCTTTCAGTGTTTCAGGTTGCTGACCCCTGGTCTATCCTATTGTGTTTTTTTTAATTTCTTTTCCTAACAATGTCTATTTAGGTCTTTTTTGTATCTTATTGAATGCTTTCCCTCTGCTTTCATCACCCTTCTCCCTCTTCAATAAATTATAAACATCCGTAACTTCTCAGAGTTTTGTTTCTAAGTATGGCAAAGGAAATAGGATAGCTTTACACACCTGTTAATCTCATAATCTGATAAAAACAGCTCTGCATGCCGAGGGCCTTTTTGGCAGGACAGCGTGAAGCCAGCTTGCCAGGTGAGCAGAAGATCGGAGAGAGGGAGAGAGAGGGGGGAGAGAGGGAGGGATGGAGAGAGAGAGAGAGAGAGAATTCATGCACAGCAGCCTCTATTTCTTTTTAATTACTCTTCAATCAAGCTCCTCCCCCCTTGTGCGCGCGCACGCAAGTTTGAGGCTCCCAGTGTTTTCTTTTCTCTGGGAAACGGGTCCAAGTGGCTCTTTGAGTGTTTAAGGTTGCCGACCCCTGCCTTAGGCTAACCCCAAAAGCTTTTTTAGAGACAACCCCCTCCCCTCAGCTAGTCAGGTACAACTCCTACTATTTTAATGTAAAAGACAAACATACAATCTGTAGCCTATATCTAAAATAGTCTCTTTAAAAAAAAACCCAAGAAACCTGAACACAGGGGGGAAAGTCCCCAAATTACTGATTTTGTCCATGTGCATTATGCAACTCTATATTTTCTTTTGCCCTAGTTCACTCTTTTTCAACCTTGGCAATTTTACAATGAGTGGGTGTCGAATCTCAGAGCTTCCCAGTTAGCATTGAAGTTGAATGTCTTGGAGCACTTGAGTTAAAGTCCATAGGTTGCCAAGGTTGAAAAATACTGTTCTAGTTTTTGCTCCCTCAAATGTTCAGCCCATAGCCCACTGTCATAAAAAGATGCTCATATCCAATATATCCAATAAGTATTTCACAGATCCAGAATTCCTGCAATGTCACAATGGGAAAAAAAATGATGATAGCCAAATTTCCTTCAAATGTACCATAACATTTTGATGTAAAAGAAAAACATACAATCTGTAGCCTCTTTTATTTTTAAAAAAATTTCTGTACTGTGTTTTTATTGCTTGTAAGCCACCTAGAGTTACGGTGAATGAGTAGGGTTTTGTAAATAAATAAATAAGTAAACAAACAACAAACAAACATACACAAGACTAATAGTGACAAAATTATTTGCATAATGGAATATGTAGTTCATTGAAGAGCTCTGAAATATCTTTCAATTTGGTCAGATAAAATCAAAACTTATTACCCAAGTTCAGGAACAGGGTTATTACATTACTTCTGAGGAATCCGTAGACTCCTTTTCAGGATGACAGAAATTCAGAGAAGCCTCAGCACAAATTAATGTGCAGAGAATTTCCTCTGAGAAGGCAATAGGACTTCTCAAACTGCCAATTGTTGGCAAACTGAATATTTTTAAATATTCATAGGTTTTTAGAATATTCTAAGTTAAATTTATAAAATGTTCTATTAGAGGTTTCTTTATAAATTAGGGTGTTTGTAAGTATTTGTAAGTATGTGAATACATCTATGAATATTTATGCATAATTTCCCTAATGTGTGCAAATTTGTGGTAGTTTTTCTAGCCTGCATAATTTTTTGGAGATGCAATATTCTATGTCAATCAATTAAATCTTCACTACAGTCATAGACCAGCAAAAGAAGGGTTGGAAAAGCTAAAAAATATAAAATATACAAAGTTAAAAAGCATTTTAAAAAAACTAAAAAGGGAGGCAGCAGGGGGATATAACATTATTCTATGTTAACCTGCACCTCTGCTGTTCTGTAATATAACATATCATGCTTAAAATAACAGACTGTACAGATGATCTTTGTGTTTGATTCAGAAGCCATATGGAAGTATATGTCTCTAAAAACTTGAGTGCAGGTTATTTGATGGACCACCTATGCTGTTACAGATTTGATTGACTGCTGAGATCTCTGAAGACTCCCAAAGCCTAGAATTGCAGAGTGCTCTCTTTCAGTGGTTCTCAGATGGATTTGCTCTGTAATATTGCCTTAACTAGTGAAAATATATTTTTTTCCTGAAATTCATGGTATTTAAATGAATGGCTTTGGTTTTGTTTTCTTTCATCCTTTTACTGCATGTAGATTTTATGTTTTATATGTTTTTTAAATTTATGGTTTTGTTTGTGTATTTTATAGTTTATAAATCACTTCAAGATGCTTTTGTATAGGTATAAAGTAAAGTATTATTCATAATAAGAATCATAACATCTTATTTTAATATTGCGAAACATGTCACATGTTCTAAAACTAAAACAGCCGATTCAGGTGTACTACTGAATCATGTGATAAATTCTGGAAATTGCTTATTCAGTATATTTTTGAATTGTGGGTTTCCTTAATATTCAGAAAACCTGATGTTTGGGTTTATTCCCAAAGGTATGAAGATTATATCTAGCCATCATTCACATACATTTATCCATTCTCTATTAGTTTCTGAAATGTATCCTAGTTTAAAGTGGATCATATGATAGCTGGAAGGAATAAACGCACATACATTCTCCAACTGAATTCACAACTTATCTCTGTGAAAAGAAGCAATGAACTGAAGCTGAACTGGACAGAAAAGAAACTCAGTACAAAGTTTGACTTCTTTGAAAATCTTAGGATATGTGGTGCTGTATGTGAGGAAGACCTTGGGAGACAGGGTGAAGAAATTTTGCCTGAGGAATCATCAGATAAGAGAGGGCATAGCCCACAGCTGCATAAGGGCAAGAGAAAGAGGTTCAAAGGGATTCTCCCTGGCTTTTCAGGCTGTAAAAGACATAGCAGGACATTTATAATTTCAGACTTATAAGAATCTGTTAATGTAGCCTTACAATAAAGTAGAATCAGCTCATCTAGTCAGGTGCTTTCCAGCAGATCTGATAATTAAGCATTAATGTTTGCTATCTATTGGGGATTTAAGTACTGCTTCCATATATTCTCAACTTATGCATTTCTAAATTAACTAGCTGTTAAAAAAATCAATTGCTCCTATGACCTTCTTCCATAGGCAACCCAAAGTGGGCAAACAATAAATATTACCTGTTCTATTTAAACAGCCTATCATAACTATGCTGCAAAATATGAATGACCAGTAGGAAGTAGGAGGAATATCGGAAAAATCTTAACTACATCAACTAGTGACAGTCCAAATGTTTGCAACTCAGACCTAAATTAAAATGAAGCATCCTTTTACAAGTAGCGTTTACTTTAGAGTTTGGGACAGGGCAAATTCTTGCAAGACAAGTGAGTTTACACATTCAATTGTAATACCTTCAGGAAAGTATATTAATGGCATCAGGAGTGAGCTTGGATCATGCAGAGCTTGCTTCCAACTTCTTGCTGGGAATTGGTGAGTTGGAAAGGAGAAGGTTGGAGGACCAAAGGAGCTAAGGCCTTGCTGATTGGATACTACATTGCATTTAAGCTACATTTAAACTGCTCAGAGCTTGCTTCCAACTGCTTGCTGGGAATTGGTGAGTTGGAAAGGAGAAGGTGGGAGGACCAAAGGAGCTAAGGCCTTGCTGATTGGATACTTCATTGCATTTAAGCTACATTTAAACTGCTCAGAGCTTGCTTCCAACTGCTTGCTGGGAATTGGTGAGTTGGAAAGGAGAAGGTGGGAGGACCAAAGGAGTGGCCCGTGCACCTAACGGCGCGCGAATCATATAACTAAAAAAATCATAAATAGCAGCAGTACATTCAGGGCAAGTGCGTCTGAGATTCCTTGTATCTAAGTATGTCTGGTTTAGTTCAGTGCAACACTTGTTTTGCAGCTGTCTTTCGCAGTACCCTCTTCAAACTTAGAAACTGTCCTATCTGTAAACAAATCACTAATCTACAAGGACAGATTATTTATCTAGGGTCTGTGCTCTTCAGGCAGAAATTAGGTGTCCAGGTCAGCCCTTCTACTCTATTGAGCCTCCGCGCTATCAGCCCCCTCTACCACAAAGATCCTGCAGGAGAAGGGCAGTGTGGACAACCGTGGGATCTGGCAGTGTGAGAGCTGTGAACTATAAACACAAAGTTTTCGATGTGTCCCTGCACAACAGATACAGTGCCCTTGATGACCTTAATAGGGACATTAAGGAGACAGGTAAAGGTATTTGTGATGATAACTCAAATAAATGGGATTGTGGACCGATATGAAGAACTTGTTTTTGACAGGGAGAAGTGCGAATCAGGTATTACACATCAGTCATGCAAGAACAGAAAGGCATCCGAAAAGAGAGGCCACCTTCTGGTTGGTTATTCGATTATAAGGGATGTAAATTTAGGAAAGGACACAGAGGTTCCAAAAGAGATCAGGTGTCTCCCAGGTGCTACTGCCAGTAGGGACAAGAAGCGTATTTCTAAAATAATCAAGAATGCCAGCAAGGACTGTGATGTGGAGGCTATTGTACATCTTGGCACTAACGATCTGTCCCAAAAAGATGTACTCTCTGTGCAGAATGATTTCCAGAGCTTGGGGCAGGAACTTAGCGGAATAGGCTGTAGGCTTACTTTTTCAGAGGTTTTACCAGTGTACAAGGAGCAAAATGGAAAAGGCCAGCGTATAGCACAATTCAATATGTGGCTAAAGGAGTGGTGTAAAGGGGAAGGCTTTGGATATATTAGTCACGATGTCAGTAGCTGGTCGAATGAAAAAATGTACAAAAGAGATGGTTTGCATCCATCAAAGAAAGGAACTGAGTTACTTGGCTATAAATTCACAGATTATCTGGAGGAATATTTAAACTAAACAGCGGGGACAGTGAGTTAATTGATACAGAACATCCCTGTCCCCGGCAATCTAAAAACTATAGGGCTATTAGTGCATGTAACATAGATGTGTGTGTGGACAAGAATATCAACCTTGCTGTCAAGCAAAATCAAGCTTTCAATAGCGAGTGCCACACAAAGTACACTAACCAAATAGGAGGTAGGACAATAGGGGAACTCAGGCACCACACAGGTTATGTAGAAAGTAAACACAGGGTCGGTCATAAAGGACTCAAATGTCTATACACCAATGCACAGAGTATGAACAGCAAACAGGGTGAACTAGAAATTCAGGTTAATGAGGGCAGATATGATATTGTTGCCATTACGGAAACGTGGTGGGATGAAACCCACAAATGGAACACACAGCTAGAGGGATTTAAATTATTTAAAAGAAACAGACCAAATAAAAGAGGAGGTGGAGTTGCTCTCTATATAAGAAATAACTACATCTCTACAGAAATAGAGCACAACAATGATGAAAACTGTCTTGAATGCATTTGGGTCAATATAAAAGGGAGAAAAAATGACATTGTCATAGGTGTATACTATAGGCCACCCAACCAAACAGAGGAAATAGACGAACTTTTTGCTAGTCAGCTAACTAAGGTATGTAGGAAGCACATCACAATAGTAATAGGGGACTTTAACTACCCTGACATCAACTGGGAGACAAACTGCACCAAGTGGAAGATCAAACAGATTCCTGACAAACCTAGCAGACAACTTTGTCTCCCAAAAAGTAGAGAAGGGAACTAGGGGATTAGCCATTCTGGATCTAATTCTCACTAACAGAGATGAAATGATAGAAGGTGTTGAAGCCACAGGAACCTTGGGAGGTAGTGATCATGCAATATTGGAATTCAACATTATGGAAGCACAAGCAATAGAACACAGTCAAACTAGAGTCTTGGACTTCAAGAGAGCTAATTTCAATAAACTTAGGGCTTGGGAAGGACTCCATGGATGAGAATCCTCAAGGGGAAAACAACTCAAGAAGCTTGGGAAATTTTGAAAAGCGAGATAATAAAAGCCCAGTCTAGCACAATACCAACAAAGAGGAAAAATAACAGCTCTCAAAAGACACCAGCATGGCTGCATAAAGAACTCTCTGATAAATTGAAAGATAAAAAGGACAAGTATAGAAAGTGGAAAGAGGGGCACATAACAAAGTCAGAATATCAGCAAATAGCCCGAGCCTGCAAAGATGAAGTGAGGAAAGCTAAGGCTCATAATGAACTAAGGCTTGTGACCAAAGTAAAAAATAACAAAAAAAGCTTCTTTCAACATGTAAAAAATAAGAAAAAAGTGAAGGAAATGATTGGTCCATTAGTGGGTGAAAGTGGCAAGAAGGTGACAAGCAATAGAGAGAAAGCAGAACTATTTAACTCATTTTTTGCATCTGTCTTTACACAAAGGGAAAAAACAGACCAACCTATCAAAAATAGTGCCATAAAAAACAGAATAGAAACACAAGTTAAGATAGGCAAGAAAATGATAAGTGAGCACCTGTCCAGCCTAGACGAGTTCAAATCACCAGGACCAGATGGATTACACCCCAAGGTTCTCAAGGAACTGGCAGATGTGATCTCAGAACCACTGAACTATATTTTTCAAAGATCCTGGAGCACTGGGGAACTACCAGAGGACTGGAAAAGAGCTGATATAGTTCCCATCTTCAAAAAAGGAAAAAAAATGGATCCAGGAAATTACAGATCTATCAGCCTGACCTCAATACCTGGGAAGATTCTGGAAAAGATAATCAAACAACGAATCAGCGAACACCTAGAGGCAAACAAAATCACTACTAAAAGCCAACATGGGTTTGTCAAAAACAGATCATGCCAGACAAACCTTATTGCATTCTTTGACCAAGTGACAAAATTAGTGGATCAGAGGAATGCTGTGGATATAATTTACTTGGACTTCAGTAATGCATTTGATAAAGTAGATCACAACCTACTACTTATAAGATAAAAATGTGGGTTAACAGCATCACCACCAGATGGATTCGTAGCTGGCTGACGGCTCAATGGAACCGCATCTACTGGAGGGAAGTGTGTAGTGGGGTGCCCTAGGGCTCTGTTCTGGGCCCAGTGCTCTTCAACATCTTCATCAACGATTTGGACGAGGGGATAGATGGGGAACTCATCAAATTTGCGGCTGACACCAAGCTGGCAGGAACAGCCAACACTCCAGAAGATAGGCTTAATATACAGGAGGATTTGGACAGATTTGAACACTGGGCGCTATCCAACAAAATGAAATTCAATGGTGAAAAAAGTAAGGTTCTACATTTAGGCAAGAAAAACCAAATATACAGATATAGTATAGGGGGTAACTTGTTCAACAGTAGTAACTGTGAGAGGGATCTCGGAGTCCTAGTGTACAATCACTTAAATATGAGCCAGCAGTGTGCTGCAGCTGCCAAAAAAGCCAACACAGTGCTGGGCTGCATTAACAGAGGGATAGAATCAAGATCACGTGAAGTATTAATACCACTTTACAATGCCTTGGTAAGGCCACACTTGGAATACTGCATCCAGTTTTGGTCACCAGGATGTAAAAAAGATGTTGAGACTCTAGAAAGAGTGCAGGAAGAAGGCAACAAAGATGATTAGGGGACTGGGCTAAAGCATATCAGGAACGTTTGCTGGCATTGGGTATGTCTAGTTTAATGAAAAGAAGGACTAGGGGTGACATGATAGCAGTATTCCAATATCTCAGGGGTTGCCACAAAGAAGAGGGAGTCAACTATTCTCCAAAGCGCTGAGGGACACAGAAGTATGGATGAACTGATCAAGGAGAGAAGCAACCTAGAACTGAGGAGAAACTTCCTGACAGTTAGAACAATTAACCAGTGGAACAACCTGCCTCCAGAAGCGGTGAATGCTGCAACACTGGAAGTTTTTAAGAAGAGACTGGACAGCCATTTGTCCGAAATGGTATAGGGTTTCCTGCCTGAGCAGGGGGTTGGACTCGATGACCTCCAAGGTCCCTTCCAACTTTATTATTATTATTATTATTATTATTATTATGATTATTATTATTATTATATTATTATGATTATTATTATTATTATTGATTATTATTATTATTATTATTATTATTATTATTAAATAGTGTTAGAAAAAGTTTGTCAAAAGTTGTGACTCAGTATTTTTCTGAATAAAGTTAGAGATTATGGTGACAAATGTGACTATAGCGACAAACCTTTAAAATGTTGTTGTTTTATTGTTATTGTTATTGTTGTTGTTGTTATTATTATTATTGTTGTTGCTATTATTATTATTGTTGTTGTTGTTGTTGTTATTATTATTATTTTGTTTAACAAGTAGGAAAACAGTATACTAAGCATTAAACAGCTGCCCAGAGGTCTCTGTATTAGTGAGATGTGTGGCATAGAAATGTAATAATTTTAAATTTAATGAATAACTAAAACAGACGCCTTGGCCTTGTAAATTACTAACAGTTACTATCTGACTTAAAAGGTCCTCTGATGCCTGCAGCAATTGCAGAGTGGGACTTGGAGTTCCTGGGATGTAATTTGTCGAGATTAAGATAAAGCACCTTTTAAACTCTGCCTTATGATCTAGAGATGGTGATGAGAAAGAAATATGGGGATCCCACAACTCTGGAGTAGCTATAAAATATTTCCCTGCTTCAGCATTTATCAATTTTTAACCATTGCTATAAGGCTTCAAGAAATCAATTATTTCCCAGTTTGCCAAGGGACTGAAAACTATGCTAGATAAACTAGAAATCAATTTTACTGCCCTGATGCTGGGGGGGGGGGGGGAACAAGGGTTGTCTCAACCACACTAAAAACAATGGCTGTATTCTTTATTACTATTATATTGACATTTTTTCATTCCTCATACAAAATTAAAATTAAAATTCAGATTCTTATTCACCATCCCTCCATTTTATTGTTCCTTACAGGTAAAGAAGAATAAAATAATGAAATATGTTTTTCTTATCCTGAAAAAAAATGTAAGCTAGTATAAAAAAAGTTATTAAATCTTTTTTCATCTGCTCCAAATATTGCAGAATATATGGAGGACATGTGAAGGACTCAACAATTCAAATGCTATGGTATATTTTCTATCAAAGAAGTGGAAATTTCTTAACTAAACAGCTTCCCTCCCAATCCAGTTGACTGACTCAACAATTGAAACAATCCAAAATAATAATCTTGAAATAATATTCACATCTTTTTATCTTTTTATCTTTGTTTTAATTCTATTCTTAAACTTTGCTTTTAACTGTCTATTTTTATACATGGCATGGCTTTTATTTGGACATATATAAATTAGATAGATAGATAGATAGATAGATAGATAGATAGATAGATAGATAGATAGATAGATAGATAGATAGATAGATAGATAGATAGATAGATAGATAGATAGATAGATAGAGAGAGAGAGAGAGAGAGAGAGAGAGATAGAGAGATAGAGAGATAGAGAGATAGAGAGATAGAGAGATAGAGAGATAGAGAGATAGAGAGGCAGGCAGGCAGGCAGGCAGGCAGACAGACAGACAGACAGACAGATATTTACAGGTTTTGGTACTTTCTGAGTTTGGTTGTTTAGTGGTAGTCATTTCATTATCCAACTAGGTAGCATCATCAGTGCAAGTCAGTGTGGAGTTTGCTGGCTGTTTACATATAGTAGCTTGCTCTGCCAATGTTGGTGATTGTGCTTTCACTAGTACTACATTCATTTTGGAAAACTATATGTTGAATGTTACCTTCATTTTGAAATATGGCTAATTCAATTCTTAAATTAATTGGGGTTGGAGAATTTTACCATTCTTACCTGTTTTCAAAACTGGCTAACACATCCCATTAGGACAATGATTTTCTAAAAGGGATGAGCAATGCATGCCATCATCAGGGTCACCTAAGGCAGAGGTCCCCAACTCACGGGCCTGCTACTACTGGGCCTTGGCCTATTCAGAACCAGGCTGTGTGAGCAGGCACATGTGCAAACATGCGCACAGCTCAATTTGCACAGCTGCATGCGCATGCATGTGTGTGCCGGCCTGCTGCTCACACATTCCAGTTCCTCTCTCCCCCCCAGTCAGTCAGCCAAGCCACAAAGGTTGGGGACCACTGACCTAAGGCATGAAGATTATGAGTTGTTGGGCAAAAGCAAGCATCTTCTAAAGAGCAATAATATAGAAATGTGCTGGAGGTGGATTACTTCTGTGCAAAGACATCATTTGAAAACCTGTGGGAGAAAACAATGATAAACCACTATTTTACCAAGAGAATTTAATGGATAAAAACTTAGATAAAGTGATTAATGATATAGTGCTAGATAATGAGCCCCTTAGGTCAGATGGCCCTTAATGTGCTGCTGAAGAAGGGATGAGGATGGTGTTTATGACATGCCTAAATTAAAGTCTTCAGGGCATTTAGTTGCTGAAAAAAATGAAGCTGCAAAGACAAAATTACAGTGAGAATTGGAATGCAAGAAGCATAGAAACTGGAAAGGCTCAGCACAAAAATCACTTACACAGTGACACTTTAGGCATCAGCATATTGAAATTGAGTTTCAATCAGAGTATCATACATATAGTCCCTGATTACCATGGCAATTGGGACCTGGATTGTGGCCATTTAGTAATATGGCCATTAAGTATGATATGACCATATTGTTTAGTAATGTTGAAACCCTAAGTTGTGTAGGTCATTAAGTGGGAAGTTGTGGGAATCTCAGGTAAGGAGCTCAGAGGATGGGAAGTGCTGTGGGTGGGGAAAGCCCTTGGAGGGCTGGTGCCATTTGGGGGATGCCAGGTATGGTTTATGAGGCCAAGGCTGTGTGTAAATTTATGAGGAATAGATGGTGTGGCATGGTGGATGGCCAGCAGGGTGTAAGCATAGAAAGGCTTACCAGAGTTCAATGGCAATCATATGAGCACATGATGCTGCAATTATTCTAAGTGTGAGCAGATTGCCTAGTGCACAAATCTCAGTCACATGACCCCAAGAGCACAATGCCAGTTGCACCAGTCACAGCTACCATTCATTCAGGACTATTACAACTTTGAATGGTTCCTGAATGAGATGTCAATAAGGCAGAACTACCTGTATTGTTAATTATTCAGAACACAGAAAGCAAAGAACAGCATTACTTTCATAAAAGGAAAAATAGCAAAGATAGTACTTAGGTACAGTGGAGTCAATGACAAATTAATATCAACTAGACTTCATGGACAGTCCTTTAATATCCAAGTTTATGTTCCAATTTAACACATCTGATACATAAGAAGAGGAGGTTAATATGATCAAATTCAATCTGAAACTGACAGAATATGCAAGCAAGATATGCTGCTTGTGGATGGAGACCAGAATCCTAAAGTTGAAAATAGTAATATTTGGACTATATGGCTTTGAAAACAGAAATGAACCAGGAAATCAACTTATACATCTCTGCCATTTTAATAGTTTCTTTATTGTAAGACATTCTTTGAACAACTAAAATGATCCCTGTATACATATGCATCATCAGGTGGAATATTTAAAAATCTATAGGTATAGGTGTATCTGTAGCTACAAACATCAGAAGCATGCAGGCAATAGTAACAATCTATGGAACTGAAAGAGTTTGAAGAAACAGGATGGAAAGGTCATTAATACTACTGATTTTTTGATTTTGGACAAAATATCATGGATACCCAAGAAAACAAGCAAATAAATAATGGATCAAATGAACCCAGAGTTCTCACTCAGGGCAGAGATAACCAGAATCAGTGTAACACATTATGTGAAGACCTAGCTATCTGAAGAAGTCTAAAGTGTTGGTAAGAGCTGGTACTGCAGTGGTTAGAATGCAGTATTGCAGGCTACTTCTGCTGACTGCCAATTGCCAACAGTTTGGCAGTTCAATTCTCACCGGCTCAAGGTTGACTCAGCCTTCCATCCTTCTGAGATCAATAAAATGAGGACCCAGATTGTTGGAGGCAATATGTTGACTCTGTAAACCACTTAGAGAGGGCTGTAAAGTCTAAGTGCTAGTGCTATTGCTAAAGGAGGAAAGAGAAAGATGACCAGCAGCAAGATTAATGGATTCCTTTACATTTGCAAAGGGAATGGTATGGGGAGACCTGAAGGGCCAGGTTGGGGACATAAATAGACCTAGAGAACATAAATAGACCTTGGTTGCTGAGAGTCAACACCAATTTGATGGCACAAAATCAATCAGAGTATCTAAATCAAATCACAACATCATATCTGGTCCATTACAGTCTCACTAATGCTCCTTTCTGAAACTTCTTCCACTCATAAAACCCATAAAAAGCCAGAAAGAAAAAAGCATGGGCCTCAGGAATATCAAGTGGAATCTTTTCCACTGTTGTAAGATTTTGGCAATCTTCTATCCATGTTCTCACATGTTTGCCCAAAATTGAAATGGATGGGACTTTATCAGAGGCCATATACTCTGAATATGCAAAATGAATTTCTATATAATGTTGTCTTTAGAACTCTTTTTATATCCAGCATTTTATGAGCTATCAACTGAAAGCATATGATACTAAATATAGTGGGAAGCACAGCCATTACAATGAATTGAAGATAATTAATAGTACCCACAACAATTCATCTTTCTCCAAGTATCTAATGTATTAGCCATATCTGTATGAGATTTGGTTGGGATGTTTACTTATTACACTATGTATCAGACTGTGGTCAAATAGAGAAGCAACTTCCAATCAAAGCGTTACAAGTTGCTTACTTGTAAACAGGGACATCCGATGAAAGGTAAAAACTCCCAAGAGTGTTTTAAAAAGGAGTAGGGATTTTGATCGTGCAGTTGTATCTGCTATCTTGACTTTTTGACACATTCTCTCAGATACTCCTGCTTTATAATGTTCTGTGGGCTACATTTTTATTGACTTACTGAGTTAATTATTGAGTTACTGAAGCATTCTTTAAGCCAGCATTCTCCTGTTCTCTTCAAACTTCAGTTTCCAGAATATGAGAATTGATTAACCAATACTAGATTCCCACCTCAAGCCCATTTTCTCAATGGCTGTTTGGCCATTCTATGAATATTGTGTTCTTCAGCAAAAGTACCACAATTGTTTTCCATTATCTGACTTTAAATTCTTCACACTTTGCAATCCGAACCATACCACTCTTGGTCTTCACTAGGCAGAATCATTTGCCCATTAATAATTCACATGCATGTGTTTTCTATCAAGGCAGCACATAAGCTGTTCTTCTACAAAGAGTGGGAAATCTGCTATCATCCATTGGATATCACATTAGATATTTGCTATCATCATCCCTTGACAGAAATAGGATTTTAACAGAGAAATAGATACGCCTGCAAATAATTCACTATTAAAAGGGATGAAGCATAGATATTATGACTATTAGCCAATAGCATGTGCCATATAAAATAACTGATGATGAGTTATATGTCTATGGAGATTCTCAATCATCCAGGTCTTGGTTGTCCCAAAGGTATTTTTTTCATGAGGCAACTGGACTTTCTTATTTTTCTTTGAAGATGTTTTGCTTCTCATCCAAGAAGCTTCTTGGATGAGAAACAAAATGTCTTCAAAGAAAAACAAGAAAGTCCAGTCTCATATCAAGTGGCATGCTTCTTGAGTTTTTTGCTTTTCTGTTATGCTATAGAAAATAACAACATTATCTCTCCCTTTTGAATTCAGAAGCATTTTGATAATGTTCCCTATGATCAGGAACTCTGATTTCAATTCTTATTTTCAGGGACACTTGTATCAACTAAGCATATGTATAAAAATCACTGAGGCAGTTTAGTGCTTAATATACAAAAGTCTGTATAGACACCTATGTACCCAAAGCCAGAGGCAGAGTTTGTATTTCTGCCTTCCCATAATAAAAGGTTCTCATGCATCTGCAGGAAGTCAGGTATAAGATTCTGTTCTAGGGCAATCAACAATTTTATTAATGATTTAGTGAGGTGGTGAGACATTGCAGGAGACATAGAAAGTGGCTGGGTTAGCTATATTCTAAAAGAAGTGTAAATTTTAAAAAATGTTCTTGCAGAAATGGCTGCAAGTAACAAAATGAAATGTAACAGAGACAAACATATGGTCTTCATTTAAGAAGCAAAAATGAATAGATATAAAATGGGGGATATTTGGCTTGTTAATATTTATGAAGGTAAGTTTGAAACAGTGTTTGATTGTAAATAAAATATTAGTCAGTACTGACTGGTGTGACTTGGCTATAAAAACAAGAAATGAAATATTACTTTCCAGCAAGATAATTCATAGAACGTAATAATTTTAGATTTATCCTGCTTTGGTCAGTTCCACCTTGAGTAGTCTGACGAGTTCAGGCCACCATGTGTTAAGAAGGATTCACAGAAAATGAAATATGTTTAGAGAATTATAATAAGAATGATTGTGCATGAGAAGTCCTATGAAGAGCAATTGAAGGAGTAATATTTATTGAGAAAAGTAGAGGAGAGGAGAGGAGAGGAGAGGAGAGGAGAGGAGAGGAGAGAAGAGAAGAATGGAATCCATCTGATAATATGTCATACAGAAGAATGTTATTGGGTGCAATCCATGGAAGAATGGGTTTAATATACAGTATGTCCAGCTGAAAGTTAGAAAAGTTTTCCTATCAACATAAGCAATATGATAATAGAAACAATTGCTCAAAGAGTTTGCTTGATCTTTTTCAATAGATGTGTTTAACTGGAGATTTTACAACCATCTACATGTTTTAATTTGAATTTCTGCGCTGAGAAGGAGGTTGGGCTTGATAGCCTAATTGGACTCTTCCAATTCTGGGATTTTATGATTTTGTAAGTGAACCTTAACTTGCCTCTTCATGAAATATCTAGAGAAATATGGGAAGAAACAGAAGAATCTACAAAGGTTCTAATCAAACTATGCCAGAAAATATGGAGAATAATCCAGTGGCTAAAAGATTGGAAGATATCAATTTATAAATCAGCACCAAAGAAAGTATGTTTAACAAAGTGTGCTAGAACTATACCCTTAATTCCACCCACTAGCAATATAATGCTTAGGATCATCCAACATATAGTAGATTAGAGCTCTACATGAAAAGACAGATGCCAGATGTTCCAGATGGCTTTAGAAAAGACTTTTTCTAAATTTAGAAAAGAACATTGTTGTAGCATAGTAGATAATTGAGAAAGCCAAACAACACAAAAAAGAAATTAATATATGATTTGTTGATAGATTGGGTCCAGGTTGGCAAAGAAGTAAGACGAGATATACTTTCTCCTTATTTATTCAATCGATTTGTGGAATATATATTCAGGGAAGCTAGACTGGAAGATGAACGTGATTTTAGAATAGGATGAAGGAAAGCGGTGACTTTCAGTGGGGAAAATGGCATTGTTATCACCTAGTCACACCTTGTTTTGCCTTTTCCACAGTGGGGGTGAGGGCTGAGGTATCTCTTTCTCCTGATTGAAGGAGGAAACAAGAAATCAACTCACTTTACCTGCAGACTATTGCTTCTTATGAATATATCACGGAAGCAGATTTCCTGCCATATAAATTGAGTAAGGAAAAAGAGAAAAATATGATATTGAAAATTCAAGAAAAGATAATGAATTAGTGAATAATGCAAGTATACAGATAACTTTTTTATTTTATTTGAATTTGTATAAAAGGCAAGATTTTTTTTCATAAAATATCAAGAAATTTCTTTAAAAAAGCATTTATCAAAATTTTCACAAATTTTGTGAGACAAATTATGAATAATCTTGTAATCACAATGGATATATCAGAACCCATACAAAAGATGAAAGCAGGGAAAGAACCATGATCAGATTAATTACCAGGCTCTTATTACAAATATTATGAATATTTTGCGACCATTTTGGAAAGTGCTGAATTTCAATTTACAAGGAGATACAAGGCCAGAATCTTGGAAGGAGGTCAATATTGCATGGTTTCCAAAGGAACGACAAGATTTAACTTCTACTAAAAATTATAGACCAATTTGTTTATTGAATAATGACTATACTTTTTTTCATCAATTTTGGCAGACTAAATTTTTTACATGAGTTTATTCCTGAACAACAAAGTGGATTTCAACCTAAAAGACAATTAAAAGATTATGTGAGCATTGTACTGGATGTAATAGAATATCCACAACAACATAATGAAAAACAAATTGCACAAATATTAGATGCAGGAAAAGGTTTTGAGTACTTGAACTGGAAATTTATGTTTAAAGTTTTGGGAGAGATAGAGTTTTTGATGAAAAAGAATGAAAGATTCTGGTACATTAGCAGGTTTTAAGATTAATAAACCAAAAAGAAAGATGTCAAGACAATTTGATAAAAAAAATCTATTAAGAACCAGCAGTCAATAAATACATTGCAGACTAGCACTTGGCAGGGTAGTTAGGAAGACCTTGGAAATGTTCTTCTAATGACTGCACAAATGCAAAGAAGAGCATGATACTATAAAAAGCAAAAGCTGGACTTTGAAAAAGCAGCATAGAAAAAAATATTGAGCTACATTGTTGGAGAAGACTCTGAGAATACCTTAGATAGCCAAGAAACAAATGGATCATCAGTCAAATCAAGTTCTCATTTGAAGGAAAAATGATCAGGCTTAAAATATCGTACTTTGGACACAATATGTAAAAACCTTACTGTCTAAAGAAAGCTCTAAGGCTGAGAAAGGAGGGGAAAAAGACAGGAAGAGGATGACCAGCTGCAAGCAAATGGACTCAATTACAGCAACAATAGATACACCATTGAAGAACCTAAAAGATCGTAAATCTATCTGTTTATACCTTTTTTAATTAGATATAATCTATCACTTTCTGCACAATTCTGAACATGTCTAAATTTAGAAATGATTCTAAATTGCTTCAAGAGAAAAGTAGTAGAAGCCTAACTCATAATTTGGGTTTAATAATGATTTTCATAATGATTTTAATAGGGTTTAAGTGCAACTTCCTTGTTTCAGCTTTAGTTGCTAAACTTCATAACATCTTATAAAGTGAGTTAAATTATTCATTATCATGTTATTCTTTCTGTTCAACATATTAACCACACATTATCAAAGCAATTCCTGAATTACAAATTAATTCTAGATCCTTTTATCAGATTCATCAAAAATTGGTGATGCTTTCTTAATCTTCTGCTGTTTTTATCATAACTGAGTTTACAGTTTTATGTTTCATTGCTTTGTTTTGAAGTTTTGAATATAATCTTGGTGGTATTTATTTCAGTTAAAAAGACACTATGTTATTACAATTAAAAATAAATAATGCATAGATAAGAGCTGATCTGAAACTAAAATAGTTTAAATAATCCCTTTCACTTTCATTGCCATTTAAAAGTACCTCTTACACTGCAGCTTCCAAACCATTCTGCATGTCATCCAAATCTTCAGTGACAAACCCGAAATGGATCTTATAAGAGGCCTAACTCAGGACTGATTATTTATTTGCTTGCTTGCTTTTTTACTTACTTACCAACTTTATACAGTATGTTTCTCCAAACTTTACCAAATATTCTTCAGTGACAGTTTGGTTCTATTGAAAAAAAAATGATGCAAGTTTATTCTGTCCTTAGCATCTTCTTCAAGAATCAGTCTTGCTTAGGTTTCTTGCAATCTTTTATTTTTCTTTTTGCATTAGATTAGGGAAATTTGAAATGTGTTGGATAGTTTTTCAATAATTTCAAGCCATTCGTAAGATTTCACCTTTATTATTTTTTATTATTAGTTGCTTTTTAAAAACTTTGTTTCCTTGTTATCTGAGAGTTTGATGCTAGATGGAAGTTGGGGGCAATGATTACAGTGTAGTCTTGACCTGCTGAGTGTCTACTATAATGCCAAAATAATTCAGCTCTTTAAATCCATGACATTTGGGGGGGGGGGGTTAATTATGAAATAGGTTAGTGTGGTACCATAATCTCTTCTCTAGCAATCAACTTCTTTTTTTCTCTCTGTCTGGAAAACTAAAGAACAAATTCTTGAACAATCTGAAATGTTGTCTGTCAATTCCTTGCTACTTAAACCTTTACAATGTAACACAACATTACAGCACAAATCATAGTTTGATACTATTGCATTTGCAGATGCTTTTATCAAAGTGTCCCATCAAAATGGATCATGAATTCAAATTGTCAAAGCAATTGTCAAATCTGCCACTTCTGAACACTTCAAAGAGCTTTGACAATTCATTTAGATTTTGAAAATATTGTTTTAATATATCTTGAAGTGTACATAATAATATATCTTAAACTTCCCTTCTATAGTTAAGAGCAGCTGAACAATGTGAGGGTCTCTCATACAGACAAGATCACATGACAACACTGCCTATCAGAGCCTTTAAGGGATGGAGACCCAGTTTGGTATAGTGGTTATGGCACCAGACTAGAAACCAGGAGATGGTGAGTTCTAGCCTTGGGCCAGTCACTCTCTTGGCTCTAGGAAGGAGGCAATAGCAAACTAATTCCAAAAATCTTGCCAAAAAAATGCAGGGGTCACTGGGGGGTCAATGCTGACTCAAAGGCATCCTCCCTTCCAAAAAAGATGGACTAGCAATTAGTCACTCAGAGTAAACCCACAGCGAGATGGGCAGCAAATAAATTTAGCAAACAAACAAATAAACAAACTGTTGTTTCTATCTTTCATGTTCTGATTGTCTCTCATTTTCCAGCTAGAATTTTAAACAAAAGTGGCAGAGGAGAGGGTAGAAACCTTTATCTTGATTCTGTCTTTCCCCCATACAGCAAGAAGAGAAAGTTGTCAAATTTCTTCAGCAATATACTCTGCCTCCATCAGCCAGTCAGCTGACTTTTTTAAAAATTTCTTCCCAGAAGTAGCAATATTTATCAGCTAATCCATTAATTAGCACCCCAGAAAAGCAAAGGAAAATTTAACCTTTAAAATCATTTCCATTTGCTTTTATTTTTAATTTGAGTAAGTTACTTTCTATGCCAATTCAGCACAATTATTGTGTAAGGACCATTGGGAGGACAGTTGTTATAAAAGAGGCATAGAATAT
Organism: Azemiops feae; assembly: GCA_023970755.1. Classification (NCBI taxonomy): domain Eukaryota; kingdom Metazoa; phylum Chordata; class Lepidosauria; order Squamata; family Viperidae; genus Azemiops; species Azemiops feae. Next base: position 90,370 of record JALGBA010000060.1, on the reverse strand, counting down.
TACAAAAATGAACTGTGCTACTATCCTTGGTCCTACCTGGGTGAAACTTTGATAGCAGAATATCCTTTAGAGAGTCTCTACTTGCTATTTCCATATCATTCTAGGGGGAAAGGGGTGTTGCTGGCATTTAAGGCTTCTCCATTAGTCTCTGTAGGCTCAAAAAGTTTTATTTTAATGAATTTAAGAGATGGTTGGACCAAATCATTGTGCCTCCCAATTTCAAAATGAAAAATGAATCATGCCATCTCTGAATCATGGCACTATAATCTGAACTGGATCAGGCTTGAGCAGTGCACTTTTTTTCACTGACAGTATTAGTTATCACTAAGCATTTATTTCACAAAAGTCAACGCCTATGATATTAAATGAGAGTTTTTTCCTCATTCTCAGCTCCCACCACATTCTTCCTCCTTACAAGCAAGTCTATTTTTGCTTGAATGACTCCTGTTTCATTTTCTGAAGTTTATTATTTTTTCAACACCAGATATAGCTGAAGGGATTTTTATTTTATGAAATATGAAAATCCAAGGATGAGAAGTTTGCTTGAAGGGAAAAAAAAACTTGTGCACTGTACATTATTTTTGATACTTGAATTATTTTGCCCTTGAAGTAGAAATGTATCTAGGGGGAAAGAAAAATGTCCCTTGCCTGACATTTCTTCTCAGACCACTATACTGAGATAATGTCTTAGCTCTTCTTCATTTCTGTCACACAGCAGTTCGAATTTTCTCCAGAATGAAATCAGGTGCAATAGCCATTTTTTATCCATGCCAAACCAGTACATCCACTTGATTCCTAGTAATGCAATCCTTTGACCATTGATTTATTCATTAAAGGTTAAAATTAGGTAGGGAGGTTTTGATTGAGTTCTTCTTGATGGTCTTCTCATGGATGATAGCTCCAGCCTGTTTGGTCAATTAAAGCTGGTAGTATGACATGTTTGGTTTTAGTACCACCTAACGTCTCATTATTTACTTAGACTGAATTCATGTTTCTTTGGTCTCTTATTGTTTTAGCTGTTTTAAATATATTAAATTATGTAAGGTTTTGTTTGTTTTTATTTTGTTCTAGATTTTACAAAATAGTATATATGTGTCTGAGAGAGAGATCATAAGCAATTTTTGTAAAACAAATTTCATGAAAATACAACTTCCTTGAGTTCAATCATTGTATCTGTTGTGTTTCGCTTCATTTTTCTTTTCAGAAAATAAACCGAATAGGCAACTCAGATGATGCATCTATATTCTAAATTCAGAAAGAACTTGCAAAACATTTTTATCCTTTTATTGTTTTTGAACTCAGTTTGTGCAGAGCTCTTCAGAAAAAAATGCTCTTTTATTCATACTCTTTCATTTTTGTCATACTCTGTTCCTAAATGGCAAATAATTTCTTTTTAATTGTCATCCAGACCAGTTAACCTATCAGCAGATTAGGGCACTTGTGGCATAGCTCATGTGTGAGGTAAGAAAGCATACTACATGTGTGAAAGTGAAAGTGTGTTTGCAGGAGTGAATAAAAATGAAATTCTAAAGTAATATCATATAAAATAAGTATGTATGAAAGAAAATGGGAAATTCAACTTAACATCACAAGAGAGTTGTCCAGTTTCTTAGTGTTTATGATTCATATCACTGCTTTCTCAAAGTATAACAAGATTTTTTTAAAATGGCAATTACCAATATATTGATAAAAAGAGATATTGGACACAATAAAGCAGAATATTTTAATTCATAGTGGGCCTGTCATAATTGTGATGATCTCTGTGCTAAAATTCCCACTTGGAAATAACCAGAAAGGATTTTTTTTCTTCATTCTATTGATTTAAATCATTTATCAGTCATTCCTCCCAATCTATGCTTATGGGCTTATAAAGACCTATATTCAAAACATTAAAACATTTTGAACCAGCAGCATAAAAAACATAGAAAAGATCCAAGTTAAAATAGATAACTTTTTTAAAAATTAGGGAGCATTGTTTTATAGAATATGACATGAAAGAAGCAGATTTATCTATTATATTAAACTTGTCTACAGAGAAGCCTGTAAAAGATGTCCTATTGAAGATCTAAGATCATGGACAAACTATAAGAGAATTGGCAGTCTTGCTACCAATCCAATCCCAAGTTTGTGATCCCTTTGATACCCTAATAAGCATTTTCATTTGGATCCAGAAAAAAAATCAGGACCTCATTAGGAACCCTGGGAACATAATGGTTCAAATGCAGTATTGCATACAAACTCTGTCCATAGCCAGGAGTTTGATCCTGATGGGGCTCAAGATTGACTCAGCCTTCCATCCTTCTGAGGTCAGTAAAATGAGGGCTCAGATTATTGAGGGCAATATGCTGACATTGTAAACTGCCTAGACATTGCTGTAAAGCACTGTGGGGAAGTATATAAGTCTAAATGCTATTGTTATTGCTATTATAAGGTAGATGGATTAAATAAACCCATCTTTTGTGTGCGTCTCTGTGTGTGTCGTTAATGTATTGCTTAACAGCTTTGGAATCTCTTGCATGCAGTGATTGTGCATGCACTGAATAAGCTACATAATAATGCATGTATCATTAATTAAAAAGCTACTTTACCATTGAAATGCAATTATTATAAATTATATAATACATTATATTTATTTTTAAATAAAACTTTTATTTTTAAAACTTTTAGGCCTATATGTGCTTTTTCAGATGCATCTGTCATAAACAATTTTTGTCTGGGTGTATGTGGACTTTTTACCAGAGAAATACATACATTGCTGTTCCAAACTGTTTCTAAGTGTATCCTTTTGAGCAAAATACTGCCAAACACCTCCCCACTCTTAGTATTTATATTTACTCTTGCTACCTTTCCCTTTGATTAGATGAATAATAACAGTTTTATTTCAATCACCAATCACTGATAGATTGTTCACACTCACATTAAAGAGATCACACAGCCACTCGATAAGCAAACCACATGCACAGTTAATATTTTTCCTTTTTACCATCTATAGCTACAATTTTACTGTATATATATTGTATATATATTCATCTGAGAAGGACATTTCCCACCATGCAGACTTGGATAGCACAAGAATAACGACATTAAAAAAATGCTACTTCAGCACTATGGACAGCATCTGTTCCTTCTGCCCATTCATCCTTTGTGTATCTGAGTTTAAAGGGGGAAACCACAGTTTAACTGGCTTTAAAAGCCTTCTGCAAAATAAAACAAAACTCATAGCAGATAAAAGATTGGGTTGGAAATTGTTCTCATATATGCTCAACTTTTATTTGTAAAGAATATTTTTTTTATTGCAGGAAGATTTAAAGAAAAACATAGGGAAAGCATTTACAACTGGTATGCTATACCTCAAACCTGAAGTAATGGTCTGTTCTGCCACTTCATTTGCTTCATGTGAAGACCCAGCCTTTATGAACCATGCCTGAAGCTAAAACTATGGGTTGCATTACCTAGATTAGCTAGCTAGATGCCTGTTTCAATCTCCATCTCTTGGAGGACCTGGAGCAGAGAGGGTATCTGAATTATAGGAACAGTTTTAGTGACTTAAAGATTTCATTGAGCTCATTAGTTCAGCTAATGGTTTCTACTTGTTATGATGCTGTGCAGCTAAGGGCAGCAGCAGCAGCAGTCAGTGATGATTAAACAGAGTTGGCAGCAGAGACTGCTATGCCAGTTATTGTCAATGGTAGGAAGGGAACCAACTGGAAGGAACCAACTGTAGTACTGGAAGGAAAGGCTCTCTTTCAGACCCAAGCATTCCATATCACTGCACAATATCCAGATGAGGCCACTCTGCTCAAACAAGGCAAAAGGGAATGGGAATAAAACATCAGTCATACTTCCAGCTTTTTCTTGTTCCTTGTGAATCACATTATTTTTAATAGGACTTTCTGATTTTCAAGAAGTGCATAAGTAGCTTTGAGAGTTGTCTTTTAAAAAAAAATCTAGTTCCTCCCTAAATATTTTGGATTGCACAATTCTGTATGTCTGACCATCTTCCAAGGTTGTTAGGGAGGCTGTGTCATTAGACAAAGTATCTCAGGGAGCAACTGCTAAAGGACATGGAGTGACACTTTTGTTCCAAAAATGATTCATGTCTGATCATTTGAAAGGAGAATTTTTCTTCACTCCAGATGACTAGGCAAAAAGCTTCTTTTAAGCCTGACACAAACCTCACTTGGAAAAAGGGAAGACGTCTAAGAAAGAGGAGTTCTTTTCCTGTGTTATTTCTTAGACTTGGTTTTTTTTTGTAGTAACTTAAGCATAAAATTCTCAAAAGTTTGAAAGAAGCAATGGCTGCCACATTCAAGCTTCATTGTTCATATAAATGATTTGCTTTATGATAGTGAAAAATAATATAGTGTCCTTGGTGCTCTCTTAGCTTGGTTTTTTTTTCTTGCAGATTATGCAACTATGCTCAGAGAGCACCAAGGACTCCACAGTTCAACCGTGAGCTACAAATATTCTCTTCTACTGGTAGATGCAAAATGACAGGCTGTCTGCAAAATGGCCAGCACCTGGGCTGCTGGTGCCCTGTCCCTGTCCCTTTAAGACCTCTCTCTCTAGCCAGCCCAGCAATTGGTGGCTATCAAAGATGAGCAGAAAGGCAGCTGGGGTGGTGGGGTGAGAGGGAAGGTGTATTTTGTTCATTCAGGAAACCAAAGCGGTCTGAAGCAGCCTAAGGCAAATAGAAGAGTTACTGTTTTCCAGAAGTAGGACTCACAAAGAGAAGTAGTGGAGGAATAGTACTTGTAGCAGAATTGGGAAAAGGAGAAGAGCAACAAAGATGATTAGGGGACTGGAGGCTAAAACATATGAAGAACGGTTGCAGGAATTGAATATGTCTGTCTAGTGAAAAAAGGGGTGGCATGATAGCAGTGTTCCAATATCTCAGGGATTGCCACAAAGAAGAGGGAGTCAAGCTATTCTCCAAAGCACCTGAAGGCAGGAAAAGAAGCAATGGATGGAAACTAATGAAAGAGAGAAGCAACCTAGAACTAAGGAGAAATTTCCTGACAGTTAGAACAATTAATCAGTGGAACAACCTGCCTGCAGAAGTTGTGAATGCTCCAACACTGGAAGTTTTTAAGGAGACTGGACAGCCATTTGTCTGACATGGTATAGGGTTTCCTGCCTGAACAGGGGGTTGAACTAGATGACCTCCAAGGTCCCTTCCAACTTTATTATTGTTGTTGTTGTTGTACTAGCCTTTGAGTACTTATGGGTGTGTTGCCTAGAGATCAGGTGGGGTTGTATTGGCTCTCTGGGGTTTTGGAGGTCACTGAACTGGGTATATGTAAAAGAACCTGTGATAATACAATGATATACAATGGGTAGGTAAAAGATCTATTGTACAGTAATGTACTTTTTTATTACTGTTGCCTCAATATGTCTCTTTACATATCATAGAAAGCACAGCTTGGAACCTTCAAATCTTACAATATTTGGTTCTGTTAATCCTGAAGTCTTTGCTCCTTAGGTTTCAGAAAAGGTTTCAGAAAAGCATCCTAAGATTTATTTAGAGCCCTTAAAGCAGACAGGAAGACAACGGTACTGTATTATTATTAACATCCCTTCACCTACTATGTGTTTGTCTTAGCTTTATTTTTATCGTTTCTAATGTTTTTTAAAAAAAATCATTGAATTAGGTATATATTATTTTGTTTAGCTTTGTTATACACCACCAAGAGTCACTTGTTTTGAGAGATGGGTGGCTATATAAATGAGATAAATGAGTAAATAAATTCCTAGTCATAAATCACATACACAATTTCAAAATCTTTCTGACCCAATTATAGTGAATTTTAATAAAACATTTACAAAACAAAACAAAGAAACACAGAATTCTTATGCATGTACTTTGGCTAAATTCAATAGGCATAGCTACTCCCCCAAAAGGAGAAGAGCACTTTATAACTGTCAGCTATGTACTCATTAAAAATGGGAAGCTTGCTTTTCCTTTTAAAAAATAAACATGACAACCCTAGCAAAACAACTCAAACATGGTCGAATAACCAGGAATTGAAAGGCATACTTTTATAAACACAAGGGTAAAAGGCCCCTTTCTCTGGATGGACAAAACTGTCTGCTTTGCTTTTTTTTCACATTTTTTCTTTCTTTTTTAAATATAGGTTTTTCCAACTCAATATATGACAAACCAAATAAAATATTTAGATGTGAATTGCGTGGAAAATTACAATTAGCCCAGAGATCTGTGTTTAAAGTTTTTTTTCAGCAATGGTTAACAATAAAATAAACTAGGTTTTTTGTTTCCTTTGAATCATCTAAGGATTTTTTGCTTCACACAGATATTTATATTTTTAGCTCAGGATTGAAATAAAGGATCCATGGTGCTCTCTGAGCTTGGTTGTTTTCTTGCAGATATTTCTTTACTCAAACTAGATAATAGTGCTAGTAGGGAATGGGGTTTGCTCTCATTTATATTAATGTTGGTGGGAGTGGTCTTGGTGGTTCTCTAGTTGGACTATTTACTGTTAGGTTTTTGGCATTTCCTTGATTGGGGTATTGATTGCTTCTTGTTGATTGTCTCTTTTGAATAGTATGTAGATGTTATTTATGTCTATGTGCCTGTTGATGGCCAATTTGTAAGAGTGTCAGGCTTCCAGGAATTCTCTAGCATGTTTGGACTTGGCCTGATCTAAGATGATCACTGTTTCCCAGTTGAAATTACAGTTGAGTCTGTCTATGTGTTGTGGAATTAAAGGGTTTTCATCATGTCTTCTGACTTATGATAGGAACAGCTACTAGCAAATTGGCCATCAACAGGCAAATAGATAAACAACCATATATTCCATTCTAAAGAGACAATGAACAAGCCAAAAAGGAACAAAAATACCAGAACGCTTCCTCACTAGTAATCAACACCCAGATAAGCAAAGATTAATATAAAAATTAACTTTAGACCAACAGTCAAGATGCAAACAATGCCTCAATCATGAAAAAGTGTTTAAATAATAATGAACAATGAATTCACTATGCCTAATACATAACAGAGTTTCCATCAGATTTAACTTAAAGTCAAAGATAAGCTACTTTGGAAGTATTGGTAAGACACATCCTATAAAACAATAAAAAACAAATGTTTTTGTGACAAGTTTACACTCCAAAATAATAATAATAATAATAATAATAATAATAATAATAATAATAATAATAATAATAATAATAATAATAATAATAATAATAATAATAATAATAATAATAATAATAATAATAATAATGAATACTATTTGCTGTCATTCATTGTTTCAGTCTCCATCTGAGGACTGAGAAATAGAAAATGTGTCTTTATTAATTTATGTTTCCCATCATCTAATATTTTGATATGGTGTGTTGTATGTCTGTTTCATTTTGGAAAGCAGGATTATTCTCAGCTGAAGCTTTTTGTTATAAATTTTAGTGGCATGGTTAAAAATTTATTTTTTCTTAATCTGTCACTGTTCACTTTTAGCTGAAAGAAATTGCTTAAATTATTTATCATGCAATAACAGCTGGGCCTTGCTGGCAAGACCATTTCTAAAAACTCAACTTCCAAATGCAGTTTCTGTTTAGATTTCTTAGGATCTATTCTTCTCCTCTCTGGTTTGCCATGCTATAGTACATTTGGGAATTCAGACCTAAGCAAATAGATTAAACTTTTCCATTTAGGAATATTTTTGTATTTTTTCCCAAGATCACATTTAATGGTAAAAGGCCATCCTTCAAAGTTTTCTTCCCATATTTAATATTCAGCATAGTTTGCCATGTCAACTAATTAGAAAGGATGCAAGCATTTTGATAATAAATACCATATAATCCTAAATAAGTTAAGATGTTTTATATCCCACCCTCTAGATTTTATGGGAAAGAGATGCTGGTTGAGCAAGTTCAATTTCTGGCAATTCAAGATGAGTCAAAAAGCTCATCTAGAGCTTACACACTCAACAAAGGCAAGTATTTATCGATTGGCATTTATATTTCATTCTGAGAATGTAGACTTTGGTGACTATCTTACAGCAGTTGAAAGTTTATGACTATTAATACAAAGATACATTAGTTGGCATCTGCTAGTCAGCTAGTGGAATGCAATATAACTCATTCTACTAATATTAGAACTGGAGAATGTAAATATCTGACTATGGATGATATACAAAATTGATATGAAATTATATTGGGGACTTTCCAGCAATTGCTAGGTTATATCACAAGGTTTGGATAATGAAATATAGAAGGCAAAATTATGTAAACAATTAGAATTTTTTAAAGGCACAGACTCATTAAAGTTTCTCTTTCATAGGGTAATGGAGATGTGAAGTACTGTTTAACCTTCGTGACTTGTTTAGTTGTGTAACAGCTCACACATGTAATCACTATTATTTCTATGGATTTGAATGTAATTTTTTCATTCATATGGAATGTTTAACTATCAATACAACAAATTATGGCATTATGAAAGGCTATGTGAGCACATTCATGTTTTAAAACTACAGGAATCCCATTGAAGAAAGGAAGGAAGAGCAGGCATCTCTTGAGAAAGATCTCATGATTCATAGTAAACACCAGAGAAAAGCATTTCCCCTTACTGTCTATCAAGCATTTTTAAAACTGTCTTAGCAGGAAAGGTTTAAAATAAAAGGTGAGTCAATAAAGAAGCAAGAGATATTATTCTGAGTGAAATAGTGTATTGAATCTAATAGACTTCATTTGAACTTGGTTTTCTTTCCCCATTTAACACATTCCCATAAGAGATTGTGAAACTGCCCAGTACCTTCAGAAGAAGTTAAACTAAAGCAAAACAATTCATGTCTCTTTGAGAAGAAAGAAGAAACTTATTTTCTCTCTAAGATGAACCCAAAATGTATAATAAAGCCAATAACTTTAACCACACCACAGTTACATTTTTTGGATTCCCTTTTTCATTATTACTCATATTATCAAGAAAAAAGGCTTAAATAAATTAGAGGAAGATTAGGGTTGGTCCTCCTGTCAATGTGTAGGGTTGGGGTTAAACTCCCTGTTCCTATATAAAAATCATCATAGCTGATATCAATCTTTATTGGGGTAGCATTTTTATATTTTAAAAATCCACAATAGAGTTGGAAGAAGAAGAGAAGTCCTTAGAACTTTTGGAAAAAGGAAGTAAGGACTACTGGAATCAGATACTAAGAATAGTGCTGAAGAGAAGCAGTGAATGGCATGCATTCACCAGCATATTTAACATTTTGTATGGTGGGAAATCCATTGCAATATTTGTACATTTTGCTGCCTACAAAATATGCACTGTATTGAATGAAGTGATGAAGTGAAGTGGAGATGCTGTGGCGTAAATAGCAGCCAGTGATGGTTTCTGATTGGCAGAACTGGTCCAAATAAAACATTGAGACACATCTACTTTCACCCTGGACAGCTGCTCCTCATGAGGAGACTGTGGGAATTGGTCTTACAATCAGCTTGTGGTTAGAACAGCTGGGGGAAGAGAGAGACAGAGAGATAGCCTGCTCATACGTTGCTCATACCATCCTCATAATTGCACCTTTTTAAGGACACTAAGTTCAATCAAGCCCTTTCTTATACACTTTCAGATGTAATCATTTACAGTTCAAGAGAATCTGGAACAGCAGGATGAAGGAAACCATCACTTGGTGAATCAGCCTTCCTTTCAAATTATGGAAAGAAAAGAGAATAGTATTTTCAACATAATGACTGGTAGTTTTTTCCCCCCTTAGATGTAGAAAAGGCATTTGACAATTTGAACTGGACTTTGCTACTTAAAATTCTGGAAGATATGGACTTTGGAGAAAATGTTATTAAATGGGTGAAATTGGTTTATACTCCACAAAGACACAAATTAACAAAAACGTGACAAAAAGTGACAATAAAATACAATACAATACAATACTTCATATCCATTTTTGTTCATTTTGCCTCTGGAAGTATTCAATAGAGACAAGATGAGAGAAATTCTGAGGTAAAGGTTAAGAAAGAAGTATACAAATTAAGGGCATTTGCAGATGACTTGGTTTTAATTTTGGAAAATCCTATGGAAGAAATAGAGATATTAGATGATAAAGAATTTGCTATGTTAGCTGGATTTAAAAGTAATACTAAAAACTAATATATTCACAAAAAATATAAAAATAGAAGATAAGAAAAACTGCTTGAAAACAATTTTCAGACTTAGAAGAACATAAAATAACTGATTACTACTATGACCAGTATGAATTGTATGTTTTTCAAAATAACTATGTTAAGGTATGGAATTTAAGATGAGGTAAAATTACAATTATCATTGTTGGAGAGAATTTCTGTGATAAAAGTGAGTATATAACATAGAATGATGCTTTTGTTTCCATCACTATTTTAACTGGGGCCAGTGCTCTTCAACATCTTCATCAACGATTTGGACGAGGGGATAAATGGGGAACTCATCAAATTTGCAGATGACGCCAAGCTGGCAGGAATAGCCAACACTCCAGAAGACAGGCTTAAGATACAGGAGGACCTGGACAGACTTGAACATTGGGCGCTATCTAACAAAATGAAATTCAATGGTGAAAAAAGTAAGGTTCTACATTTAGGCAAGAAAAACCAAATGTACAGGTATAGTATAGGGGTACCTTGCTCAATAGTAGTAACTGTGAGAGGGATCTTGGAGTCCTAGTGGACAATCACTTAAATATGAGCCAGCAGTGTGCTGCAGCTGCCAAAAAGCCAACACAGTGCTGGGCTGCATTAACAGAGGATAGAATCAAGATCACGTGAAGTATTAATACCACTTTACAATGCCTTGTAAGGCCACACTTGGAATACTGCATCCAGTTTTGGTCACCATGATGTAAAAAAGATGTTGAGACTCTAGAAAGAGTGCAGAGAAGGGCAAAAAGATGATTAGGGGACTGGAGGCTAAAGCATATCAGGAACGTTTGCTGGAATTGGGTATGTCTAGTTTAATGAAAAGAAGGACTAGGGGTGACATGATAGCAGTATTCCAATATCTCAGGGGTTGCCACAAAGAAGAGGGAGTCAAGCTATTCTCCAAGGCGCCTGAGGGCAGGACAAGAAGTAATGGATGGAAACTAGTCAAGGAGAAAAGCAACCTGGAACTGAGGAGAAACTTCCTGACAGTTAGAACAATTAACCAGTGGAACAACCTGCCTCCAGAAGCGGTGAATGCTCCAACACTGGAAGTTTTTAAGAAGAGACTGGACAGCCATTTGTCCGAAATGGTATAGGGTTTCCTGCCTGAGCAGGGGGTTGGACTCGATGACCTCCAAGGTCCCTTCCAACTTTATTATTATTATTATTATTATTATTATTATTATTATTATTATTATTATTATTATTATTATTATTATTATTATTATTATTATTATTATTATTATTATTATTATTATTATTATTATTATTAACTACTATCATTTAGGCAATGGAAGAAAGAGTTATCTAGTTTTATATGACAAGGGAAAAACCAAGAGTCAAATTTAAAATTCTTCAGGATGCAAAGAAATGAGGGGAACTAGGACTACCTAATTTGAAACTGTGTTTGGCAGCCTGCTATCTGGTTTGGATAGAAGAATGTATGTTGCTAGAAATAAGAGGATTTTAGACTAGAAGGGCATTACCTGAGATTTGGAAGGCATGGTGTTTTATGGTACAATAAGATTAAAGTTAATGTAGATTTTTTTTAAAAAAATCATTATATTAGAAGTGTCATATTGAGAATATGGAATAGATACAAATCAAGGTTTTGCCAGAAAGTACCTTTGTAGATCTCAGCACAATAATTTTTTATTAAAAAAAAAAAAACCTCAGGCAAAGAGGAATGATCGAAGTATTGCGAGTTGTTAAAAAAGTACACGGAGAATATAACATGAAGCCAAATGAAGGTTTCCATTTTCAGTGGTTCTCATATGTACAGTTGACTGTTAAGCTTCAGAAGAACTTGTCAATAAAGTACAGACCTTCTGACTCTACATGGCTTAACTCAGTTCCTAGGCTAGGACATGGCTTCTCTAGACAAGAATACTTACTGAAAAAAAGAATGAAGCAAAATGAAACTACCAATTGGCCACTGCCAATTCAAGGGTGAAGTCTGCCTCTTATAAACTCACAGCACTTCTCCTACTATCTTTTCTTGTTCAGTATTATATAGTAGCCATGGTAAAGCAGTTATTGCATATTTCCATAGCTGCCATGTCAGTCTGGGAACTGTTGATTCTTATCTTAATTTACACACTGTTCATGCTATGTATTCCTATAGTGTTATTTGCATTTAATGGGCCATCTGGTATTAAGGGGCCTTAAGACTTATGCTCTTCGTTTCTTGTGCTGTTGTTGGATTTCATGACCAAGAGATTCCTTATCTGCTTTGGGTCTCTGAGTCCAATAGCTCTGTTAAAAGGTCAGAGGAATCCCATTTCATCATCCTGACACTTGGGGGTAATCAATTCAATTAACAGTTCATTTAATGTAATAAAAGATAGACTAGATTAGAAATTAATTATGATCTTAGACTTTACAAAATGAAACATATGCAGTATGGGCCTTATTAGGCCATAATATCCTATCTCCACCATCAACCTGGAGAACAAACTATGTGTTCTCCATGATGTTCCATGGAAGCTATGATAACCTTGTTGATCCTCATGCAAATATCTTGTGGGAAAGTCTTGTGTAACAACTTGGTGGCAGGAGTTAATAAACATAAAACTATGGGTTGGAGTAGTCTCGCAAAAACTATATACCTACTTTTAATTAATTAATTAATTTCTCAAAGGGCTTTATCTGTGTATAGGAAAAAGATTGTGGGATGTGAAATGTTAACTTGTGGCATTTCCTGTATTGGAACAGGGAATTCAGATTAGGACTGTCAACCAAAAAAAGTTGTATAATCTTATGAATTTTAAGAGATCCAACAGTCATACAGTCTTATTATCATATACTTACCTACATTTGTACATGTACATGAGAAAAAACAATTCAAATAATAATATACCTTAATTGCTTTCCAGATGATGCATACAGTTGTTTTAGCAGACATAATATTAAAAAGAGGTATTCTGTCCAACGAGAGGGAAAAAATAAATAAATTATCACACTAAGGCTTGCATTTATGCAATTACAAATGTATTAAAATTCATATTTAAAAATAATTAAAAGGACTCCTTTAAAAAATCAAAATGTTTGATGAAAATATTGATTTCATTTTGAATAAATGAAGAAAACTTGAAATCAACATTGTTCCCAATACAGCAATCTAAAATGGAGAGAAGATGTTTTAAAATGCAAATAACAACAGACAAGAACACTGCTGTATAAGCTAAAGATGTCTAGTATTTTATTTAGTTCTAAATTGCTTTTCAACAAAAATGGGAGCAAGGCTGCATTATTCCCTTAAGTTCCAATCACAGTCAACCTAAAGGTCTTTCAGCTGCTCATTTTGTATTTATGCTCTCCATTTCTGCTAGCCCTGCACTATGTATCCTTGAGTATTTGTCTGTATTACATTTCATTTGTCACAAATACTGTTAGCCTAGTCAGGAGCAATTACACAAAATGATGCAATAAGGGAGGATGAGAACAATGCATCTTGGAATGCTACATTAGGAAAGACACAAGATATTTGCTCCCAACACAATAGTGGGCATTTGTCAGGCCTTTGATCTTTTGGTGTCTCTATTAGGATTAATATGTCTCAAGGAAGCTCAAGAACTGTGGCAATTAATCAAGGCTCCATAATTAAGGTAGCTTTGATTTAAGCAAGTTACCTTTAAAGCTTCTCAGGAATCAATGGTGTAAACAAAAGTACACCATCAGTAAAGTGTATGGTTTATTACTAAATGCTTTCTGTAGACTTACTACAGACATTTCATGAAGGCCTCCCATTACTACCCACACCATAATCTAAACAGCAAATTTAGAAATCCATATTACTAGCACTGTAGCATTATAATGATTCTCTTTTTCTCCTCCCGATTGCATTTCCTATCTCTCTCATCTATCTTTTTGAAAAATAGTGTAGTAGAGTTGGGGTGAGAATGGGGCCAGCTGAGAGGCTTTGCAGGAGCCCTGCCGATTAGGCAGGAAGATGAGGAGCTCTGGCAGCTGCCATGGGTCTGGCGGCAGGGCATAGCTTGGAGGAGGGAAGAAAAAGGAGGAGGAAGCAGATAGAAGGAAGGAAGGAAGAGAGAAGGCATGGTGGAGCTTGCCGTTCTGAGCCTGCTGATTGAAGAGAGAGTAAGAATCTGGGGTTTTCATGTTTGCTTTTTTTGCTTCATTACAGGCAAGCCAGACAAGAGGGGGAGCGATAGAGAGAGTGAGAGTAGTTGCTGGAGCTGTTTGCTTGAAGCAGGCCAGGCAGGGAGGGATAGAGGGTGACAGTAGTTGCTGGAGCCATTTGCTGGAAGCAGGCTAGGCAGAGAGAGAGAGAGAGAGAGAGTGGAAGTAGTTTGCCAGAGCTGTTTGCTTGAAGCAGGCCAGGGAGAGAGGGGGGGGGGTGAGAGTGGCTGGTTGGAGCTGTTTGCTGGAAGCAGGTCAGGCAGAGAGAGAGAGAGAGTGAGGGATGGGGAAAGGTGAAGTTTTATTGTTTCTTTCTCCTTCATTGCAGGCAGGCCAGACAAAGAGAGGGAGAGAGGGTAGTTTGGGGAGTTTTAATTCTTTGCCCTCATTGGAGTAAGTTAGGCAGAGGGAGAGTTAGGGAAGAGTTTGACATACGTCTTTTAGTGGGAGGTAAGGGTTTTTTTTATTTATAGGATCAGCTGGGTGAGATAAAAAGGGATTACATGGAATGAGGTCAGAGAGGGGTGAGGAGAGCGGACAAGAGAGGCCTCTGCCAGCGCCAGAGATTGTTTGCAATCATTCTAGGCAAGTTGTTGTCATCAAAGACAGATTAACATAGTCCTGGGCAAGTTGTTGCTACCAGAGACTGGCTGCCATTGTTTTAGGCTAGTTGCTGTCACCAGAGACTGACTGCCATCGTTCTGGGCAAGTTGTTGCCACCAGAGACTGATCGCTATTGTTTTAGGCAAGTTGTTGCCACCAGAGACTGACCACCATCATTCTAGGCAAGTTGCCATCACCAGAGGCTGATTAACATCGTTCTGGGCAATTTGTTGTCATTAGAGATTGACTACCATCTTCCCTGTAAGTTCTTATTGCCTGAGATCAACCACCATATCCCACGTGAGTCACCGCAGAGAGAGAGCGACCATCACCACCCCATGTGCGTGCCTGCTGATCGTGACTGAATACCACCATGCTACGTGCCCTGTTAGGCAGAGGCACAAACGTGAGAGACCTCTTTGGGCTGGTGGCCACTTGGAGGGGAGGTTGGGAGGGCCCGGACATAAGCGGTCCCTATGGGGTGGTGCTACAAGTGGGGGCTCGTCCGCACTACAATAGTAATATAATTTAACTTATCAAGATAAATTGTGTATGACACCTGAAACAACCCCTTTGAGAAAACAAGATTTCTTTCCCATTTGCTTTCCCAGTTTCCTTTCCCAGTTTCCCTGTCCTTTCCTCTGTCCTTTCCCATTTCCTTTCCTTTCCTTTCCTTTCCTTTCCTTTCCTTTCCTTTCCTTTCCTTTCCTTTCCTTTCCTTTCCTTTCCTTTCCTTTCCTTTCCTTTCCTTTCCTTTCCTTTCATTATTGTTGGCAATTATTTCCCCAGGAATTAGAATCACAATATAATAATGCATACTAGCATGCTCCTATTTAGCAAACCTGTCCAGTTCCAGAATATTTCACTCATTCCTCTTTCCTTCAATCAGGATTTATAGTCCCTTAGCATATTTAGTCTTTTTGAGAATTCTTTCTCAAAGAATCTGCTAACCTTAGGATTTGCCCATGCCTGTTGATGTTTCCATTTTATGTTGAAGATGTGACAATATAAGGATCTACATTGCTTAATGTTCACATCTCATTAAAAGGCAGTACAAATCAGTGAACTAACAGCAGCATCTGTATTATTTATTATTTCCATCTCTTGGTGGCTTCCTCAATCAAAGAGATATTGATCTAGTCTGTGATACACAAAAGCATCACTAATAATAGAATCCAGAATTCTATTAGGTGACATCAAAGGCCCAATAGGACTTCAGCAAAAATGGGAAAATTTGTTTAAGAACACAGGAAACTGATACATACTATATCAGACCATTGGGTAACTGTAATGATATGAGGACAGTAAGAAGGAATGGTTAGATAAAAGGCAGCTTAGCCAGCAGCAAAAATATGGGTGGGGCAAGAGTCTCAAAGAAAATCCAATGGTGTTTCTTGGGTTGTAAATGGGACAGGGGAGGAAAGTATTTTCAGACTTGCAAGATTCTGTTAATGTAACCTTGAAATAAAGTAGAATTAGCTCATCTGGTCATGTTTCCTGTCTGGTCTAGCTGGTAAGGCTGATGAAAGACCAATGTGCCCTCGGGTCCTTGTTTATAACCCCCAAATCTTCCCCTAAGTGAAATTGCCAAATATTAGTGGGAAGATGAAGCCATATAGCCAATAAAATCAGCTAATATAATATGAAGATAGAGAACATCTCCTCCCCCCCCCCAAAAAAAAAGACAATTTAAATCCTGGTCCCAATATACATATGTGTGACATGATCCCACCTATGTTGCATAATGTTGTTATATTTTTTGGCTTATCCCCAAATGTTAAGTGCAGCTGCCAACCATCAAAAGGTCATCTACCTCCTGATCAGACTGCTTTTACTGTTGTCCTCAGGGAAAGAAGAAGATGGATGTACTAAGTTGGGGGATATTATGAGCTTCTCCCTAGACATGCATCAGCACAGCAGTAAGAAGCTGGCACTATATGCATCTGTTCCTCTTTCAGAGTGATCCTCTGTGGATTTTGGGATATGCTTCCCCCAAGGCTTAAACTAAACCATATAAATGAATCAGTGCGAGTAACTGAATGCAACTTTTACTTTTTGTTGAGCTGTAAAATAGACATAATGCCTTTATTTTCTACCTGTCCTTTCTTTTTCTTTCTCTCTTTCTGCAAATTATATTGGTTGGTCTCAGCTCCTTCAAATAAATCTACTCTGGAATTTTTCCCTTGCACTTTTCTTCCTCTTGGAAGTTCTGGTAGGCTCAATATGTCCAGGTAAGGAAGGGCACATATTTATTCTTGTTGGGCAGCCAATATTATAGATCATAGCTATGCATAAACACACAGTTTTCACAGTAATATTTGTTTTCAGGAATTCAAAGTTCTGCTTCATGTGTATGGCCTCCTCTACATTCATCTCATCCCATGAGAACAAATGCATCAAAACATATATGCAAACATAAATATACTTGCCTCTATATTCACCAATAAATCTATCCCATAAAAATCAAGTATACCACTGTTAAAAATCACTTTTCTTCCCCGTGCACAAATACCTCCACATGCATAAATGTTCAACTATACCCAGGCTCTCAGATACAACCATCTAACTCAACTCTTCTTCTTAGTGACTATGGTTCAGTTGAAGCCCACAGATTAGATGATTCACAAGATTGTGGAGGCAGCACCACCAGGTGGTATCCATAGATTGTATGTGACCTACAATAGATATAATCTAACTTTAGTTTATATAATGCATAATTATGTTGTGATGTATTGCTATGAACAGGGTTTTCCATTTGCTCTTTCAAACAATATGATTTATATAACTGCACCAGCTGGTATAATGGCATAATGTAATGTGTTCTGAAATGATTGGAAATCAGTCACCTCAGCTGTAACAGCTGCAATAGAACTATATATATTGACTTTATAGAGTTATTCAGGGGCTCCTCACCATGGAAATCATTATCTTGATCAAGCCGACTAGAGTCATTTGATAGTGAAATGGGCAGTCTATAAGTTTAATAAATAAGTAAAATCATACAAGGATCTCAGAATGTTCTCTTTCAACACTGCACCTACAATATCCCTCTGTATAGAGGATTACAACACTAATCTTCAAGAGGAAATGCAAGAACAGTTACTTAGTCTGGAAAGGAGGAAGAAGTAAAAAAGAAACTCAAGATAACTCCACTTAAATAATATAAGAGAGGGCAGAGGGAAACTACTTCAGGCTACAAGATTCTATTATATCCTACTCTTATAGTCCTTGTGGCATCTGTCTTCTGATCTGGCCTACCTCAAAGGGCTGATACTTTAAAATAACAAAGTTGTCTGTAATAGGGAGGAGTTAATATATTTCATTATATGCACATCTGGTATCTATAAAATTCCCAATCCTCATAGCTTGAGAGTTAGGATTTCATCAGAACCATTACTTGTAGAATCGTAGAATTAGGGAGTTGAAAGCAACCACTGGATCATCTAGTCCAATATTTTGTAATATGCATGAAAATCAATTAAATCATCATTAAAGGTGACTCTCCAGCCTTCTCTTAAAATTGTCAGACGTGGAGAACTCACAAACCCTGTTAGGTAGCCTGCTCCACTGTTGTACAATGGAAATCTTACCATAAGGAATGTTACACTTATATTTCAGTGAAATCCAGGTAGCTGCGAATTATACCTATTAGTCCTAGTTTCAGTTCAGTGGCAAATAATTCCTGACCATTTTCCTTAAGGCACTCTTTTACATACTTGAACAATATATTTTTATTTGATCATCTTTTCTCTAGATGAACATCCCCAGTTCATTCTGCTTGTTATTCATAGGGTATGTCCTCCAATTGTCTTATCATCATTACCAAATTCCTCTGAATTACTTCTAGCCTGTCAGTTTCCTTCTGAAAATAGTGTAAAAGGAAAGGGTTTGCATGTCTTTGAAACAATACTCTTCTTTGCAGTCCATAACTCTAATAGCCCTTCTAGTAGTTGCCTCATTTTCAGTTGTGGTTAATGGCAATGCCCAAGGACATTGTTTTTTTTTTAATATATTTTATTAGATTTTTATAGGGATGGGAAAGAGGGAGGTAAGTAGGGGTATAACATAGGGTAGAAGACAAGGGTTAGACCAAGGGTAGGGATAGGTACAATAATGGGGTTACCTCCAACAGTAAATCAATGCTTTAACAAGCAGACTATCGTCCGGATATACATGTTAAATATGCATAGTTAACATAATACTAAAAAGCTATAGTAAATAAGTTTATCACTAATATTAATAAAAAATTTACCAATACATATCATTCATTCTATGAATAACAATAATTAATATACTATTGATAATATATTACTAACTGAAAATAATAACTTGTAAATACTAATATATTGCTTATTAATTTTAATTACTTATAAATAAGAGTATTCAGTGCAAACAGTTAACATAAAAATTAAGTAAAAAAAATCATATATCCTATTTAATTTCATAACCTTTTTTCGTTCTGTCGTATTGCTAACCATTGATAGAATTTTTCCCATGTTTTAAAATAAATTGTGTCTTCTTTCTCTTTGATTTCTAAAGTTAGTCTATCCATTTCTGCACATTCCAATATTTTCATAATAATAATCTGATCAGGTGGTAACTTTTCATTTTTCCAGAATTGGGCAAATGCTATTCTCGCGGCTGTTAATACATGTAAAATTAAGTATTTGTTCTCTTTTCCATAATTAGATCCTAGTATTCCTAGTAAAAACAGTTCCGGTTTAAATTCTATCTGTATCTTAATCATCTTTTCTAACCATATATGAATCTTAAACCAATATTTCTTTGCATTAGGGCATATCCACCAGATATGATAATAAGTCCCTGGTTTTTGTTTACATTTCCAACAAGTATTTGATACATTTTTAAACATTTTCTCTAATCTGACTGGTGTCATATGCCATCTATAAAACATTTTATATAAAGTCTCCTTATATGCGGCTGCTTTAGTAAGTTTAATATTTCGATCCCAAAGTTTTTGCCAGTCTTCTAAATCTATAGAATATCCAAAATTCTTTGCCCATACTATCATCGTTTCTTTTACTTGTTCTTCTTCCATCTTCCATCTTAGCAGAAATTTGTAAAGTTTTTTAATCAAGTTTTCATCTGTTTTTAGCAATATTTTATCTAAAGGTGTCTGTTCTTTATAAAATCCCATAGATTTTGCATCTTTTTCATATCTTGTCTGGATTTGCAAATAAGACCACCATGTTAAGTCAATACCCTGTTGCTGAAGAACTTGTCTGTCTTTAAGTTTTCCATCTTTGTCCAAAATGTCTTTATAACTAACAAGTTTATCATAGTTAATTAAATTTGGATAAGCAAAGGCTTCCATTGTCGAAAGCCACTCAGGTATTTTCATGTAAATTTTGTGTTTAATTCTTTCCCACTCTGAGAGCAATACATTCCTTATGGCATGATTTTGAAAATATTTATGTACTTTATTTTTCTCATACCACAAAAACGCATGCCAACCTAATTGCAAATCATGTCCCTCTAAATAAAGAAGTCGTTTATTTCTCAGTGTAATCCATTCTTTAAGCCAAAGCAAAATGGTTGCCTGGTAATAAAGTCTCCAGTCTGGAAGCCCGAAGCCCCCTCTATCTTTGGAATCTTGTAATAATTTGATTTTAATTCTTGCTTTTTTTCCTTGCCATATGAATCTCATTGTTGTAGCATTTAATTTATCAAAGAATTTCTGGCTCAATTTAACAGGGACCGTTTGAAATAGAAAAATTAGCCTAGGTAGAATGTTCATCTTAACGGTCGCTATCCTTCCTAGCAATGATAATTGAAGATTTTTCCATTTCTCCAAGTCCACTTTTATTTGTTTTAATAGTCTCTCATAGTTGTCCTCTTTTATTGTTGTATATTTTGAAGTTAAGTGGATACCTAAATATTTAACTTTTCTAGCTATTTGAAGATTTGTCTTATTAGCAAATTGAATTTTTTGTTTGTCTGTTAAATTTTTCGTTAGTACTTTAGTCTTTTCCCTATTTATCTTCAACCCCGCCACTTCTCCAAATTTCTCTATTTTCTGCAGGAGTTTAGTAGCTGTTTCCAAAGGCTCCTCCAGAATAAAGACTAATTCATCTGCAAAAGCCTGTAATTTATATTTTTGGTCTTTTATCTCCAGTCCTTTGATCTCCATGTCTTGCCTAATGTTCCTAGCCAGCACTTCCAGTGTAAGAATGAATAACAAAGGAGACAATGGACATCCCTGTCTTGTGCCTTTTTTGATTTCAAAGCTGTCTGTATAATCTCCATTCAAAAGTATCCTTGCTGATTGTTTATTATAAATTGCTTGAATTGCGTTTATAAAATTTTCACCAAACTCCATCTCCTTCAACTGTTGGAACATAAATTGCCAATTAAGATTATCAAAAGCTTTTTGTGCATCAAGAAATATAAGCGCCAATTGTTTCCCTGGATGATTTTCGTAATATTCCAAAACATTTAAAATAATCCTTAAATTATTTTTTATCTGCCTTTTTGGGAGAAAGCCATTTTGGTCCGAATGGATAAATTCAGTCAATAATTTCTTCATTCTTTCTGCCAATATTGCAGTAAATATTTTATAATCCACATTTAACAACGATATTGGTCTATAATTTTTGATTTGTGTAAGATCAGTGTCTTCTTTAGTTATGAGGGAAATGTTGGCTTCTATCCATGAATTTGGTATTTTTGTCTCTGAAAGAGCTTCATTACAAAGGTCTTTCAAAATCGGGCTAACAATGTCTTGTAGAGCTGTATAGAATTCTGCAGGGAGACCATCCGGTCCCGGAGTTTTATCCTTCTTTTGCCTTTTTATCGCCTCTGTAATCTCCATCATTGTTATCTTCTCGTTTAACCTGTATTGCATATTCCCTGGTACCTTTGGGAGATTCGCTTCTTTTAAATAGTCCTGTATTGCCTCATTCGACACCACCTCAGTCTTATAAAGTGTCTCATAATAAGCTTTAGTAATTTCCCAAGGTCATTGTTGATGTACTGTTTCCAAGCCAAGCCATGAATCCTCCATCTGGTATGTATGCCTAGTTTTGTATGCTTCCTTGCTACAGCTGCTACAAAGTATACACAAATTCTTGTTTTAAAGAGGTATCACAAATGTGACACCACAGGAATGTTATTTCACAAAGTTCACATAATGCATTTACCTATAAATGTAAACTAAAATGAATGCAGAATTGCCAATGTCAAGTTTTTTATGCTGCATAAACCAATGACTATATTGGAAATCATAAAAGCACAGAAAGAGCTTAGAGAATTATACAGTTGGAAGGGCTTCTCAGTGCAGGAATCTAAAATAATATCTCTGATAAATGACTGACTAGGCTGTTTTTAAACATATCAAGAGAAGAAGAGATATACTTATATCTTGGAAATTGCTTTTTTAAAAACTATGTTTATGTTTGTATGTTTGTATGTATGTTTGTTATTTACTTTTCTGTATCTTAAATCCATTAAAACACTTCAGTCTGGTGAATTAGATGAAATACAAATCATTATAATGATGAGTGAGCTAGCTAGGTAGCTCGCTCGCTCATCACCACAAGAATGTGTATTTCACCTAATTCACAGGACTGATATTTGTGATATCTCTAGCTAGCCAGATGATTAATTGATTAATAGATAGATAGATAGATAGATAGATAGATAGATAGATAGATAGATAGATAGATAGATAGATATCTTGTTGAAATCAAGATATATCACATCTACAACATTCTCACAATCAATTAAGAATCTTGCCTGATTAAAAAATAAGGTTAGTCTAACAAATTTTGTTCTTTTTTTTTTAAACAAGTTTTATTGGTTTTTTAGTTTTTACATCAGAGTGCTTGGGAAACAACGTGGAGATGGGGTAATCAATCATCAAAAAAACACAATCATACATGTATAGTTCAGGTTAATTCTTTAAAGATTCCCTCTCTATTTCCCTCAATTGATATAACATAGTCAAATTAATACATTTCTAAACAAAGTTCAATCAATCAAAAAAATATCAATAATATTTCACCTATATCAGTCCAAATCCTGTTTTAAGCTTTACTAACTTACAATTACCATGTTCCAATTTAGCCTTAAATAAACACATAATTTACACTTCGGGTGTCCCTAATTTCCCTTATTTCATAGGATAATAATTATATCTAAAATGAACATATAATTCCAAACGTTATATTTTTACACTTCCCAACTATATTCTATTTCTTATTCTGGTAACTCATTTATAAATACCATATCTTCTTTTATCACAATTCATTTTCTTGTTCTCCTTCCATTGCAAAATAATTATCACACCTAAAACAAAAATATTACTCCAAAAAATACCTTCTTACTCTATTTCAAATATATATTTTATAAATCAATCCATATCTCAGGTAATTATCTAAAAACAAACATATTATTCCAGAAGATACCTTCTTACTGCATTTCACATCTATATTCTATTCTTTATTCTAATAACTCCTTGTTTACAACCTTTTCCATATTACAATTCCAAACCATAATCAAATCAATAATTTTCATCTCAGTGGTATTAACTCAATCAAAATCTCTAAAAGCCTTTTTAACCCATCAAGTAAAATTTTAAATCTCATTTTTAAATCTAATTCTAGCTTTCTTTTTGTGCCAGGCAGGTTTCCATAAAAGAGCCTCTATATCATCAAATCTCAGTGTTTGGTTATACATATTTATCAACAATTCAGTCTGGTCATATTTCTCTTCTCTTTCTTCCAGTACTATCTGAGTAGTATAATCAATTTTGTTCAATGTGGTAGTTACTCATTGGTTATCCATGTTGTCACAGTTTTCAATGCCTCATATTTGCAAATCAGTTCCTATTGCTTTTGGCATTGCAGATGTTTTAATTGAAATCATTCTTTCATCATCAAAGTTCTCAATGAGTTGTACGTGGGAATGTATGATGTCCTCTTCTATGTTGATTTCTTCCTCTTCTATTGTTATTTGAGTTATGAAGTAGTCAGTAAGTTTACAGGTAGATTGTGGATGAG
Source organism: Azemiops feae (assembly GCA_023970755.1). Taxonomy (NCBI): domain Eukaryota; kingdom Metazoa; phylum Chordata; class Lepidosauria; order Squamata; family Viperidae; genus Azemiops; species Azemiops feae. The sequence goes on along the minus strand of JALGBA010000060.1, from coordinate 66,467 downwards.
ATTCCTCCATCTCATTAAATTGTGTATGTTGTTGCATACAGGCCTCTTTGGAGTTGATCTGTTCCTCCTCTGTTATTCCTTGGTCTATAAGTTGATCAGTCAAGATTTGAGGTTCAATTTTTGGTTCTGAAGTATCATCTTTAGTGTTCATTCTAAAGATTCTTTGCTCCTTAAGTTCCAAAATTGTTTCCAGTATAAGCCCATAGCCAAGCTGTGGGTAAAACTCCTCCATTTCAGTGATAAGGTAATCTTTTAGTTTTTTAGTGGAGGCTATTAACAATCAGCCCATATCCACCTCCACACAGCTGTTACAAATTCTTTATCTTTTCCCTTTTATGGTAATTTGAAGGTCAAATCCAACCTCACAATCCAAGAGAAAGTGTAGTTGCAATGTCATTTTTCGCCACAAGATGTCCCCAGTAAACAATAAAATCTTTTTTCCAGAAAGGTTTTATTCCAGTTAAAAAAGGAATAAAAATAAAAGAAAACAATATTGTCCAGTTTTATAAGCAAATAAAATAATAAAATTCTGTAGTAGGGATTTTTTTCAAGACCCCAGAGTATTCAAGAGTAGAAATAGTCAATAAAAATTAATTTATTATTTATTGTCCAAAGCTCGTTTTCCCAAGTGAGCGAACGCTGCTTTATCAAAATAGGGAAATAATTTCAGGGGCTTTTCACAGGGAGATAGTAAGGGTAAAGAGAGGAAAGGAAAGGTCTCACCTGGATCTTCCACAGTGGTTCTTTAACACTTAGTTGTTATTTTGACTTTGGCTGGTGCAGCTAAATGATCGGCCATGTTAATGGCCGATCTTTTCCCGGTCGGCCCAAAGGAGCTGCCTCAGTCCGCGGAAGGTGCTGCCGCTCCCTCCGCAGTCGACAAGAGTCCTCCTCAGCAGTAGTCATCCCTCCAGAGCGACTTTAGACCCTGTCCAGGGTCTACCGGCGGAGGGAAACTGGCCAGCGAACAGAGAAGACTCTCTGCACGACCGCCTGTGCTGTGAACCGGAACCAGAACCGGAAGTCACAAATTTTGTTCTTGATAGTCCATAATCACTATTCTTGGTATTTATGCATTCTTTTATAGACATCTTATATAAACATATGAATATTCAAACAAGCTATGAGTTTGTATCATAGAATTTAATTCATCTGATCCTGGTCCTGGATATTTTAATTCATTCAGGGTTAAAAAGTGTTCCTCAACTATCTTAAACTTCAATTCTCCACTTTTACCCTTCACAATTTTTTTGATAACAACATATTTTCTTGTTAGAGAAGGCTGAGTTTAAATAAGAACTGAGTAACCACCAAATTCAATACTGCCCACTCCCCCTTTTTTGCCCTCCTCAAAACATTTTATACAATTTTTGGCATAGTCCAACCATTTGCAGCATCCTGGAAATCAAAAATATCCAATTGGGGTCCATGTTTTGCACACAGAGACATCCAGTCAGTTTTAGATAAATAAAACTTTGCCCTAATTCATTATATTCAAGCCTCAAATTTGAATTAGAGCACACTTCTAATTTCTACATTCATACTGAGAGAAATTATCTAGGCATGCTTAGCTGGAGAAAAATACTGAAATACATATTTAAATATGAATTTGAACAAGATGTTTTTGCAAAACATTTGCAGAAACAGGATAGAATGGGCTTATGGCTAACCACATGTGAAAGTGACATGGATATGAAATAAGCAAACTCACCCATCCCTAGTTAATAATAATGTTACCCAAAACAAACATGTGCTTTGCATAATAAAGTATCAGAGCAGAAACTGAATCCTTAAGATTAAGGGAAAAAACAATTATAATGGCACCTTTGCTAGCTCAAGAATTCAACATTTCACTGAAAACTCTCTGCAGTAAATACATCAATGCATTCCATGCTGATGAGATGCACCATGCCATTTTCTTCACAACTTGTAAAATGGAACAGATAGTAGTCTAGCATAACTGTGAGCTTCATAATGTCATTGCTTGTCAATAAGTACATGCAATTTACAGCACAAGGGAAGATGGCAAATAGGAACAATACATTTGTGTCTCCTTGCACTCTGCTCACCATATATTACCAAATCATGACATAAGAGTTCTGAGAATAAGAGACTAAGCTCAATTTGGTGTAATCCTTGTTGGGTTAATTTGATTTTAAAATGGTATTCCAAAGAAGGTGGGAGCTCATTGGATCCATGTCATGGGCCCAAAAGAAAATTGGTACTAGTACAGGGGATGTAACTCTGCAATATATTGCTGCAGGAGAATTGCAGAAATAATGTAGGGATGAATAGATCACCTATGGGCTGCATGTTATCCAGAAGGTGAGCTTTCTTTTAAAATCCAGTTTTAAAAGGAGTACTAAAATTGCAGGCCTTCATCCTCTCCTCTTCTTTTTAAATGGCTTCATCGTTGCACGAAGGACATGATTGCTATCACTGTCAGGGATAAAACATCAAAGTGGAATGGAATGGAATGGAAACTACTCCATCATTGATGGAGGATTGCAAGAAGAGAAGAGGGAAATGCAAAGGGAGGATCAGAGGTGGCAAGGAGAAACTTCAGAAGAGCACCATGGAAGCAAAAAGGAGAGAGTGGATCAGGAAAAAACAGTGATTGGTTAAAAAAAAGGCCAATACACTAGGGCAGCAACTCTTTGCCTCAAAAAGTGGCAGTTGTACAATAGATAGCCAACACATCAGAGTTGAAAGCAGCTGAGTCAGCCAACCCAGCAGCATTACAACCAAAGCAACAGAAACCAAAGGCAGAAGATCAATGACAGTGACAGGCCCAACAGAGTCAGAAAGCTTGAAGAACAGCATCTGCCCAGGGATGCAAGTGAGTGGCTAAGGTCAATCCTAGCAGGTTGTCATTGGAATAAAGAAAGAGGGATCTTGAGGCATTCCTGCACTTAATTTGCAAAAGGACTTCAAAAGAAAGTGATGTAAAAAGAGATTTAACTCTGAAGAATTTCACCATATAATTTATAAGGAATTAAAAAGTATTAGTAATACATAGAAATAAGTAAATGAAAATAAAGAATAAGTGTAGCTACTAGGTTATAAGAATCATTTACAGGATTCTAGATAATTTAATGGCAGAAACTTTTGTAGAAACAATCATGCCAAAATTTTGTTTAAAAACAATAATTCTCTGGCCAAAACCTGTACATTGTCTTTGTGTTATCCCCAAAAGAACTCATAAAACCTAAGCTAGCATGTGAATAGAGACTTTGTATATATATGATAAAGAGAATGATATGGGTTATAAGATGAGTCAATGCTCCCAAATAGAAGAGTTACTTAGTTGCAGTGGAGATGGAACCTGAAAAAAGTTTACAGAAGAACATAAAACATATACAAAGCCCTGTAAGATTGCTCCCCTGGCCTATCTAGTCCAACAGTCTGTTGTCATAGTGGACAACCTATTTCACAAGAAGGCCCACTGGTTTTCCAGCAGATGGACTTTAATGGTAGTCACACTGCCCTCAGGGTTAATAGCTATTGATCCCCATGACTTCATGAATTGGTCCAGCCCATATTTTATGATAGCAAATCCCAAAGCTTAATTATGTATTGTGTAAAAATAGCTTTTCCTTGTCTACTGTATCCATGCCATGAATAATTTTATAGACATCTTTCATTAGCTTCCTTTTCTAGATGGAAAAGTCCTAAGTGTTGCAGCCTTTCTTTATAGGGAAACTGCTTCTGGCCATTTATCATCTTAGTTACCTTCTTTAATTCCACTGTACCCTTTTGAAGGACCAGTGACTAAAACTTCATACAATACTCCAGATGGAATCACACCACTGATTCCACTGATACAGGGGTATCACGATATTGACTATTTTCAGTTAGGCTTTCTGAAAGATCAAGACACTATTGGCAGTGGTGGGATTCAGCCAGTTCGCACCACTTCGGCAGAACCAGTAGCTAATTTTTTGTTGTCCAGGCCCAGAATGGACTTCCGGAAGCGGCATCCACACAGAGAACCGGTTGTTCACATATTTGAATCCCACCACTGACTATTGGTCTTTTTTTTACAATGGATGCATACTATGATAACATTTTCATTGAATTGTTTATCATTACTTCAAGATCTCTTTTCTCATCAATCACTACTAGCTCTGATCCTATTAGTTTGTATGAATAATTTGAATTTTTAACATCAATGTGCATTGCTTTATGCTTGCTCACCTTAAATATCTACTATTTTGATGACCATTCCCTTATTGGAATATAGTGGAGCTTTTTGCAATATCTATTTTGCATTGTGTGTGTGTTAGGTAGCATCTAAATCAAAATAAATAAATAAAGTTGGAATGTCCCATTAATTAAGTAGAAATAATCCAGTACAACATACAAAGAAGATCTGGGAGTAAGGAGAAATTTAAAGGCAGCTCTTCTTCTCCATCAATATTTATCTCAAAGAGAGTTCTGGCTTCTCAATACACTTTTGTCACCTGGCCAATAGGAAGAAGGATTTCTGGCAAGTAAACTCTGAATGAGTGAGACAGTAAATATGAGATGTTTACATTGCTAAAATAAAGCTTTTAAAATCTATCTGTAGACTTCTGCAATTCTTGGATGGTGTTCACTGACTTGTGGTGCCACATAAAAGATTTCTAATACTATAGCAGAAAGTAAGTCTCTTATTACAACAGACATATATACCAGCAGGGAGAAGATGAGCATAAATGAATAAATGTCTGTTGGCTGTATTTACCAGCCTTTTCCTGCCAGGTTTATGAGCATCCCAAAGAGTTCCCAGAAGACTTTGCAGACGCTCACATGGAAGGTTTGCCAAATAAGGCCTAAAGCAGGAGTATGGAACTAGATCTCAGCCTTTGAAAATCATGAATGAGGCTCCTGAGTCGCTCCTAAAATTGCTATTGAATGTAGAAGACTAAAATTATTTATGCACATAAAGTAATTTTATCAATTATATTTAATATAATTGCAAATTAAATTGATATTTTATTTGGTTCTTTCTAGTTCATGATTTTGTGGGATATCCTAGGGCGGTTTCTCTATATATTGAAATTGTAATATACTTATTTTAGAGTTCATCCTACAATTGTTATGACTCAAAATCATGGGTAATTCACCCTTAAATTCTCAATAACGATATTCAGAGAGATGTCCAAGAATGACAAGGGGGGGCATGTATGACTATGGGGACCACATATTCAATGGTGAGATTCAAATATGTGAACAACCGGTTCTCTGTGTGGATGCCGCTTCCGGAAGTCCATTCTGGGCCTGGGCAACAAAAAATTAGCTACCAGTTCTGCCGAAGTAGTGCGAACTGGCTGAATCCCACCACTTATTCTAGTCTATGGTAAACATTGATTTATTTATTCTATATACCTATCCTATACAAGTGATTCTGAGCAGTTTAAAAATTTAAAACACAAACCCATCAAGTATACCCCCATCATTCCCCGATGCCCAAAGATAAACATTGATTCCACTCATCACCAATAGTAACAGAGCTCACTGATCCATCTGACCCTAGATACCTGGAAAATAGTCAAGACTTCCATGCTTTGCAAAATACTAATAGGGTTGGAGATATCTGAATCTCAGGGGGGGGGGATGCTGTTCCACAGGAGTCCAGAATCCAACAAGATGTCGTTGTCCACTAGAAAGAACCTGGAGTTTGTCTTTTCTGCTATTTCTGGTGAGGTGAACAGAAACAATAGGAAATGAGGATCAACTCACCAGGTCAGCATTTAAATGATTAGAATGTTCACCTAGAATTCTTCTAAAATGCCTGTTCGGATCATTCTTTTTTCAATAGCAAGTCAATCCAGAAAAAGATTCCCAAAGCAAGAAAACTGGATGTAACGGTATTGCTGATACTGGAATATGAAAATGTGTGTTCACCCAGATACTTTCCTATCGCAAAGATAATGTCAAATCTTGATTAACAGATGCATTGCACACATTTTGCATATATTTTCATAAATTAGAGCTCATTCTATCAAGTACCAAACTATGTCACTATTGGCATATGCAAAGAAAATAGTAGGCAGGTGGCCCTAAAGGCTATGAAATACAAGAATGGTTTATGACTTTCATCTCTCTGTGTGTGAGGGAAAGGGAGAGGGAGAGGATAGGGAGAGGGAAACCTTGAGTAGTATTTGCTTTATTTTGTCATTGTTGTTTTCTCTCAGTGGTTGTTTTTGGCTTCTGGTCATTCCAGCATCTAGGGGAAAAAATCTCTGGATATTACAACCTGTTTAAAACATTCTCAGAAACAATTAGCAGAGCAAGCTGGAAATACATATTGGACCTTTTGTATCTCACATCTAATTCTGTAGCATTTCTCTGATTTGTTATCTTAGAGGGCACAAAGAATATGTGTTCTCAGGAGTCACCTTTATGCTGTGTATTTCCTGTCCTTTGTGGAGCCTCACAGAAGCTAAGTCAGAAAGTTCAGGAAAATATTGGCAAAAAACCCATAGTAGATTCTATATAATACAGGGCAACTGCAGAAAATATGCTTGAATCTCTCTCTTCCCAAAGGTGTTGCTTCCAATACAGACTATCTATAAAAAAAATAAGGCAGTTATTATCCAAGTTCAGCTTGAGAAGAGACAGTCCCAAAAGGTTCACATTCATACTTTACAAAAGTTTGTCTTCAGTTCTGAATACTGTTACATTTTTTAAGGAAGCAATAATTCATAAGCAAACACTTTTAAAATGAGATTCCTGGGATATGGAGTTTTAATTTTATACCAGTAAACTTTTAATAATGTTTATTGGCTGAAAAATACTTTTGTATATTCCCTTTGAGACACGACCCCTAAGTAATTCCTTTTCTCCCCCCCCCCACACACATTACCTGGCAACACTAACCTCCAAGTCTATGGGAAGAAAAGAGTTGAATGGAAACCCTTCTTTATAACATATTGTCCTATATGACTTATATCATTGAATATATTTTATAGAGATCCACATATGAAGACCATGTATTCTTCAGTTCTTCCGGTATAACAGGGATGCACTGAAGAGGACAGGTCTACCTAACAGTCCAGTTCTTCTTCAACAAAAATTGGGAATATGTGGGTACATAAATAACATATTTCACAGAATATACAATAGGATAAAGTCTCTCTCCCCCTCCCCACTCCCCTTATTCCTGTCAGTTACACTGTATTACTCTGCTAAATACAAAAAAATCAATCAAGCAAGGAACTTGATCTGTTGGTTCACATTACAAATTGTATATAACATGCTAGTCTATATATCAAACATGTTCGACATTAAAGAAAATTATAAATAGGCCACTACATTTTTAGTCAAAGAGAGAGACTTGTGTACTCTAAAGCCTAACTAATTTATTGCTTTGAGAACCTCTGGAAACAAAAATCCTATTTATCACATGTACTGTTTGAATGCAGCTTGTCTCCTGGAGTCAGGCCTATTTGAAATGCTCCATCTGTGACCAATTTTGTCCACTGCACAGATGAATACTGTATCATTATTATTAATTATTTCCATAATCATTACAGATCTTATCTTACTTACCCTTCCCTCCCTTTTGTAAAGTAGGATGGGTTGACAAATTAGACTGTGCCAATTTCAAAAGCTACTGCATTGTCAAAGAATACAGGATCATTGATGAAAAAGCTGATTCCTATTAGCTTAGCTGGATTCTGGGAATGCTGTTAAAAGAGCTTTACCAGCAGGTAGATAAAATTTACTCTCCAGTTTTGTAATCAATATTTTTTCTTTAGTATTTATTTAGTATTTTAGCAGATGCATAAAATGTGCATTTTGAAATAGCAAACATTATCTCTCAGACTTTATTGATCAATATTTTGATTTTTAAGAATTATTTCGTATTCTTATTTGATAAGAATACTTCAAACTACAGTTCAAGGAAATATGGATGAAACCATGTATGCTTCAGGTCCTGTCAACTATGAACAACAGGTATGTCTTTTTGCTATAGCACTCGCCCTATGGAACATTCCCCTTCCATAGATTAGGAAGGGCCTGAGCCTGCTGACCTTTCATAAGACCTTAAAGACCTGGTGTCCTGGCTGTATTACTTGGCTGCTATGGATTTTTATTTTTGCATTTAATTATTGTATCCATGATATAATTTTTTATTCTGTTTGTTGTTTACTGTCCAGAGTCACTTGTGGAAGTGGGCAGCTTTACAAATTGATAAAATAAATAATCAGTAAAAATGACAGAGTTAAAATGAAAATGAGAATTTATATTATTGGAATCTTTGAACTGGTGCATTTTTCCTAAATATTGAGAGAGAGGACCAAATGTAAATCCACAGGGCATGTATTCCATAACTGAAGAGTCACGAAGACCTCCTTGTCCCACTTATCAGATTGCCAGACTAGGGCAGGGAATATCTTCAAATGGACTTCTCCTGATGGGGTAAGTGACAAGGTAGGTTCATAACAGAGGAGATATTATTTCATGTAATCAGACCTAAAGCCATGTAGGGCTTTGAAGATTAAAACCAACATCTTTATTTTTGCCCAGCATGATGTGATCCCCATATTCTGTTTGGCTGTCACCCTCTATACCTATTGCAATTTCCTGGCACTCTTCAAGGGTTGTCCCACATATAGCACATTGTGGTACATAACATGGATTGTAATAAAGACACGGGCTATTGTCAAGTCTAATCAATTTAAGGAGGGTTGCAGTTGGTGCAGTAGCTATTTTTGATCAAGGGGGCTCCTTGTAACAATTAGCCAAATGACAACTCTGAAACTGCACTCTGAAACTGCAGACATACTCTTATGGTCCCCCATGTATCCGCAAAACAAGGTATTGTGTTAATTATTTTTAATTTTTGTATATATTCTCTTGTCTAGGCAACTGTATATTTTTATTTAACATAATTTTTCAATATATTGTAAAATAAATTTCACTATACATTTTACATACATTCTAATATCTGCCTTTCTGTCAAATGTCAATAACAATAATGTCATTTTTGTTTTCAACTTTCCTGAAATAATAGATTTTCCCACCATTTCCTGATAATTAGAACAATCAATCAATGGAATGACTTGACTCTAGAAGTTGTGGATGCTCCAGCACTGGAGGTTTTTAATAAGAGATTGGACAACCATTTTTCTGAAATGGTATAGGGTTTCCTGCCTAAACAGGGGGTTGGACTAAGACCTCCAAGGTCCCTTCCAACTCTGTTATTTGTTATTCAATATTTTGCAAATAAATACCTCTCCCTCTCCCCCCCTGTGTGTGTGTGTGTGTGTGTGTGTGTGTGTGTGTGTGTGTTTGTGCGTGTGATTTTTTTTGACTGGAAAACAAGCAGAAGCCAGTTCCTTTTACTGTTCTATTTTATATAGTGGTAAAACCTAATTTTAGTAGACTGGGCCAATTTACTTACAAAGAAATCCATGAGGATTTCTTTATAGCCTTAGTTTACAGTTTTTAAGCATGACATGTCGCAGAAACAGGGTAACATGTTTCCCAAATAAAAGCAGGAATCAGCAATGTGAATTTTTATATGCCAGTGAAAACAGATGGTAATTTGGAGGATTGGTTTAAGCTAGTCAAATGTAAGAGTTATATAATGTACTAGATAATAATTAATAGATTTATATAATATATAATTAATTATTAACCACAATATTGTAATTTATATACTTTTAGTGTTTACACTTAATCTACATTTGTAACCCTTATAATTTGTATGTTTTAATTAATTTAGTTATATTGTATTTTACATTTATTTTGAACTGAATTTTCCAGTCTTTCATCTTAGATGTTTCACTTTTCTTTCCTTTTGGTGGAAGGGGATATAGTTAGGAAAGTATAAGAGGCACTGATATTGGGCTGATAAAGGAAACCATAGTCACAGACTAAATTTGTTGTCCAGGGGCTTGACAATCTCTGATATTGAACATTTGGAATATGATGAGACAGACAGATTTACTTTATTCCCATTCATTGAAATCTGTATATATTTAATTATTCTAGGATTGAACTTCACTGCTCAGCCATTGTTCTACTGGTGGACTCTCTTGAGGGTATTCAACATTAATTTAACCAGAGGTCATTGACTGCTATAAAGCAGCTACTGGGAGCTTTGTGTGCTTATTTTTCTTAGGATGAGATATTATTTAGAAGTGCATAAATTCCTAAATTATGGGCAACATTGTGCGCTAAAACATGGATAGCCTGGATTATCCTCCTCCTCCTCCTCCTCCTCCTCCTCCCTTCCCACATTTCTCATGTTCAGTGAATAGGCCAGACAGAATTGCTAAGTGCCTAAAAACAGAATGGAATGGTACATAATCCACTGATCATAGCACATGGCCTGTCATTATTTAAACACACACAGTGAAGCTATAGTTTAACACATCTATAATGAGCGAGGCGTAGGTGTTTATATGCTGAAACATTGTGGTATTTAATACACAGGCAAGGACTTTACATTGCAGTTATTTGCCAAGCATTTTCAACAGTGCTGAGCTGAATAATTGAGTGTGAACATTTTCACCATCCAGTCTCAAAAGGAGTGGATGTTCTTGATCATCTTCAGCTGCAGCAAACATAGCCTTGATACAGGATGAACAATACTAAACACTTTCATAGGGGAACAAGTCAATCTCTGAAAGTAAATGGCATGTGTGGTGCAGCACCAGATAAACAGGCTGTGCAGCAATGAAGTCTGCTGTGGCAAGCAGTTAGATAAGTTGGAGTAAGATGGGAACAGCAGCTTCTAGGAAATGGCAGAAGATCCTTTTTGCTTTTCTTTATCTCCTCAACATTGTTACATTTTTTATGTTTTGTACAATTCATCTTTCTAGGTAGCAACATCCATCTGGTCATGACTGATCTCAAAAAAAACTAGGGAACATTAGTTAGTGGTGTATGGGAGACCATGAAGAAATCTCAGAATTTTAAAACCAGATTGGGAAAGGAAAAACAAAATAACCCCAATGACAATCCCCTGTGTAATACTGCAAAGAAAACTCCATGTAGTCATCAGGAGTTCAACCTAATTAAAAGGAAACTTTACATTTGCAGAATTCATTGTGCTGTATATTGTTCATGGTCTGCTACCTCCGTGGAACTGAATTTCATAAGAAAGCAAACTGTATTCTCCTGGCACCTAGAAAGAGAGAATGTGTAACTTAAACACAACTTATTTTATTTATTTATTTAATCAATTTCAATGGCCACTTATGTCAAGCAAATGACTCTGGGCAGTTTACAGTTCTAAAACAATAAAACAGTTAAAAACAATAAAAACAATCCAAAAATGCATGTATGGTAGCCAGGTTAATTGACCAATTAACAGCAAAACCAAGAGATGAAACCAGGTACATAGCTAAGTTTCTAAAGTCTTCTGAAAGGTCAACAGGGTTGAGGTTATTGTAATTGCCAAAGGGAGAAGATTCCACAGAGCAGGAGCTACAGTAGAGAAGGACCAGTTTCTAGTGCTCACCAGCTGAAACTCTTTGGCTAATAAAATCACCAGCATGCCCAGTCTACACACCGAACTAGATGAGTAGAGAATCCTGGAAAAAGATGGTCCTTTAGGTAACCCAATCTAAGCCATGTAGGTCTTTAAAGTGATAACCAGCACCCTGAATTTCACTCAGAAACATACCAGTATTGTTAGTGAGGGTATCACAGTTTTGTGATCCCTTGATTAACTTCCCAGCCCAGAAACACAACTATAAACATTCACAATGGCATTCACCACAAGGATGATATATTTCTTATGAATAGAGTTCCAGAAATTTTAGTGTCTTGCTTAGAAAAAAGCTAGCCTCTGTGACTCTTTGCCTGTAAACTCTGTTGGAGGCACTTATACTGTACATGGCATTTTTCCAAGTAAATTGCAGAGCAATACAAAGCCAAGCTTTCGAGGTTTTCTAGAGTTAAATGGGCTAATGCAGTAATAAGAAATTATACAACGAAGAATACCAGCACTGCCCTTTCTTATCAAGGAAGATAACTGGCACATTGAAAAGCTAGCAGTTAATCAACATCCAGAATTCTTCACGGTGTAATAGGGAGCACTCCAACCTGCTTGGCTTCATCCCAAACAAAAACAAATATGCTAGCTGATAAATGTCACCCCAAAGTCTCTCCATGCAAGGTCATTCATATATTCCTTTTTTTTTAAGTGGCTTTTCTGATGCAGGTTATTTTATCGCTTGCTCCCAAAGATTTTAACAGCACCTTAAATGTAAAAATATAAAAGTCATCATTTCAGCAAAAGTAAAGAATATTTCTCCAAGAACAAGACAGTTTGTTCCATTTTTCAAGCTTATCAGAGATAGTTAGATGAAGATTCAGATAGTTAGTTTATTACAAGTTTGGCTCTTTTTTCCCCCTTGCAGAACACTTTAGATAATTCTGCTCAAGGTACCTTTTAACAGGGTTACACTAACTGCAGTACCATATTCTGCCTACTGTTAAATCCAGTCAGTTGTGGGGTTAGGGCAGATTGGCTTTGAGTTGAACTAACCTCCCTGATCAATCATGTCACCATGCAAACATGAATAAGGGTGTTAAAAGAGGATAAACATCTCTTCCTGGTCTTTACACAATGGCAAATATCTGGCATTTATTTTTCTGTGCATGGGGGTAGTTGTCACAGAGCATTTTGCAATGGCTGAGCTTGCTATAAAAATGGGTCCTCCCTGTTTGGAACAAAAAACACAAAGGAGGGCATGGATGGGGTGTTGTAATTCAGGGAAAGAAGCAGTGAAAAAAAAAGCAGTAGGTATCAGCCACCCAAATTAAATGTTCTAAAATGTATAACCATAAATTATGGAGAAGAATAAGGAAGGAATGTAAATAGCATGAATTTATAACTCTTGTAAAGTATGATATACATAATATCAAGCATCTGGCATATTTTACAGTTTGTATAGACTATTTTCAATGCTTGTTCTCCTATACGTTCATGCCTTGTTAGACTGGGACATCCCTGTCATCCACTATTGATGCCTTGGGATGAGTATTTATCTTGAGTAGGAAGGTCAGCTGTATCATGAGAAATAAACATGCTATACAGATGCTCCTTGCTTAATGACCATTTGTTTAGCAGTGGTTGGAAGTTATGACTGTACTGAAAAAAGTAAGCTATGACTGGTCCTTGTACTTATGATGGTCATAGCGTCCTGTGATCACATAATTGTGACTTTTCCAGCTGGCTTCCAAGAAGCAAAACAATGGGGAAGCCAGCAGGAGGTTGCAGCCATTAACCCCTGCAGGTGATTTGCTTAACAACTGCAACTTGAACTGCTGAAATCACCATCACTAAGCAAGGCAGTCATGTGATTTTTGTTTAATAACCACTTTGCTTAGGTACAGAGTTACCAGTGCCAATTAGGGTTGTTAAATGAAGACTACCTTGTGTCTTCATTTGTATGTCTAAAAAGAAGAAATCTTTGCATTACAATATGATTTATTCTAATATCTGTTTCATGATGATGTCTCATGTCTCTATAGCATTTTACATCTGTCTTCTGCACCTGAAGATTTATCTCAGTGTTGCTACCAGATAGATTTTGTATGTTTGTCTTATATTTGCCTTTGAACAGAGATTGCCATTTCGCCTCGAGGAGCAAATCTTCATTTTTATTAATTTCTTTGATAAAAATGGATGGGGGAACTAGCATCTCCCAAGCCTCTTTTTGGCATCCTACTAGAGCTTCATGGAGGATTTTTGGTGGTATAACTTGCTGAAAATTGGTGGCATCACTTTGTGCATCTGGGAAGTATAAAATACTTATACATACATCTGTATACCATATCCCATTGATACCTGAGTTTTTTGAGGCAGTGGCATTTTTGGAATATGATTGTTGGGGAGGGATTCTATTAACAAAATGCCTGCTATGTGATGGCACATACAGTTAAAAAGCACTATTTTACCATAATTTTTCTTGTCAAACTGTATAGTCTCCACTTTTGCAGTATACTCCTTATTACTTTAATCTTTGTCTCTATCTCTTTGTCCTGGTGGGCCTATTTCAATCAATCAACCAATCAATCAGAATAGAGATGAAAGGGACCTTGGAGGTCTTCTAGTCCAACCCCTTGCTCAAGCAGGAAATCCAATACCATTTCAGATAAGTGATTGTCCAGTCTCTTCTTGAAAACCTCCAGTGATGAAGCACCCACAACTTCTAAATAAACCTCTGGGTTTCAGTTATTTTCTAAGAAATTTGAATTTTGGGATGTAAAAAGTCCATTGGGAGTAGATGAGCCTAAGAATAAGCTGTAATAAAAATAAATCAACTAATTAAAGATGATGCTATAAGCAGACACTTTTGCAACATGCTTATTCCTATTTGCTTCAATTAACAATCTCTTTAAGTGTAAAAGAGCACATGTGGCAAGGAGTCTAGCACGTACCAAGTGAGACATCTATGGCTACACTGCACTGTCCTGATTGCTGCTTTGAGGACCCAACAAACAAAAATAATCCCAAACTCCAAATTGGTCAGGAAGAAAAATCTCAGCCTGATGCTACCAAGAAAGAGAACGTTGTGATCTGTCCTGAGCACTTTCAAATAAACTCAGACCAAACTGATCATATGGTCTCCAGCCATAAATGCCTCTTTTTCTCCTTCATTTGCCCATTTTGCATGATTGCTCCATCATGGGGGATTCCAGAGACCTGCCGTTGAAGGCTCATTGAGTTAGGGTGAGAAATCTCTTGAGCTTTCTTAGAACACATGTCTACAAATTTGGGGTCTGATTTGAGACAACCTACTCAGCACCAAACATATGGATAAATGGGCTGAACTATGTATCCATCTAGATCAGACTGGTTTCTTATCTAAGACTAGATAAGAGCTATTAGGATCCTGTGTTAAGGGGTTTAGTAACACTGATACTGCAGATCTTATGTATTATTTAATTTCATTCCATATCTTCATAATCCTTTCCAACCATATTAATTGGAATTTCAAACCAGGAGCCTGGAATTTCTGAACTAATCTTACAATATTTCCTGTATTATCTTACACTCTATACTTTCCCATCCTCTGGAAGTAAATGGACATTTTTGCTAAGTTAATGCAATGAAATTATCACACTCACACATAACTGAAATCTGATGAAAGCAGATATATTTGCTAGCCATGTATCTGGAAATATACCTGAAATCTTTCACCAAAATGTCAAGGATAAAACTGAATGTTTTTAATATACTCTGGGAATCAGGACAGAAGAGCAAGATATAAACAGATGGTTTATACTGACCAAATGTTGTTTGCCTGGTTGGCTCTTGCTGAAATTCCCAAGGTTTTAATTTCTTCATCTCTCTGTCTCTTGCTCTTTCATAATCCACATGCATAGATAAACAATTATATTTTTAATTTATGTGTTATTTTATTCTATTTTTAAAGCATTGCATAATGAGCAAGTTGTGCCTTTAAGCAATTGTGTGTGGTTTGGCAATGTGTGTGATACTCATGTTCATGTATCTGTGTGAATGTGTGAGAGAGAACATATATATTCCAAAAAGTGATTCAATTGAAAGAATATAAAAAATAGAGGGGGAAAATTAGAAGAGTATAAACAACAGATCCTGAACTTCCTGTAGCCTTATGTTTAATTAAAGTAAGATTAAATCATGGTGAGAGAAGTAAGCATGCATGGCAATTCTTTACTATACTCCTTGAAGGATCTTCATCCAATTAGTGAAAGACAATACAAATACACTGGGTTGAATATATCTATATTCTTATCCATCTTTAGGGATAGAATAGAAGAATAGAATAAAAAAACTTTATTGTCACTTCAAATGTACACTAATCAGCATGCATTAAAATGAAATTTTGTTGTATTCAGCTCTCTCAAAAAAACATTATGCATATTCCCATATATAGACACTACATGACATAGAGAATCATCACAGATCTTGGTTCTCCACTGCCCAGCCTTAAAACCACCACTGAACATGGGTCTCCCTATATTTAATCTTGACACTCTAACCTACTGTTTCTCAACCTTGACAGCTTTCAGATATGTAGACTTAAATTCCCAGAATTTCCCAGCCACCCATGCTGGCCATGGAATTCTGAGAGTTGAAGTCCACACATGTTAAAGTTGATAAGGTTGAGAAATGCTATTTTAATCATTATGCTACATTAGCTTCCCTAAAACAAGGTAATAATGATAGGTAGGAATGATTTGCTTAGCAAATAGTTTTGGTTTTGCCCAAGAAAGTAGTTTCCATTTTCTCTCCACCTATTCTATAATGTAGATAAATTTTTCAGATAATTGGTTGTTTGGTAGTGCATCCGTTTAAATAGAATTAAATCTAATTTAGTCATAATTAGCAGAGGTCTGTGAAGTAAGGGAAGAAAGATTTCTGTTCTCATGAGAAATATATTTGCATGCTATTAAACAAGCAGTTTAACTCATGCTATTCTAGTCTAAATAAGTTTATTGTTTCAAAGAAAAGACAAGCTAAAAGGATTTAAGTTACATTAAAATGTAAATGAAGAGGGGGGGTTGTTACTAACAGATGTTTCAGAAAATTATGAGGAAGGATGAAATGGTATGGAATAGAAGATTAAAAGAGCAATTTTCAGCTGCTCTAACTGGTTCCTGATTTTTAGTAATCACATCTTCTAGAAGAGGATTACCCAGGTTTCTGCTCCTTGAAGAGAACCCTGGTTTTCTTTTGATCTAGCTGCACAAAACTTGTGCAAAATTGTCAAAAAGTTTTAGAATTGAAGTGGCTGTGAAGTGAATAGTTACAGCCATTATCCTGATGGGCAATAGATGCCAAGCAGAGGGGTGGGGAAAAGGATGTAGGTTACAAGAATTAGGATAGCATATGTAGGATAAAAGAAGGCATTAACAATTAATAAAAATTGGTTTGCATAATTATAAGAATAGATTTGTATCTCGCCACTAAGGGTTGAGGGATTTAATAAACAGGGTATAGATTTTCTTGAACATGTTCATTTTCTTGAACATATAACAAGATATCATGTGAACATGTGAGGCCTAGAGCAAGGAGAGATCTATTGCAAAGGTTAAGAAACTGAAAAAGCAATATGGAGCTATTGTAAACAAACTAGTGGCTGAGTAGTTCACCATAAGTACCAGTGAGCTGAGACACCTGGCAAATTGTTTATTTAAGGTAAGCTTCCTAAGATGTTAGGACTACAGATCTGAACCGTTTAATACTTGTATCTGTATCTCATTTATTAATTTCACTATGGTCATCTTCATATTTGCCAGCACATTGCCCAGTTTTAGGTGGCTGAATCCAGGAAATTCAAAAATCACTGAGTGACCAATATTATTTAGGAACCATGGTGGTGCAGTGGTTAGAATGCAGTATTGCAGTCTCTGCACACAGTCTGGAGTTCAATCCTGACTGGCTCAAGGTTCACTCAGCCTTCCATTCTTCCAAGATTGATAAAATGAGGACCTAGATTGTTGGGGGCAATATGCTGACATTGTAAACCACTCAGAAAGTTTTGTAAAACATTATGGAGCAGTATATAATTTGAAATGCTATTGCTATAGCTATTACTTTCCCTGCTGCTTAAGCAATAAGATAGCAAGTTGATGAGAATTTCAATTTAAAAATTGCAATAATTTGGCATTGTTACTGAATTCTTTATTTGAATCTAAGATGTTACACATCACAGAACTAACATGAAATGAGCACCATGGAATCTAAAACCTTTAACCTTTGGCCTGATAATTGCAATTTAAGCTGCAACTTGTGAGGCAAGATATTTCAAAGTCATGAAGCCTTTGAAATGAAATGTCCCTGTGACTTCCCCTTCAAACAATCAATGATTTTCAAGAGAAAAAAAGCATGCTGTACATTTGACAAGGTTCAGATACTATCAGCATTTCTCTTAGACCTGAAGCAGAACTAGCATCATTGTATTTGGTGAGGTTTTGATTGGAACAGTGCTATGAATGTCATATAGGTTTAAACTGTGTAGGTGAGTTAAGTAAAAGGACAAATGCATATTTTATTTGCTGTAGGTGGTAAGACTGCAAAAGCATTGATTAAGAATGACTGTCTTTATATGTGATTAATAACATTCATGTGATTCACTGGGGCAGGAAATGTCAGCTCTTGGATTTGGAGAACATAGTGAAGACACAACAGAATGTCTCATCTCATTTCATATTCAAGGAAGGAACAGTTTCCAAAACTATGTCATGAATGAATTTGCTTTAAAAAGGTGAAGCTTTTCATAGTATTATAATCTTCTCCTTTATATTTCCCCCTTTTTGTTACTATAATAACCAAAGAAGCTAAGCCATTTTTAATTTAAAAAAAAAAAGAACCTTGATGAAAAGAAATAGGTGTGGGACAACAAAATAAATTAATTAATGTATTTTCAATTTATGTTACATATCTTACAAAAGAGTGAGAAGAAAATCCTTAGCAACTTTCATTTATTGTTGAAAAGTCTGTTCTAAAAATTAAAATCTGCACTGAATAATCTGTTGAATACCTTCGATGCAATTTAAGCCTCTGATGTTTCTAAATTAATTATGACCAGATGAGCCCAGGAAGGTGGTGGTACAAAGGATGGCTTTCCATTCAGGAAAGAAAACAATTCAAATAAACTCCAGTATTCTGGGAACCACAAGAAGGGGATTTTAGTATGGAAAAAGGAGATACCATAATAAATGGTCCTAAACCAATTGGCTCATCTCTGTTTCTCTCTCTTTTGTACCTTTTAGACAAATATTATATTTCAAAGTTGCCATCCAATTATAATTGTTAATAATATACAATGGGAAATATTAGACACAGGGGAAAAGAGTAATCACTTTACACAATTAAATCAGTTCATGTTACTGTTTTAGAGCCACCTATTTTATTGATCATGGCCTTAATGTCATCCAAAAACCAAATTTCCTTTTCTTCTCCATCTTTTATACTTTTAAAAACTAACTTGTTGCTTGACTACTATCTTTTTTTTTTCTCCTAAATATATTTTATTAGATTTTTATAGGGGTAAAAGGGTTACATCAGAGTGCTTAGGAACCACCGTGGAGGTGGGTATATTGAACATCCAAAAAAAGAAAAGAAAAACAATCACAAATATATAGCCCAAATCAATTCATTTAAAATTCCCTCTCTAATTCCCTCATTTAGTCTTGCACATTCAGATTAATACATTTCTATATAAGCTTCAAACAATCCTATCAAATATCACTCACATTTCAATTCTAAAGATCCAGGTCCTGTTTTTAAGCTTTACTAACTTACAATTACCATATTCCAATTGGCCTTAGATAGACATATTATTAACACTTCGGGTGTCCTTTTTTTTTTTACATAGTAATTATATCTGGTATATTATTTCCGCAGTAATATTCTT
Source organism: Azemiops feae (assembly GCA_023970755.1). Classification (NCBI taxonomy): domain Eukaryota; kingdom Metazoa; phylum Chordata; class Lepidosauria; order Squamata; family Viperidae; genus Azemiops; species Azemiops feae. The sequence goes on along the minus strand of JALGBA010000060.1, from coordinate 47,109 downwards.
ATATTTTCTTCATTAATACCATTTCTTCTCTTGTCACCCATCCCTCTTGTTCTCCTTCTATTTCAAAATAATTATCTTAAAGTAAAAATATCAAACCAACAAATAGATTTCTATCTAATTTAAGTATATATTCTATCAATTCATCTATTTCTATGAAAATCTTTTTAAACCAGTAAATAAAGTTTACCTCTCCAGTAATTATCATGTTTAAAACAAAGTATTGTTACAAAGGGTATCCTCTTAGAAATTTCACGTGCTCCATTAGATATTAACTCAGTCAAAAAATCAAAGCCTTTTTAAACCCATTAAATAAAACTTTAAAATACATTTTTAAATCTAACTCTAGGTTTCTTTCTGTGCCATAACGGTTTCCATAATAAAATTCCTGCATCATCAAACCACAATATTAAAAGGTCCATATTCTTTAACGCTTCAGATTGGTCAAAGTTCTCTTTCCTTTCTTCTAGTAGCCTTTGGATGGTAAAAGCCGTTTTATTCCATGTTATATTTGCCAGTTGTTTATCCACCTTTTCACAATTTTCAATAACTTGTATCTGAGTGTCAGTCTCTGTTGATGTTAATGCTTCAGACATCTCCGTTAAAGTTATTCTTTGATCATCAGGCTTCTCCATAGATTGCGTTTGGAGTTGTATAAAGTTAATTTGTTCTTTGGTTTCCACAGTTTCTCTCAGTGTAGTTTCATAGTTGAGTTGTTGACGTGGTTCCTCTTTAGGTTGTACATATTGTTCACTAATCTCTTTGGCGCCAATCTGCTTCTTCTGCGCTGTCTTTCGGTCTATAATTTGATCTGTCAAAGTTTGAAAGTAAGAGTTCATATCCTCTGTGGCTTCCAGAATTTTTTCCAATATGAGCTCATAGTCCAGCTGTGTGTTAGGTTCCATATCAGTAGTAGAAAGATTTTTTAATCTTTTAGAGAAGGCTCTATTTCGTAGAAATCAAACAAATGTTCACCTCCAATTTTCAATAGACCAGCTGTTTCAGTTATCTTATGCTTATCCTCTTTTGAAGGTCATAGCCATTCCCAGCCATAAAAAAATATACAATTGCAGTACCACTTTTCGACACAAGATGTCCTCAGCAGATCATAAAATCTTTTTTTTTTCTTTCCAAATTAATAGATTTTTTATTTTTCGTGTTGAAAAAGATGAAGAAAGGCCTCTCCAAAGTAATAGATGCGTAGTTATAACAATAACAATCAAGAATAAAATGTTTTCAGGTCCCCTCAGTATTCCAAAATTTAAATAGTCCATAAAAAATTAACTGTTTTTTTTTTTTTTCCCCAAAGCTGTTTTTCCCGAATGCCCAAACGCTGCTCCCTCAGAGCAGGGAAGTAATTCAAACACAAAAGCTTTTGACAGGAGAGTAATTAGGGAAAAAAGGGGTAGGAAAGGTCTCACCCGGATTCTCCACGGGGGTTCTTTACGCTTAGTTGTTCTTCTGGCTTTCAGCTGGTGCGGCGAAGTGATCGTCCATTTTGCTGGCCGATCTTTTCCTCCGACGGCCCTAAGGAGATAGCTCGAACTAGGGAGAGCTGCCGCTCTTCCCCAGTCAAGCAGGAGCCTCCTCAAGCGGTGGTCGCCTCTACGGGGCGACTTTCGACCTGGTTAAGGGTCTACCGGCGAAGGGAAAGCAGCCGGTGGGAGAGACGACTCTCTCCGTGCGACTGCGCGTGTCGCGATCCGGAACTGGAAGCCGCTTGACTACTATCTTGTTTTAAATAACAGAGTAATAGAATTGGAAGGGATGGAATAACAGAATAATAGAGTTTGAAGGGACCTTGGAGGTCTTCTAGTCCAACTCCCCGATCAAGCAGGAAACCCTATACCATTTCAGACAAATAAATACTAATTTTATTACATTTTGTGAAACATACACATAAAAACAGCATAAAGAGAAAGATAAAGAGTAAGAAGAGAATAAGAATAGAAGTGCAAAGAGGTATAAAGAAAAAGAGAGGCAAACAAAAATATATAAAAAGAATGACTTCTGACTTCTTCCAAGGATATAAGGAACACTTACATTCTACTCTTTGTTTAAGACTGCAATACAATGTCCTTTTCCCAAAATAAAGAAAAATCCTCCCTTTTTACGAACGTGTAATCCCTTAATTTGGGGTAGATTCGGGGCAACTGGATGGAGCTGAACGTTTATTAGTCAGATGCCCTTCGTGATGCCTCGTGGAGTTTGCAGCAGATATTTTTGTGCCCTAGGAGAGAAACATCCACCACTACCTAGGATTGAACTCTCAACCTTCCAAGTGGGAGGTGAGCATCTTCACCACTCGGTCACCACACCACTCTAAAAATAAAGAAAAGGTTTTTTTTTCTTTTTAAATTTTAACAATCATCAAATCCATATATCAAAATGTGATTTTTCTCCATCATCTGCAAAAGTCCACAAAAAGCTTTCAATTATAGATGAAGTTGTTCAGTGATTTATCTCTCCCAAGGGCCATCAACAGAGCCATCACTGCTAATTCTGTCATCTTTATTAACCTTTCTTGCGGATGTCATAGGATCTTTCCAATACTGAGCATATAAAAGTCATGCTGCTGTTATCATATATAACAATAAAATACCATGTGATTTTTCTAATGCTTTATCCATAAACCCAAACAAAAAAGTTTCTGGTTTGAACTGTACATTAATTTCCAAGATGTTTTGAAATACTAATTTTATTAATTACTAATTTTTATCCAATATTCATCCCCACCACTCTGTCTGCAAGGGTCTCTGCCACAAGCAGATCCACATTCCAGCATTTTATCACCAACTCCCTGAATACTGAGAGCAGAAAAGCTTTGAAGCAAATAATTGATGAATTCTAAGATGGCAGCTGTTCCATACTTCAGATTCAATAACAGTGCCAGCTCCCGAACATCAGTGCCCATACAACCATCAGACGTTGTCCAGCCATCCACTTTGTTGTGCCACAGTTGAATGCTTGGAGCACAAGCTTGGCTGCTCTGTCCCTACTGCCAATATATTTTCCAGGAGTCTCCAAAACTTGAATAAGACAACTTATCACCAAACAGCTGATCAGTAGTGCAGTGAAACCTTCTAATCTAGTATTGGCTGTGCTATTACTCTGATTATTCTGGAAACAAAAACAAAAACAAAAACCCTCAGGTTTACACACCCATTTTGCCCTGGTCTATTCTGAGTTGCCAGATAATTCTGCAAGAGGAGCGGGGAACCTACTTTTCTTTTCATTTTCCCCATCTTCATTGCAAGATGGTCTGGTAGCACTTCGGTAAGTCTGGTTTTCTTCTAAGAACATAACCAGTTTTTATACCTGAAGGCCAACTCTCTGTCACTTTAATCCAATAACAAGAGACACTTAAAAAGCTGAGAGCAAAGGGAAAAGAATTGACCCTTAAAGTTTCAGATTTTTCCTGTTGAAACAATCCTTTGGTCCCAGGGCAGCTATACAAGTCTATTTCTTTGGTAGTTACACTCAGATTGGAGAACTACACACTTAAAAAGATTAGAATGACAAGGACGTTTCTGGGAGACAGGAGACAAATGCTAACTTGTACGTAGTTTTCCTTGGACTTTGACTGCAACACCGTTTTTAAGCAGAATATTTTATCTGGTATCATTAGAACTCTAATGTGTTCAGTATAAATTATGCAAACACTTTCATAATTTCCTTTTTTTCTTCTATTTATCATTCAACTTTTATGTTCTGCTTAAGGTGCTGAAATAGCAAACAAGAAACATCACATGACAACCTCAGCAATTTTATTTCAAAATAAAACTATGGCATTTAAAAGATTTCAGCAAAAATTATAGTATACTGTAGTTAGTACAGTATACAAGATTTCAGCAGCCCCTGAACTACATTGAGAAAGCTATATTGTAAATTTTATAGCCATCCTATAAAGTCTCCAACTTTATATCCACAAGTTAAGACATCCCTCAGATATCCTGATGGATTTTATCTTCAATATATTTCATAAGATAAAGATCCTAAAATAACATTAACTATATCAACTTTGCATTATTAGCATGCAAACTCAAGAGCATTTTAGTTTCTGTAAGCTATAGATACATAGAGTAGATTTATCACAACACTATGATTTGTTTCCCTTTTGTTATTTCATAGCCATATTTCATGGCATTTCATATCTTGTTATGGTGTACGATGGTAATATTGGATTTGATGTGTTAATTAGATTTGATAAGTTCATTTGTATTATCTTCAATTATTTAAATTTTATTTAGTTCTGTATTATATTTTATATAAACTTTATTTTAGCATAGGATGCAAATTTATTTTTTTAAATATTGTTCAGCCAACATATAGGCACCTTATATATTAATGATACATTAAATTACATAAAGTGTTAATATCATTTATATTTAAGATAGATTTATAGTTAATATGTTTATCTTATAATTTTACATCTTTCTATGTTGCTCAATAGCCATACTATAATATATTTGGATTATTGATTAAGATATAACTATTTTTTTCAAAAATGAATTATTTTTTTCCAGAATAAAATTAAGACCATTCTGCAAATTATGTATAGCATCAAGTTTCAAGTTAATTTATTTACGATCATAGACCAAAATAAATTCTCTATAATTGGCAGTACAAACTGTTCAATCATTGAACAATGGTAAATTTAAAAGCAAAGAAGAAATGAGTAATAGGAGCCAAGCATATCCCAAATTTACTGCAAAGTAAAGTTCATCTTCTAGTTTGGTCAAGCTTATGTGTTATTGCTTTTGACTCCATGAAAAAAGGACAATATTTTATGAATTAAGTAATATCTCATAGCTAGCTATTAGGTTACTTTATATCATATATAATCCACCTTCTTGTAAACCTGGAGACAGGTAAAGAAAGAAGCACAATATATCACTCTTAGAATATGGCTTATAATTCTAGTTACCACATCTCAGAAAAAAAATGTGTAGAGGTACAGGAATAATACAGGACAACAAGATTAAGCTTAGAGCAAAAATAAGTACAGGAAAATATGATGAAGGATTTAAAATCATGCATGATTATGAGCCCTGGGGAGAGATGTTTTCCTGCCTGTCTTACAATTTAGAACTTGGGATCATTCATTGAAATTAAACCCTGAGAGACTGAGAACCCATCAAAAGATTTATTATTGTTATTGTTATTTGCATGAGGCATAGCTAATCCATAGAATCAGTTGCTATCATTATTTCAGGCAATTTAAAAAGGGGACAGGAAAAGGTTATGGAAAATCATGCTGTAAGTGGATACCGGTTGCAATGCTGTTTTCTACCTCTAGAAATGGATATAACCTACCTACTTCTGTGGGCTTCCTGAATGTCCTGGTTAGCCAGTGTTGTAACAAATAATGGACTAGATGGGCCATTGGCTCTTGCTACATTCTTTGTCAGAAGGGAAGAGAACACACATAACTCCTATATAACCAAGCCCTATAATTCAAGAATCAAGTAACTAGTTGGATGATATTCTGAGAAAATGCAGAGGTTTCTCAAATAGAAACCCATATACTGTACATCACAAACTGCCATTGAAAATAAGGAACATAAGATAAGAAATAACTGGGTGAGAAATGGCAGGCAACTCCCTTGTCACTTATCATCTTCTTTCAAACATGTACCTGTGCCTAGAAGCAATTCGAAATGTGTAAAACCAATCCTTTATTTGTTCTGGTATCAATCTAATTATGCAATTTTTAAGGAATTCGGAATAGAGCAGGCACTTAGGTAAGAAATGGCAAATTGGAAAATAAGAATGACCAAGATTAAGAGTTCTCTTTGAGGGAGATGGGTGGTTTAGAAATATGAAATAATAATAATAATAATAATAATAATAATAATAATAATAATAATAATAATAATAATAATAATAATAATAATAATAATAATAATAATAATAATAATAATAATAATAATAATAATAATAATAGAGACCTTTGCTAGAACTTCCAAGTTTTGATCATGCAATTTTCTGAAAAATCTCAAAACTACTGAGGTTTCCCTCTGTGACTAAATCTTAGAATCAAAGAAGCTATGTTCTTTATCAGACTCCCATATTCTGTGCTACAGAATTAAGTTATCTCCAAGTGGTGGCCTAGTAAATTTAAATATAAATCAATAATTTCAGAAATATCTGTGCAGTTTGGCTTATTCAATCAGCTGTGGATAACAACAAACTTTTTCATTATGCTTTGTGACCACTTTCATAGATAGAATCTCAAATGTATAATGCAAGAAAATGCATTAATATAAGTATCATAAGAGATTGTGGAATGTTTTAATACATTCGCCTATTATCTGTGCTGTCATTGTTCAAAGTTCAGATCAGGTCTGTGCTGGCATTCTTTGGAACCACCAGTTACATAATAATTGGTCTAATTAATCTAGTCTGGGATGCACACAATATACTGGAGTAAGACCTAACAGCTTGGAATGATAGAATCAGGAGCCTGATGTTTCATACAAGGAAATAAAGAGAGGTTCTATAGCCCTTATAGTAGGATTTGATAGTCATATAAACAATGAAGTTAACAATCCCTAGGAAATTTAGATTTTTGTTTATTAGAAAGCACAACAAGAAGTGAAACAGACACAGTTTATCATTGCAGCCATCATGCAAGATATGTTGGACAGAAAAACAAAATGCAAAATTCACTTTTGTCTTCATAGGTTCCTATCTTCAAGATTCTATGCATTTAAGAAGATTGAATAGTTTAACTTCCAGAAATGTGTAGAAATGATTAAAAGTTTAGAATATCAGATCTGGGGCAAAGGCCATGTTTAGCCTGGAGAGAAGATGACTAAGCAGACATATTTTGGTCTCTGAAAGCAGATGTTAAAAAAGGTCAGACATCAATTCTTCTCCATTGTCAAAGAGAGAGAAATCATGCGAGAGATATGGATTTCAAATGCCAGGAATGCTGAGTTACATTGGCATGTTATCTACAGACTGGCAAAAATCAGATGGTCCTCCTCAGGTGACCAAATGCCAAGATAGGTTTGAGGGAGCTTAAAGAGACAGAAAGAATAGAAAGCTCTGAAGCCTAGCAAAGAGTTCATTAAAAAGAAATTACTAGACTGGAACCCCATCAATGTAAAATTATGGTCCAGAAAGGACACAACATTAAATCTTAGTTTAATATTTTATGAACGAACCAGCTCAATTTTTAGTTTTAATGCTTTCCTATTTCACTCCTGGCACATAGCAAAGAGAGAGTAAGAAAGTATCATTTCCTAGATTAACAGGAATGCAGTTACAATCAGGAACAGCAACTACAAACTAGTCATAATTAGAAGACCTAGTTTTATTTTGATTTGTTTCAGAAACCAATAAAGTTTAAGTAGAATTTGTGCAATTTGGTCATAAAAGCATTGATATTTTAATGCTTTTCCACTGTGGACTAGAAGAAGAGTTTTATAAGTCTGAGATTCACTTACACTCAAATGAGAAACAGTGATACAACATGGAGTTGGCAATGTTTTGGTGGCTGAGAACACACTAAACATTTTCTGAGAAGAAAATAATATAAATTCAGTTGGGATGTAGAAAGTACATATGTAGGACGAGAAGTTCCCGTTCCTTTCTCTGAGGCTTGCAATCTGTATGTATATTGTTAAAACATACTATAGATTTTATTACAGCCATGATATATTAGTTGCCTCTAGGCAACATGTGTGGCACATAAATCTAATAAATAAAATGTTCATAAATACAGTATTTGTCTGCTGTTTAATAATAAAAAATAGACCTTTGAGTTGAGCTTAAGTCATGAGCTCTAATCCAATTACTAACCATATCTGATTTTGTTTCTCTTTTTTAATTTAGCCAAAATCAGCTAAACTCCTGATATACATATGAACAACTGATGATATCCACCTGTACCATTTATATTATTTGGGAGTGAAAAAGTGGTTAAACATCTAATAACTTTCCACAATATTAATTATTGGGTAGATAACAATCTGAATACATATATTTTCAACATGTACAGATATTAACACTCTCCCACCCCTGTCAGTGATTCTTGGCTATTCAATTTTTCCCAGAGGATAAACAATAGGAGGGAAGAAACAGGAGAGAATGTAAAAAATACTTTGCTGCCCATCTTTACCTTTTGCATTAGGTCATGTGTAGAAATGTCAACTAATGCAAATAAGATAATTTACATAATGTAATAATTAGTATGCTGAAAAACTAGATTTTTATATACATAAAGATAATGAATATTTTCCTTCCATTTCTTATGATTTATTTTTTTAAATCTGACAAGGCTATAACCTCTATAGCAGTTCTTCTGCTGTAACTTCTTAGGCATCAAAGAATTAGTTGACAATATTATATGTGAGTATGTGCATATTTATATATGCTGCAATTTTGCAACCTGTTATTTAGTGAAATTCAATGCCATTAGAAATTAGAAATGCCATATTGTACTTTGAGTGGATCCAAGTGACGCAGAATATATCACAAAGGACCATCTGGTGTGTAGATTCAATGGCTGGCCACCCAACCACCCAGATTAGGAGGTTAATTGAAAAAATTCACTAAAGTTTTAACTTACTTTTCTCTCTGCAGTATTCATTTGAAGTTGTTAAGAAATGAAGCTGACATTATATTTTAATTTTTCCTTATAATTGGTTTTACTTGAAATATATTTCAAGCTCTGTTGTATAACTTTTATTTGAAAACACTGTGGTAGAGATCATACTTGTTGGTTTTCTGCTTTTTTTTAATCCATAGGGTACTTGATGCAGCTATAAAAAAAGAAAGCATATGGCCTTAAAATGTCATAAAAACTAGCTCAACTTTAAGAGACCTGGATAAAGAGGAAAGTCTTCATTCATTTCCTAATAGTGGGAAAAAAGCACCTTTTCAAAGCGGCTGCAGTCCATAATTTGGAACAACACAAAATCCTTTTATTTAGACCTAAGTGAGTAGTTCGGACCCTGTTTAGGAGGTCTTCTCCTCGTGATAGTAGTGTTTGAACAAGTTCATATTGAGATAGAAAATTCCTTAGATTGCCAGACCCTAAACACTTTTCAGCTTTAGATGTGAAAAAGTATACTTTAAACAGTGCCCTGAAAACAACTGGCAAGCAAAGCACAACTTTCAACATTACAACATACAGTACTATATCCCCAGAAATGGTTGTAATGGACAAACATCTTTGTGGGATATGTATTGTTGAAATCGAGGTGGATTACTGGTTAGAGATCAGAAACATTTTTTTACTCATCTTTCTATATAATTTTTTTTATTGCTAGTGAGTTCTTTTCTCCGGAGACTTTAGGAAAATAGAGGTTGAAGGACTTCAGTTATATAAGACCATATATTTCCAAATCAGACTGCCAGATTTGTTCATTAACAAGTAGATGGCCTTCAGTGAATTGTCTTCTATATAGATCTACATAATACCCTGGCATCTGAGTAGCCAAAACTAAAATTGATGTATGGACATATATTTTAATTCTGATTACAAATATTCCTTAGATGGTGTTGATTTCTGATAAAAACATTTCTGATTCTACTGAAATTGGAGGTTCTGTCTACAGGCTGGGATTCAAGCTTTGTATCTGCTGGTTTTTTGCCTCTTTTTATTTCCAGTGCTTCCTTAATCTTCTTTAACTCTAGATCAGGGGTGTCAAACTGCCAGGCCATGGGCCAGATGCATCATAGCAAAACCGCACCCACCCCATTGCCGGCAATGGCAAAAAAGTCGCGATATGTTGTGACACGTCACGTGACGTTGTGAGTTTGACACCCCTGCTCTAGATGATATTCTTGATCAGGTACTTTTTGGTTTTCTTGTTCTTCAGCTTCTTTTCTTTTCTCTTTTCTAGCTTTCTTGGTTCTGGTTTTAGCATGCTCATCTTATTTTCCAATCTGATCTTTCCTTTTGTTGATGCACTGTTTGACTTATTTTCTTGTTTGTTGATTTTGCATCCAAGATCTTCAGTTATAACTGTAGCCACAATATACAGCAGTTTGTTTCTTGCAGTGGGGTGATGGTTTTATATGTTATTACAGTATAGGCATTTTTTAATATTTGTGCTAGCTTTTTGTAATAACTTTCAATTCAGGCAACCTTATTCTGTTATTTTTCTGCTGTTCTAGATGCTCAATTAGTCTTTGTTTCAATTCCACTTGCTTTTCAGTTAGAGAATTTTGTTCTTTCTAAGGTATTAGCAAATCTGGCTTCCCTCTACTACTGAATCCCCCTGGTTTTTCTCTACTGTCTGAGCTGATTTTGGCAAGACTGCAATTTGTTTTCCCTAGATAGACCTTCATAGTTCTTCCAATTCTTATTTGTGAATACTTTATTTCATATTATAAATTGATGTTTATAATATGAAATAAACTCTTTCTGTTATTTCTGATTCTGGATGCTTTTTCTTCTGGAAGTGGTGCATTCTTTTCAAATATCATCTTTTTGTTGGATGGAATTTGTAATATTAGACCATTATTTCTTTGTTTTCAATCTTTGTATATTTGTGTCAAGTAAACAGTCCTGCAACTGCTGTGCCTGCTTGCTCAGTCAACAATCCTGAGTCCTATAACCCAAATGCCATCAGAAGTCCAGGAACCCCAACACCTAACATCATCCTTGTTAATCTGGAGAAATAAGAGTCTTTCACCTGATGAACAAAATCAGGAGAAGTCTTGTAGCACCTTTAAGAGCCACTTTGGTGTAGTGATTAAGGTGCTTGACTACAAATTGAAAGAATCTGTGGTGTGAAAGTCAATTCAGTGATTTTGGATTAGGATTAGGGTCCATTTTTTAATCTGGCATTGGATATGCTTTATGAACTTGGGTGTATGCTCTTCATAACACTATTTTATGCTGATATGTTTGAAACATCATAGGCACAAGAGTATCCAGTAAAGTTTCAGATTACTCTCAGTGGCTACTGTAATTGGAAGTGTAATGAAGGCTACCAGTGGAACTCCAGTGTAGCAGTACCTTTCCTCACTGATTTTTAGCTCAAGAATGCTGGTCTTCCTCTTTTCAAAAATCTAAGCCCAACACACCCAGTTGATGATTGCATTCTACAATTCCATGTATCAATCTTTTTTTTTTTCCAGGATAAGTTTTAAATAGTATTTTTGTTGGCTTTAATTTATCATTTCTGAAATGTTGCTCACAATCATTCTCTGATATAACTGATTCAATAGAATCAGTGTTCAATTGTATTGATATGGTTTTGCAATTTATTTCTGTGTAAACCATATTGCTGTTTCCATTTCATCTTTTGTAATCCTCAACTTACAACAGTTCATTTAGTGACCAAACTTACAACAGCACTGAAAAATGACTTATTTTTCACACTTACAGCTGTTTTTCACACTTACAGCTGTTGCAGTATCCCCATATTCACGTGATCAGAATTCAGATGCTTGGCAAATGATGATTGCAATATCCTGGGGTCATGTGATCACCTTTTGTGACCTTATTACAAGCATACTCAATGGGGAAGCTAGATTCACTTAACAATCATGTTACTAACTTAACAACTGCAGTGATTCACTTAACAACTGGGGCACAAAAGGTGGTAAAATGGGGCAAAATTCACTTAACAAATGTTTCACTTAGCAACAAAAATTGTGGGCTCAATTGTGGTCGTAAATCAAGGACTACCTGTAGTTGTTTCACTTTCATTATCAAATTCTTCTTTGACATGTACTACCACATTCATTTTACAGGAATAGCTTGGTTGTTTATCCTTAGCAAATGGTCTGTTTTTCCTGAGTGATGTTATTTGAATGTGTCCCAGCATATTTTTATTTTCTTCTTTTCTCCTTTAAATCTTCACTGAGCTGATGAATGTGAACCTCTGCTATAACAGTAGTACAATTCATTTTGACCTGTTACTCTGCATATTCTCTCTTCTAACTGAAGCTGCATACTATTTCTAGGAGGAGTTGTCATGGAGATAGCAATTTCAAATGTTCTCTTAAATGTTAAATCTGCCTTTATTGAGAGTATTTTTAAAAGTTTTCTTTCCAAATTCCACAGATTCGCCCATCTCTCAGTGCAATACTTATCCCTTTACCAAATTTGCAGTGATGAAATGGTTAGTGTATTCAGCTGCTTATTCTACAACGGACTCTACCTTTTTCGGTTTGCAGTTATGAAACCTGAAATTCTCTGCAATCAATAATGATTTTGGCTGCAAATGTGTTATTTTTATTAGTTCTGCAAAGCTGGACTATGACAGTTTTTGCAAGTGAACATTTTTAATGGTGAAAAATGCATTTGAAAAGAATGCAAATTGGTTTGTGTTTTTACTACACATTGATGTGAAAATGAAACAGTCTAGATTTGCATGCAGTTTATGTGAAATAGACATAGATATGGAATATACTGCTATTCTTCTGTGAATTTTATGGGATTTTTTATTTTTATTTATGCATTTATTTTTTTAGCGGTTGTGTGCATATGTTCAGATCAGTCTTGACTCCTGGCAACCATAAGAAAACGTCTACGCAGTTTTCCTGGCAACATTTTAAGAAGTGGTTTGTCAGTGCTTTCTTTCTAGAGCTAAGAGACAACAATTGGTCCACATTCAGCAAGTTGATTTCTAAGCCAAAGGCAAATCTAAAACACATATACAGTAGTTCTCTGGGTTCTACTTCAGGGCCTTTAACCACTACACTAAATTCTCTCTCTTTTTATGCAACTAGATATTAAAATGATCTCTCTCCTTTTCCCTTTGCAAAAGCCAACAGCAATCACTAATTTACAGTATCTCTTTTCTTTTTGTTAGAATGCTTATGATAAATATAAATGGTAGCTTATTAACCAAAGTTTTAAGCATATGATAAACCTAACTTCATACAAGCACTTTCTAACCTGTTGAATGTTGAGAAGACACAATCTATTCAGTAATGGTGATTTCAAGCAAGAGTTTGTGGTTAAAGAATTCTTCATAGGGTAGAGAATGAGAAAGTAAGAAATCAGCACCATCTAAGGAATATCTATAGTCAGAATTAAGATATATGTTCATACATCAATTTTAGTTGTGGCTACTCAAATGCCAGTGTGCTGTGTAGAACTTAATAAATAGAAGACAATTCAGTGAAGGCCATCTACTTATTAATGAATAAGTCTGGCAATCTGATTTGGAAGTATATGGTCTTATATAGCTGAAGTTCTTCTACTTTATTTTCCTAAAGTCTCTGGAGGAAAGAACTCATTAGCATTAGAAATGTATTAAAAGATGCCTATACTATAATATTATATATAACCATCAGCCCACTACAAGAAACAAACCAACTGATGTATAACATGGCTGCAGTTATAACTGAAGATCTTGGATGCAAACTAAACAAACAAGAAAATAAGTTAAACAGTGCATCAACAAAATGGAAGATCAGATTGGAAAATAAGATCACCAAAACCAAGGAAACTAGAGCAGAGGAAAGAAAAGAAGCTGAACAACAACACAAAAACCAAAAATACCTCATCAAGAAATATCACCTAGAGGGAAAGAAGATCAAAGATAAAGGAGTCCACTAGTCATTGTCGACTATAGGGGGCATTTCAAGGCCTCCATTTCAAGGCCATTGAGCCAGTGCTGTCTGAAGACATTTCCACAGTCATGTGGCCAGCATGATGTCATGGAGCACTGTTACCTTCTGACTGAAGTGCTATCTATTTATCTACTCGCATTTGTATACTTTCATAGGATTGCAGGAGCTGGAACAAGGACAGAGCTCACCCCATCACGTGGCACTTGAGTCTCAAACCTCAGCTGCCAGCTTTCCAGATGACAAGCCCAACATCTTAACTGCTGAGCCACCATACCACCCATGTTTACCCATGTTTTTTTTTTTTAAAAAAATAACAGCGATAGACAAGAAAATCAGCAGGTACAAAGCTTTAATTCCACACTATAGACAAAATCTCTCATTTCAGTTGAATCATAAATGTTTCTACCAATCCATCAAGAGAAAGACGACGACTTGGTGTTTTTTGTAGAGGAACCATTAGAGAGAGGAAATATTCTAATGAACGAAATAGAAAAATATGGAACAGTGGCAGGATTAAAAATCAATAGAGAAAAGACTAAAATGTTAGTTAAAAATTTAACTGAAAAACAAAAAAGGAAATTAGAAGAGGAGTTGGGACTACAAATCGTAAAAAAGATTAAATACCTAGGAATTTGGCTTACTATAAGATGTTCTTCATTAAAAGAGGATAATTACAAAAAACTGACACTACAAATTAAAAAAGATCTAGAGGTCTGGGGGAAATTACAACTATCACTACTAGGAAGGATTTCAGTGATAAAAATGAATATACTACCAAAACTATTATATCTATTTCAGACAGTCCCAATAAAACTAGACAAAAAATTCTTTGCTGAATTAGACAAAATGATTAATAAATTTATTTGGTTAGGTAAAAAAGCACGAATAAATATTAAGACATTACAAGACAGTAGAAGTAGAGGTGGTCTTGGGCTCCCAAAATGGGAAACCTACTATCAAGCAGCGGGGTTATTTTGGATTAGGGATTGGATATACCTAGATAATCAAAGGTTTTTAACAATAGAAGGACATGATCTACAAGCCGGTTGGCATGCCTTTTTATGGGGAAAACATAAGAGCACACACACATACTTTCACTGACATCAGATAAGGGATGCACTGATTTGGACATGGGAAAGGATCAAAAAGAAATACTACACGAAAATACCAAATTGGGTCTCTCCGATGGAGGCAGTGATTCATCCAAATACATCAGACAAAAAAAAGATGGAAAGATATGAAGAACTATTAGATAATCAAGGGAAGCTCAAATCAAGGGAAGAATTAAAAGAACAGGAAATAATTATAGATTGGTGGCCATACCTACAGATTCAGTCAAAATATAGTAAGGACATGGCAGAATATGGGATAAACTGAGTACCACAACAACTGGACAAAATATTGATGGGTAGGGGAGAAAAATTCTTAACAAGAACTTATAAATATCTATTGGAGGTTGAATTGGAGGAAGAAATATTAAAAGGGTCAATGATAGCATGGGCTCGAAATGTGGGTCGAACTATAGAATTAGAAGAATGGGAAAGAATTTGGAATAAAAATTGTAAATTGACACTGTCAACTGCGTATAAGGAAAACCAATATAAAATGCTTCATAGATGGCATTTAGCACCAGCGAGACTGGCAAAGATGTATAAAAACATGAACCCAGACTGTTGGAAATGCAAAAACAAAGAGGGAACATTTTACCATATGTGGTGGCAATGTCCAAAGGCAAAGACCTACTGGGAACAGATAAGGGGGTGGATACAAGAGATAACCAAAGAACAAATTGAATTTAAACCGGAGCCATTTTTATTAGGTATAATTAATCCAAAGATTAAAAAAACAACTTCGATACATCATTGTACACATAATAACAGCGGCACGCATCGCATACGTGCAATGTTGGAAATGTGAGAATGTACCACCAAATGACATGATCATTTATAAGATACTAGAATGCGCTGAAATGTACAAGCTTACTTTAGAAATAAAGGATAAGGAAGCAACAGAATATTACGAGATATGGAACAAGTGCTATGTTTGGTTAGATCAAAGAACAAAAAAGTAGGAAAGCTATGTAACCAACTGTAAATAAATGTAAGAAATAGAGGACACAGTACTGTTAAGGAAGAAAAAAATGTATCTTGTTTTGTAAATTGTAAAGTGAAAAAGGGGAAATTAAAATAATAAAAAAAGGACTACACATGAACATGTTGATGTTCTGAGCATCCCAATAAAAGTGCTTTGTGGCTTACATGCCAGCAGTTAAGTGAGTGAGTTTCTTAGCCAGAAAAGGGCACTAATGTGCAATCAGTTTTGCAATGAACATAATAAATATCCATTAGTCTAACTGTATATTACTGTAATAAAAGAGCACAAATACCAGGAAAAAAAAGAGAAAGACTTCATTGAACCAGCAAACAAGTGACAAAGAAGAAACAATGTTGTTCTGGGCACAGCTATAGGACAATCCAAAGAAATATAGTACAATAAGAATGCAACTTGGATGAAGGAAATGGAGAAGGAAAAAAACGTCATCAGTCAATTGCAAAAGGCAGTTTTAATTGGAACAGCTTACATCCTGTGACAATAGCTTTAACACCATCAAACAACAACATCTGCTTATACCAGGTCCTTGGGAGGACATGATAGACAAAAAAAGCCAAATCCAGTCTAAACATCTGGTCGACTGTATGATGAACCATAATAAATCTGTAGTTACACCAATTGTGATTGCAGTCATGGGATCAACTTCCTCAGTATCTGGAAATATTGATTTTATCAGATACAAACACTTTAATTTTACAAAAACAACAACAACAACAACAACAACACCCACCCTGATTGGAACTGTTTATATTCTTAAATGCTACAGAATAACATGTTTAGGTCCTTGGTTAGGGCTTGAATTATTAACTTTCCACCACTCTTACACTATGAATCTAACTCTAATCTAATTACCCACACATAATAAAATAGATTAAGTGACCTTGAATTTTTATTTCATTACCTTGGATTGCCTATATTTTTTGCAATTCTTGCCATCTCAATGGAGTTAGCTTTTTGTAGAGGTTTCAGGAAAGCAAGCAATAGAAAAAAATTACTCCTGACTGTAGAGTCTTTTGTTTGATAGTAAAAGTGGAACATGAACTTTCTTTGGTAATCACTATCATCATGGAAATGTAGGAATACCTCTTTTAGGATAAATGATCATTCCCTATATTTTCCAACATTTTATCTACCTTCCATCACTATAAGACTATCAAAGCACAATCTTTTCACCTTCTCTGCACAGTGGCCAAAACTAACTTAGCAGATTTGGTAGTCCAGGAAAGCATAAAAATTCTATACAATAAGGAATTTTAGGGCTATAGTTATAAACTTATTAGTTTGAGTAATTTTCCTTCTTTATTTCAGTGAATTCACTCTAAGCATGAATAAATTCTAATCCAAAATACTCTTTAGGAACTTTTTTATTTTTTATTTTCCTAACTAGTTAAAACTTTATAATTTCTTCCAGAAATTAAAAGTAATTCATACAAAGGCATTTCCTTCCTTTTTTCTTTCTTTCTAAAAGACAAATCTCTCTGGAGAGCACTATTCATTCTACCTGTCAGGAAATGAAAGGAAGACGACTTTTGATCATTCTTGAGTTCTATGCCATATTTACGTACTGAACAATTCAGGAATGATTGACAAGATATCTTAAGCAAATATATATATTTGCTTAAGCTTTTGTAACCATTCGTCCATGGTAGGAATCAAGGCATCCTGCATCCTGCAAGAGTTGCTGCAGTCACCATATGTAAAATCAGACTTCCAAATTTTTTCCCCAGTTCTTTTTCCATTAGACCCAGAAGGAAAGTTTCTGGTTTAATCTTTATGTTCACTTTAAGAATTTTCTGCATTAATATATGAATCCTACCCCAATATTTCTTTGCCTTATCACATGTCCACCATAAATGATAAAAAGTCCCTTCTTTACATTTACATTTCCAACATTCATTTGAAATACCTTTATAAATCTCTGACTTAATTTTGAGAGTTTTTTTTAAATTCTATTTCCTATTCCTGGAAAAATGTAAATGCCTTTATGATTATTTATCATTGTATTAAAACAGATTTTCATTCATTATGATGAAGCAAGCCAAATTTCAAAGAAATTGATGGAAAGATTCCTTCCTTCCTTCCTTCCTTCCTTCCTTCCTTCCTTCCTTCCTTCCTTCCTTCCTTCCTTCCTTCCTTCCTTCCTTCCTTCCTTCTTATCTTCATATGATTTTCACTGGGTGAACTTTACAGAAATATTACATGAGTATAATGGAATATAGCATGCCAAATATACTACTGGGATTCTACAGTTATGCTAGATGTTTTGTTTTATATGCCAGCTAAATGTGTATGTGTGTGTTTATACAATGAATGACAGTCAGTTGTTGAACCAGTCAGCTTAAATGGCTTATAAAATGTCAATTGTTGCACAATTTCAGAAGAATGACAGACTGGACACAATAAGATAAGGGAAAGAGTAAAATTAAGGGGCACTCTTCCAAGATTTTTCCACTTTGCCAAAGCATTGTGGCTAAAGCTACTAATTGTGAATTGATTGCTAGGATCTCCAAAGTTCTGTTCAAGGGATATAATACCTGTATTACTCACTTTGCAGTCAATGGTGAATGGCCCCTCTTCTTTGTAACACTATTGTTAGCCATCCATGAGTTTAATACACTTGTCTGTGATAGCAAAGCTTTTCGTAGTAGAGCACTGCATATGCATTTTGTTATAGCTCTTGATTGACTGATGATGCAACATAATTTTACAGGAGAGGAACTGCTCCCCACTGCTCCCCATAGTGCATAGTGTACACCAATATATGTTACCTTGAAGGAGGCTTTTGAGTGAGGAAATCAGTTCTCATCACAGAGATCACTGTACATTGTGGACAGACCTGTTGAACCCCCCCCTGCTTCTCCTTCCATTTGTACCCTGGCAATTAAGTGCCCAAAAGTTTTCCCCTCTGTGCTTTTTGGTGCAGCTGCCACTGCACCATAATTCACAAGGATTGGAGCTGTAAAATAGCTGTTTGGGTCCAGAGCTTCAAGGGGGCTTTTGCATCAGGACTTGGGCTTTGACTGTTGCGAAGTCGTGTCCGACCCATCGCGACCCCATGGACAATGTTCCTCCAGGTCTTCCTGTCCTCTACCATCTTCTCACAACTATAGTTAATCACTATAATTAAGCATTTCATAATTAGCATTGTAAGCTACCTTGTGAAGGTAAATTGTAAGGGTAGGATATTAACCTCTTCAATAAATAAAGAACCCCCAGTATCTGTAATGTACTGACATCTTATAACTTACAATCTTTACTCTTCTTTTTTTTAAACAAGCAAATTGTTCATTTGCATATACTTTCAGTTTCCGCATTCTAAATGCGTGGTACATATTAGAGAAAGAAGAAAATTAAAACGAACAGAACTATGGATAAATAAATGCTAAATGGACACTTTCTAGTGGCTTTAACTGAATTGAAATGCAGCATGCATTAAATCTGATTAGAAACAGAGATGGGCCAAGCCTTCAGTAAATAACCCAGGTTGAAGTGAAAAAGCTCATTTGATGCCCTGCAACCCAGGACAATAAAATGTGCCTGCATCTGGCTGTGAATTTGAATTAAATATAAATAAAAGCTGTGAAAGTGTTGTGTTTTTTTTTTTCTAATTTCAGCTGAGCTCACTCTAAAGTATGTGTGACAAAGGGGTAAAAATTAATAAAGCTTCAGTGTGGCAAAGCATTATTTAAATTGTCTGATTTTTTTAAAGGCTCTTTTGCGAAGGGTATGAAAATGAATTGATTGAATCACTTGGGGATGCTTATTGTGGGAAGTATGAAATGGATCACACAGTGCCATTTTATTTTGTAAATAAGTTAGCATATTATGATGGAGAAGGAACAGCAGCTTATGAAAGTGTTATTTCTTATTCTTATGATGGGGATAAATCACTGATAAGAAATTGCCAGCTGGAGAACTGAACATGGAAAATATTTCTAGAAAGTTATCCTTAAGTTCTAGAGACTAACTGCAATATTCAGCTGGCAAACAGGATTGGACAGCAAATTACATTTTCCCCCAAAGGACATCTTACACAGTCCTTCGGAAATAGATCTCACAAACTTGAACAAGGTACAAGTGAAAATTAAAGCCTAAGAAATGGTAGAAAAAATGGGATCTTAAACAAATGTTATAAAGAATAACATTTTCAGTTCAGGCTACAGGCAGGCAGACATCCCCGACCTGCTGAGGATGCTCCATTCATTTCCGTTCTCAGTGATCATCAACATTTCCATTTTCTACATATTTCCATGGATCTTGAATTCAATTCACTTTGAACTATTCTGTTTTCCTTATATTATACAAGAGACAAATCTATTTATTCCTTTTTCATTCCCCTCTTTTGGAATGTATAGATGAGGATAAGATCTCTGTCTAGAGATGGCTAAAAATAATTGTCTTTAACTTCTTTCACTTAAAGCACCCAGAGTGACTGCACAATGTTGTCCAATCCATAGAGGATGGCCAAGAAAACCTCATACTTTAATTCCTTTGGCTTTCTATTTCATATTTCCCTTTTGTGCTCTACATAAAAATGCTTATCCCAAAGGAATACTGTGATGGTTACATATTTGTGATCATAGTAAACAGCTCCAATTCTGTATTTTTCTGAAATAGGATTTTTTTGGGGTGGTGCCATCAGACAAAATAGATTAGGTATTATTATCATACCATGCAAATATATGAGGCCAGTGATTTCAGAGCATTTTCTTGAGAGGAGGGAGCTTAGTACAAAAGCAGAATTTGGAGACACCACATATCATAAAGGTTGTAGACTTCCTAACCCTATTTTAGGTCCTTTACAAATCAGATTAGCTATCTCAAAGACCCTGTATTCTTAAGTTCTGCAGGACCTTTATTAACTGAAAATTCTGAAATCATCAAGCAGCAAACTTGATGTCAAATGTTTTCCTACTGAAGTACACAAGGCATGAAAAATATGCAATGAGGTTTAATATGCTCAGCAACAAATCAAAACCATGTGGGAGAAGCAACAGCTGCACATATTTGGGATAACTGTGGAAACAAGAGGTCTGAAAAGCAGGATCTCAGCCAAGGAGAAAAACAATTCCAGGGAGCTATTTGTAAATTTTTCCCAGAAATGGGAAAGGATTTCTATTGCTATCTTGTCAGAACATCAGCAGCTGTTGCTTCTCTCATATTAAAAAAAAAATATTGGACTGTTCAAATCAGTAATGTAGAAGAAGCCAATGTGCACATGTTCATGAATGAGAATGTTGTATTTTCTAAAGTGCCATCTTAGAACAGAATATATCATCATAAGTTAATAAGTTAACATTAGCATTAGTTAAAGTCAATAAGCAATCTAGCATGAAACTTGTTTAAAATAGGCATGATTTAAATTGGGAGTGGGGAAGCTTTTAAAGGGAGAGGCTGAATTTCAAATATTATGCTTTGAACTGCACTCCAAAGAGTTAATGAAATCCATGGGACATAAGCCTCATTTTCTTCAGTTCAACTCAATATGGCTTCTCATATATTAAATAATTCCTTCAACACATTAAAAATTACTATTTGATGACAATAGTTTTTTAGAACTGCTGGAGTCTTTGGGCTCTGTTGTTACATAAAGGACATAAAGTAATAAAATGTTTGCAGGTTTTCTGAAGACTGCACACAAAATTAGTGAAAGAGAGGTTGTATAGGACACTGAATGCCTTTGTTTTAAATCAAGTGTTTAAATATATAATCCACAACCACATACAATATTATCTCAAGAAATATACAGTAATTGATTTTACAGAATATTACTGTAATAGAATATATATAGGAGTTTGTTGATGCTTACCATGAGCTCTGCCCCTTGTGGAGACATAGCAGTAGGGAACCTGGGGAGAGAGTAGCACAATATTAGACTTAGGCCTATGTCCGTAAGGGTTGGCTACTTAACTATAGATTCTTGAATATTCTTGCCTTGGAGCTGTGACCCAGAGGGAATTCCTGGATTTCAACTCTCAGAATTCCCCAGTCAGTAAGCTGGAATTCTGGGAGGTGAAGTTTACACATCATAAAATTGCCAAGTTTGAGAAACACTGCTCTATTCTGTTAGATTCTGTTCTGTTGCTGCCAGACTTGGGCAAAAATTCAAGAAAGGCAAGTCACTTTGTCAGCAATGAAGTCTGGGTGCACGTGAAGAATACCGAACAGTTTAGCATCTGTTTGTTATCATCAAAGGCTCACAGAAGCCTACTATAAATTTTTCATTGGCAACTCAAATTGCCTGGCCCTATGAACTATCAAGGCCTCCTGCTTTGGACTTTCATTTGCCTCTGCCACTCTTTTTCTCAGATACACAAAGATATTGTCAAACAGTTATAACATAGTCCTGTTTACTGACCTGCAAATATGAAGAGCGAGTTAATCAAAAGGAAGGTTTCTTTACTGAACTCAACGATGCTGTTTCAGTGTCTTCATTTTTACCAGATTGTTTTTTAAGGCACCCCAACCCTTTTTCAGCCTAAGACATTATTTTGATTTACTGTGTGATCCCTAATTTACTGTGTTTGACTAGCTGCCTGTAATTTCACTGTAAGCTCTCTGGATATGATATACTGTCAAGGTAAGGCTGACTTACAATTTACTGAGGTTTCACTCCCTATAAATATCCCTAACAAACAGATAGACAAACTAATAAAAAAGCAAGGTTAATTTAATCCAGTAAATAGATTCACAAACACAAACAATCATGTAAATTTATATCTTTAAAATAGGACAGTAGAAACTCTTTTTGGCAAAATAACCAATAAGTATGACACTATTTATTAAATACTAAAAATTAAACATTGCAAGGAATGGAAGGATACTTTAAAACATTGAAATTTGAAGTTTGTGATGAAGCAGTTTACATGTTATTTCTTTATTTTATTAAAAATGTTATATCTCGTCCTCATTTGCAAGATTTAGGGCAGTACACAATTCATTAAAAACATCCAAATAGAACATTCAGTCTCACTGATTGATTATTGATTATTTATCATCAAGTCAGTGTTGACTCCTACTGAGCACACATACATTTTCTCCAT
The DNA here is from genome assembly GCA_023970755.1 of Azemiops feae. Taxonomy (NCBI): domain Eukaryota; kingdom Metazoa; phylum Chordata; class Lepidosauria; order Squamata; family Viperidae; genus Azemiops; species Azemiops feae. The sequence goes on along the minus strand of JALGBA010000060.1, from coordinate 24,409 downwards.
GGTTATCTGTCCCTAAATGACCCTTCAGTTTTTCCAGTGGTGAATCCATTGCCACTGCAGCTGCAATCCACCATGCTGCTGATCTCCCTTCCCTTCCCTTCTCTTCCCTTCCCTTCCCTTCCCTTCCGCATTTCCCAGTATCATAGCCTTCTCTAGAAATCTAGATCTTTGCATAATGTATCCAAAGTATGATTGTTGAAAGTTAATATGCAGTCTGGTCTCTTCTTGAACTTGTAGCTCATGCTTGAAGAGCAGGTGTCAGTTGTGACCAGGAAGGCCTTTGCACAACTCCATCTGATGTGCTAATTGTGCCCCTTCCTAGATTGGGGGGATCCTTTACACAGTCACTCATTTCCTAGTCTTGTGGCTTGATACTGCAATATGCTCCACTATAACGTCTTTGTTTCATGAACTGCAATGACTGCCAATTTGCTTTTAGTTGTGATTCAAGGTTCTGGTTGTTACCTATAAAGCCCTACAAAACATTGGGCTTGGTTTCTTGAGATAGATAGATAGATAGATAGATAGATAGATAGATAGATAGATAGATAGATAGATAGATAGATAGATAGATAGATAGATAGATAGATAGATAGATAGATAGATAGATAGATAGATAGATGATAGATAGATAGATAGATAGATAGATAGATAGATAGATAGATAGATAGATAGATAGATAGATAGTTAGATAGATAGATAGATAGATAGATAGATAGATAGATAGATAGATAGATAGATAGATAGATAGATAGATAGATAGATAGATAGATAGATAGATAGATAGATAGATAGATAGATAGATAGATAGATAACCTTTATTGTCATTTTTTACTGTGGGCACAATGTCACACATTAAAAATGAAATGTAGTTGCTTGCTCTCAAAGTGTATACATACATAATACACATTTATACATATTATATACAACATATGTATAGACCTACACCCTTACATATAAGTAACATATACATATTAATCACTGTCCATCTTGAATACTTAACGGAAGGAGGAAGCTTTAGAGTTCACAAGATTAATACTGTATGGAACAAAACTGTGACTGAATCTGGATGTTCTGCTTCGGATACCACGAAGCCTCCTCCCAGAAGGTAACAAAGAAAACAGGTCATGAAGAGGATGTGTAGTGTCCCAGACAATCTTGCGGACCCTGCTCAAGCAACACTTATATGCTATGTCCTGGATGGAAGGGAGGGAACTGCCAATAATCTTTTCAGCCATCCTCACCACTCTCTGCACCAACTTCCTATCTGAAGCAGTGATGCTTCTTCTTCTTCTTTTTTTTTTTTTAATAAAGCAGTGATGTTTCTATAGGAGCCAGTCTGGTTTGGACCAGACTGTAATGCCATATGACAGGATGCTCTCGATCGTCCCTCTGTAGAAAGTGGTAAGGACAGGGGAAGGAAGATATGATTTTCTCATGCGATGCAGAAAATGCAGGTGCTGCTGTGCCCGCTTCACCAGTGTCTTGCTGTTGAGTGACCAAGCCAGCCTACTTGTTAACTGCACACCCAGGAATTTGATGCTGGTAACCATCTCCACAGGTGAATCATTAATGCACAGAGGAATGTGGCTATGGCTGCCTTTTCTGAAATCGACAATGATCTTTTTTGTTTTTCCAATGTTTAAAACTAGGCTGTTTTCCTTACACCAGTTCACCAAACCCTCAACCTCCTTGCTGTAAGCACCCTCATTGTCATCTTGAATAAGGACCTAGAAAGCATGCCTTCCGTTAAGCAGCATCTGCCCTCTGGAATGAGGTTCCATCTAAGATTTAGATGGACCCCTCTCTGCTGTTGAGAAGAGCCATGAAAACCTAGCAGTTCACCCAGGACTTCAGCAAAGAAAGTGAGACCCTTCACTTCATCACTCTTTCCATCCTTTATCTTTATTTTTTATCTTGCATTAATTTTATTGTAATATCTTTGTTATAAGATAGATAAGTAGACAAAAATGCCAAATTCAGTTGAGACATCTGATTGACCAACCAGAATTATTAGAATAAGAATGTGGTCATTTGTGCTTTGAATGATTTGTTTAATGAGTAGTTTGTTTTCTTGGCTGTCCATAATATTCTCAGGAGTCTTCTGCAATACAAAGTTCACTTTGTTTATTTGCTCATAGATATGTTGACTTTCCAAGTCAACAATGATTTATTGAAATGGATTTTCTTTTTGCCTTTTGTTCAAATTGTTCCAAGTTTAGCAGAAAATACTTATCTGAGCTGAATATTTGGCTGAAAATGTGGCTCCTATAGGGAAAAAAACATTTTTTCATAGAGCTAAGGGTTCGTAATCCATTTCTAAGTATGAGTGAAGTCTAACTGGTCCCTTTTTAATTCCCTCTTTTGATCTTTGATCTTGGACATAACACTCTGGCTGAATATATGCTGATCATTAATGCCAGGTTCAGGAGGTACTAGTTACTTTCTGGCATTAGATTCTGACTAATGGCAAAAACAGAGTAGGACTGTGGAGAAAATATCTAGATGAGTCTTGATCCTTCTGGAAGTAGTAAGTAACAGTGGAGCAATACTACCAGCAATGCCTAGTTGTTCAATAAACTGAACATATGGTCCATTAACAGAGAATAATTTTTGATTTGAAAGTTTTCATGACAGACTATGTAATGCCAGCCCAAATTAAAAACTCTTAAAAGTGAAATCTAGGGATCTTGTAATATCCTGGGCATGATTACCAGTAAGTTTACTATCTGAAGGTCTCCAAATAGGAATAGTTTAATGAAATTATATAATATGTATGTCATGAACAGCACTTCATTAGAGCATAGCTAAATATACTTACTGGATATAGTTATTTCTAGAATTCATGAGTAGTGTTTGGTAAATTAATCATATGCAAATCATATTGAAATTAAAGGTATTTAACTTTATTATTTATCCTATTAATTTTAATGGATTTTCTCTTGACTAATTTTATCTTATCAAAAGCAACAGTAACAGTTTTGTAGTACACCATTAAAATAAACTAGCAAAGCTCCTATAAATAACAATAACATCTTAATTTTAATATATGGCAGTTTAAATTAAAATTGTTTTATGCATTCATAAAATACAAAAAAGGAACAAATTATGCCCTTTACTAGCTTAAAAAGGAACACTGCATTTTAATGCTTATTTGACATGAACCTAGAGAATACTCTGATAGAATGTTAAGCAGACAACAGTGATGTCTGAAAAGAAGATCAAAATTGCAACATGACAGGTGTGGCATCTTGATGTAAGCCTCATTCCTTTGTACATGTGAAATATGGAGCTTCTGTTACAATGTTGTGCCCAGCAGCTTGCAAATTTTTATTTACCTAGTAGACACTGCTAGGAAGCACCCTAGAAAACATAACACCATCTTTTCCATGAATGCTGATATGTATTAGTTATTTAAATTGTAATAATTACTTCTGAATATGCATTAATGCATGTAATTTACACTAACAAATGCAACATGTATGCTAATACAAACCTTCTCTTGCCTTCTTTCTGAAGATGCATCCCTGCCAGCCTACAGAATATGCATTTTACTGCACTCTCAAAAGTGGAGCATGTGAGAAATGTTAGTACTAGGAATACTGATTGGAATGGTGATCTTGGGGGTTTTGTTTGTTTGTTTGGATAATTGGCTGTCTTTTTAAGACTAACTTGTTTTCTTTTTTCCATGCAAGCATTCAAATAATAAGAAAAGCGTGGGTCAAAATGGCTTTCTTCATTTGCTTTCCCATGTACCAGTTTGGTGATGTGGTGAAAGCGTCAAGCTAGAAACTGGAAGACCATGAATTCTAGTCCTAATGTAGACACAAAGCCAATTGGTGACTCAGCCCTAGGAAGATGAAGTCAAAGACATACCACTCCCAACAACCACTGTCAAGAAAACTGCAGGGACTAGTCCAGTTAAAAACTGATTTGAAGGTGCCCCCCTCCAAAACAAACTCCCGTCAAAACACTAGATCTGATCATATGATTAGTGCAAATATTGATAATGGCCATTATTAATGTCATAACTCTATAAAGAAGCACAGGCTTTGCATTAAAAAGTTCTGAAGGACATTGCTGTGCTAGATTGGGCAGGGCCATGATCCAATATAGGGTGGCTTCATTTGTTCTTAACATGGAGTTTGGAGAAATTACATTTTAATGAAAAGCATTCAAGGAAACAAAAATAATAAAAATAATGCCAGCAGTATCAGGGGTAAAGTTGCTCCAGGAATGAGCTTCTCTTCCACCTTGTCTATTTCTCCTTCAAATGAATTGCCTTGTTTTATTAGAGCTTTTTGAAATCCTATTGATTTCCCAGCAGTCACTGCATTGAATTTCAGCTCTCATAATTTCCAACCAGCATAACATTTCTTTGTTGGAGTTAAAATCCAAAATATCCAAAGGACAATACAATAGAAGAGTTTTTATATGCCCAGAGCATGTGGGTTTCTTCATATGAAAATGGATGGGCTTCCCACATTGGCTCTGGCACTCCTTTCCATCTGCTTTAGCCCTACCCTGTAGTGGTCTGCAGTCTCAGTAGGGTATGTCACAAAGTTCATGACTCTTGACAAGAAAAAATATCTCCCTGGCTATTTTAGATGGATTTTTATTTTTTCTCCTTCTATGTCCTCCTTTAGGAGCTGTATAGTAAATTAAGCTGAAAAAAGAATAACCAAGGAATTTGAGATGTAGTTAGCAGTTCGTAAGAAATCAGGGTTATAACATACAGCCAATTGTCCACCTTATCTACCAGGTATCAATAATAGCCACTAGCTGAAGCTGCTATCCTACTTTTGATTCAGATGATTCCCTCAGTAGAACATTTTAACTGCAAGCAATTTTAATATATCCCTGGGTCAATGGTTTTTATTTGCGCATGAGGAAATGCTATTTTAAAGCATTAAATGCAGTTTCAGAAATGGCAATGTACCACTGCCAGGCACTTGAATAGCTATTCTGGGTCCTCATAAGGCCCTTTGCTTGCTCCCACCCCATGAACACATCACTCCAAGAGTTTGGAAAGCAACAGCAGCATGGGGAAATATTATTTTTATTTTTGTGAAAAGGTGAAAGAGAAATGCACTTAGGCACTCATGGTGACAGTCTTTTCTCTAATTTCAGCTATTGGTCAAAAAGGCAAGTGCTGATTTGCTGGCAGTTCTCTGAGACCTTTTGACCCACAAACATAGAAACATGGCCATGCATGCACATGTCTTGATGTCTACATAGATTAGAAAGGTGGGGAAAACAATGTGAATCAATCATTACACACAGTTGGGAGATAGAAAGGGTCCACCCAGACACCCCTTGCCCCAGCTCTGAAGTCACCCATTTACTATCTGCTAAGGACATGTTCTACCAACAAAACCTCCATCTTGATGCCTGGGTATTGCTGAGGCTGGACTGAAGGGATTTGGCACAATTGCCATTTGAAAGCAGAAGATAAACTCATATGTGCATGTATGCTAAGTTGGAGTAAGAAGTCTCTTCCATTACTTTTACTTTCTTTGTGTACATAAATCCTCTTACATAGGAAAGTAGGGCAATTTGGTTCTTCACAGGAAGGAGAAGTTCCCAAGCTCTACTACCTTGCGCCAGCTGTACTTTTGTCACTGGTGGAAGAGCTTATCCTACCTGCTATCCCTGACAGCATCCTGCTACCCTCATGGCAATTCTAAAAGTCTCATTTCTAAACCTTGATAAAAGGAAGCTTGTGAGGGGGATAATCAGAAAGCCATACTTCCCTTCCAACTCAAAAGTAGGAAGAAAGCACAATGGGGTGGGGAGGAGATGGATGAGCCCCAAAGCCCCTACCTCGAAGAACTGCTTGTAAAGAAACTGAGTAACACTTAGGGTTTCCATTTTACTAATAGATCAGCCTTGGAGGAAGCAGGTGCTACATGGAAGAGAGGGAGAAGAGGAATGTTTTCAATTTTCTCCTGCCCCCTATAGCTTTCCTCTCTTCTCTTCCAACCATCTTCTGTGTTATTCTGAAGATTCTCCTAGCTCTCTGTAAATAGATGGGCCTCTAGGGGCATCTGTGTCAGTAAGGTGAATCAGGAAAAAATAATTATTTTCTTTTCTTTTAGCAGAAGGAAACTGATGTCACAGTGGATGTAGTATGTGGGAAATACCAGAACGATGCTAGGACATAATAAGAAAAAAAAAATTGCTTCCCCCCCGAAAGATATATTAAATAAATTTTTCTGACATTTTTTTCACTCCCAAATATTTACAACTCTATTTACCTTCTATTAGCGATGTCTTGACTTTCTTAAATTGGTTGAAGTCTGTTCTAAGACAATTGTGATTTCTGCTATTTTCTATGAGCAAAACACTCATGACAAGTGAGGTATGGATGAAAAAGAAATTGTGCAGGTGGTAGAACTGAGGATACAGAGATGCATTTTATCTTCACAACTAACATTGCTTACGAAATAATCAACCAGTTTTGGGGAGAAAATCCCACTCCTATCTAGCAAATGCTGTCCCTATGTAGCTAATTTATTCAGTTGTTCAATTTAAAGAGTAAACACAGAGAACGGCATCTGAAAGTACAATTGCACATGGGAGCTAATCTTGTTATATGTTGCATTTAGAAACAGATATCACTGATGACACTCCAGATTTCCTTTTACTGCCTTTTCCTTTACTACCTAAAAGAATCTCTGCAGCAAATCTGTGTTTGGAGCCTAGCCAGAAAACAATATAGATCTAGCTAAATCACCAACATCTTTCTGCAGCCCAGATCCAATATTCAAGATTCAATACACAATACTGCTGAAATCTGTAACTCAAAGATAAGAGAAAGCTTGTGCAGATTCTTTGGGGCTTTGTCACTCTGTATCAGTTATTAAAGTGTTATCTTTTTTTCCTGTTGTAACATCCAGGTTTGCAATGAAAAGTGTGTGAATCCTTCAAATACCGAGATCCTATTCACACCAAATAATATGGCACTTAGTTATGAAGAGGTGAGCATGAGGCAAATATTGCTGTAAGCTGCATGCCACTTTTCTTTTTCTTCACACTCAAGTATTCCACCTCAGATTGGAAGCTGAAGGTGATAGACGCCAAAGAACTCTTGAGTATATCAATGTGCAGTGACAGATATTTTCACAAATCTCAAGGTATGCTTGTGTGATTTTTTAAAATAACATACATATATTGTTTTATAATTGTAATCAATGCTACATTATTGATTGGTTTAGTGAGATAGTGAGAACATGTTCAAGTTTACTTCAGGGTTTTATTACCCCTGAAGAGGTAAATATTTCTTGTTTTCTTCCAAATAAGTTGCACTGATCTCTGAAGAGAAACATAGCTAAACTTCATATTACTCTGCTCAAATTCCCAGTTGGCTGATTAAAATTTAAATGACTTCATATTGAGGATATAACAAAGGAAGATATTTGTTAATACTTCTATATGTAACACCATCTCAAGAGCATAGTTATTATCTAGGGAGGAGCAGATTTCCTTCATTCATTCTTTTGTTGTTCTTTAGTTTGTTCTCTCTCAGAATCACAGAATAGGAAAAAGCCATCTAGCCCAAGGAGTCTCCCTCTGCTCAGCACAGAAATTAAAACATCATAGACAGATGGATACCTAGTTTGTGCTTAAATATATTTAGTGAATGGGAACAACTAATTCTTGCTGGATAACTGGATAAGTTCCACAATAAAACTTCTCTTACAGTTAGGAAATTCCTTCCACCTCTTACCATTCAATTGGAATCTGCCTTTGTGTTACATTAATATTTGTGTCTTGCATTTTGGAATCATAGAGAAGTTTTCACCATCTTCAAGAATGTGAAGAATGCTATTATATCCCACCTCAGTTTACTTAAGACTAAATATTTCCGGCGACATCAATCTCTCTTTATTAGACTTCATATCTAGTCTCCTTGTTGGCATCCTGGCTGCCCTTCCTATTTTACTTTGCTTGATTCTTAATGCATCCTGAGTAAAGATGTAGCTGCCTCAAAGTATTGTAAACAGGAACTATGCATATGACATATTCATTCCAAAGCATCTTTGGGTGATTGAATCCAAAGCAGTGTACTTGACTTTGTGAGAATGTTGATCTGAAATTGCACTTTTCAGACAGTATTCACATCATTCTATTTTATTTTCTTATATTCAAAGACAACTGATATGAAAATTTATTTCTGCTATGAGATGCAAAGATTAAATGAGATGCTGAAATGATAGATTGCAAGAAAACGCACAGAATGAAGAGGCTGAAAAGCTGACATGGAAAGCTGTTGATCCTGTGATCACAGCAGAGCACTCTGGCTTCTCCTAAGAGCAGGCTGCTCCAAGGCTTGGCTAATTTCTGAAGGATTTGGAACATAAGAGGCTGTGATGTGAACTGATCACAACTATATTATACAAAAACCTGTAGTAGATAGGTTAGATAAAAGGTCTAAGTCATAATGGGGATCGACCATCCCTAACGTATAACGCTCCCCTCACCTTTCCACCCACATTTCTGCTGATTAGAATATGTTGTGCAAACTTGTTTACTTTTAGGTAAGCCCCATTAAATTCTGTGTGGTTCATTCCCACATATAAAACTGATAGACCTACTGCCCAAACTGTTCACTTAACAGAAATACAATAAATTGTGAAATTGATACTGAAATTGTCATCCCTAATTTGTTTTAATGAAATGTGCACTTGGGCACAAAACATATATGCAGTTTAAAATACAACTGCCAGAAAGATTATATTATATTAACTGGTGAAAAATGGCTCATCAACATTATGTAAAAATAAACTGGTCTCCAAAATCTGCTCAATGTAAGTTTCTCCCTGTCCCTTTGCAAAAGACACCCCTTCCCCTGCATATGCACAAAAATTGGGAGTGTATTGCTATTCTTCACAGAATGCTTAATAATGTTTCCAAGATGAAATAAAGGATGTTATTTCAATTGTAGTGTTTGCTTTGCACACAAAAGTTCCAGCTTAATATACTGGCCTTTCCAAGTAAAGACTCAGTTCTGAGGCCATAGCAGTTGCTAGCAATTAATACACAAATTTTCTTTGCTACTAGCTATACTTCAAAAATAAAATGGCCCAGGAACATAGAGATTCGGAAGTCAGGCCAAAAAGCAAGTTTGATATCATATATACATTAATGTAATAATAAAACTTTATATAAGTTTATTGTGACACAAGGAATATATCGAAAATATTTATGGGAAACAACAATATACTTAATGTATTGCCCACATGTATTTTCCATACATTCTATCTTATTTAATAATTTTTACTTTATACACTTTGGAAAAAGAGTCCATGTTGCTGTCACAATTTAAAAATTGCAGTTTGCTCAACAGTTCTAGGAAGAAGTGGAGGAGGTGAGGGGGGGAACACACAGAAGCTGTATTCCTCTGGTGTAGACCATACTGTGCTGGATGGTTTATTGATATGACTTGTATTCTACAGCATGGACTCTTTTTCCAAAGCGTGCAAAGTAAAAAATATTAAATAAGATACTTCTGCCACATATATATCCATAGATAAATAGATACACAGATATCATATCTTTAAAACTGTTGAACTGTGTCCAGCCAAATTCAAGAAAAAGGGTTGAGTATAACTCCCTACATCATAGCTTTGCCTGTCATAGAATCATAGGGCTGGAAGGGACTTCAGAGGTCTTCTAGTCCAACCACCTTCTTAGGGCAGGAGTCCTATACCATCCCAGCCAAATAGTGGTCCAGTCTATTTTTGAAAACCTCCAATAATGGAGCATCCACAACCCCAGGAGGCAAGCTATTCCATTGATTAATTGCTCTCACTTTAAGAAAATTTCCCCTTACTTCTAGGTTGTATGTTCCTTTGACAAGATATCACCTATTATTTCTTGTCCTGCTCTCTGGTGCACTAGAAAATAACTCAATCCCCTCTTCTTTGTGACAGACCCTCAAGAACTTGAAGAGAGTTATCATGTCCTCCTGACCCTTCTCTTCCATTGGCTAGGCATACCTAGGTCTTTCAACCATTCATCATACGATTTAGGCTCCAGACTTCTTTATCATCTTTGTCACTCTTCTTTGTACACTTTCCAGGGTCTCAACAGCTTTTTTGTATCATGATGACTGGATACAGTATTCCAAATGTGGTCTTACCAGTGTGGTGTAAAAGCAGTATTATCACTTCCCATTGTCTTGATGCTATCCTCTGTTGAAGCAGCCTAGGACTTTATTGGCTATTTGGCAGTTACAGCACACTGCTGGCTGATACTTAAGTGGTGGTCTACTAGGACTCCTAGATCCTTCTCACAATTGTCATACTACTGTTGAGCCAGGCAACATCTATTCTGTACCTTTACATTTGGTTTTTCTTGCCTATGTGCAGGACCTTATTTTTCTCACCATTGAACTGCGATGTCATGGTTCTGAAAGAAGAAGCTGCTAACATCGGATGTTCTTGCTTGACATGCATCTTGTTTAATAGGGCCCAATTCTCAATTCTAAAGATCCTTCTAGCTCTTAGGCTTATCTTAGCTATTCTCTACCCCCACACTCCCCCACAGCTATTTTGTCAAATGCCTTGCTGAAGTCTAAGTATATTATGTCCTGAGCATTTAGTTAATTAATTTAATTATTAATTTAGTTATTTAATCCATTCCCATCCTGTCCTTCAATTTTCTAGTGGACAGTTTTGTCTGTTGTTGTTCCTCTGATATTGGAACTGTAGAGAAAACATCAGAGTGCAAAAAGTAGACCTTCTATAGTATTTAGAACTCTTTCTGATATCTTTCTGTTTTCCAAGAAAAGTAGTATATCATGATCATAATTTTTACTGTACAGTAATTGAATTTAAATTAAGATTTTCTGACATATGAATTAATCTGTGCACCTTTTAAAGGATTAGTTTTTTTCTCTATAAGATGAAACTCAATGAACCTTTTTTTAATTTCACAAACCTTCTTTATTTTATAATCCTGACTTAGCAGCTGTCCTATAGCATATAATAATATATATTTGACAAATGTTCTTATACCTAAATACCTGCAGAGTATTTTTGCTGGATTTAATATTATGTATTCTAGTTCTGTCCACCAAATTAAAGCATTAATAACAGTTACTGATTGTTAGGCCACATGAACTGGGTGGTGTGTGTGTTTTAAATGAGGCTGTTCATTAAGCCAAGTCATCTGCATATTCAGCAACAGATTTGCTGCTCTATGAAACAGACTTTTGATTCATGTGTTATATAGTAGTTTGCTCACCCTAGTATGCCTAAGACTTGTGTGTCAGCACTTCAATTATAAACTCAGCTTTTATTGGCTTATAGCTCAGCTGTGAAATCTTACTATGGGCTCCAAATGTGATAGACAATGTCTCTATTCTCTAGTTTATTTCCAGCCAAAATTTCAAGATTAAGACCTAATTCAGTTTGTATCAGTAGCAACTTCATGCAATCCATTTATTTTCAATATACATCCAACACATTTTAAGGATATACATAAAATATAACTCCAATGTACCCAATTGTTAGTTTGCAAGCATGCAGCATGCAAGTACTCAGGGAGCGACAGTTGATACATTCAATAGGTTGGCTTCCATGCCATGTGTGGAACAGATCTATATGTATAAATGGCTATTATATGAATTGTGTAAGCATCAAAATGTGGCAGAGTATTTAATTAAAAAATGAAGTATAAGGGTAGTAAATGAACATGGAGATTAATTATTCCAACCCTTGTTGGTGCAATAAACCACTACTAAAGCATGCCTAACCATTCAACCTTTATTTAAATACTTTCAGTGAAGGAAAGTTCATCACTTCCTGTCCTGGTCTGTTCCATTATTGAACAGCAGTTATTATTAGGATTTTTTTTCTTTCTGTTGATCAACTGAAGACAATATAAGCCCATTTGTTCTTTTCTGGAACTACTCTGAACAATTCTGCCCCATCTTTTGCATGACAGTCCTTCAGATACCCAAAGACAGTTTTCCTGCCTTACCACAGTCTTCTCTTTTTCAAACAAAAAATACCTAACACATAACATTTTCTTGCAAGGTTTCCTTCCCAGCCTCTTATTAAGGTTGCTTTCTTCTGGACATGTTCTGCTTTGTCAATGTGGTCCAAAAGGTGGTGCTGAAAAGTGATTCAATATTCTATGTATCATTTGATCAATTCAGAATAGAGAAATACAATGACTTCTATTGATCTTCATTACTATGATCTCATAATTCAAGATATAAGAACAGGGGATGATTTCTAAGTGATATAATTACTATAAATTCATGGCTAATGAAGACAAGATGATAACACAGTTTTCATATTCTGATGGAATGAAGCTCTTACCATATTTTAGTTTGTTCTTCATTGGATTTTCCAAGGAGTTTAGCTGACAATGAATAGCTGAAGATAAACTGTGAAATTAGAAATACTTTTGATATGATTCAGTAGAGACGGCATTATTATATTCCTAAACTTTTCCACAATGACAGAGGATTTGGAGTCCTATCCCTTCAGTTCTTTGTTATCAGCCATGTTAATAGTGACTGATAGATGAGGAAGTACAAGACTTCTATAGGAGGCCAAGTTATCTATCCATATTCATAACTATTATTGCTATCTATGTACACTAACTCCTTCATGGATTACTGCCTTGTCGTGGTGAAGGAGCTTGCATAATTCAATGAAGCTATGAGTTATGCCGTGCAGGGCCACCCAAGATGGACAGGTCATAACAGAGAGTTCTGACAAAATGTGAACCACTAGAGAAGAAAATGGCAACCCACTCCAGTATCTTTGCCATGAAAACCCCATGGAGAAGTACCAAAAGGCAAAAAGATATGACGCTGGAAGATGAGGCCCTCAGGTCAGAAGGTGTCCAATATGCTACTGGGGAAGAGCAGAGGGCTAGTACTAATAGCGCCAGAAAGAGTGAAGTGACTGGGCCAAAGCTGAAAGGATGCTCAGCTGTGGATGCATCTGGTGGTGAAAGGAAATTCCGATGCTGTAAATATTTTTTCTCCATAGGAACCTGGAATGTAAGATCCATGAATCAAGGCAAACTGGATGTGGTCAAACAAGAGATGACAAGACTGAACATCGACATATTAGGAATCAGCGAACTAAAATGGACAGGAATAGGTGAATTTAACTCAGATGACCATCAAGTATACTACTGCGGGCAAGAATCCCTCAGAAGAAATGGAGTAGCCTTCATAGTCAATAAAAGAGTAGGAAAAGCAATACTGGGATACAATCCCCAAAATGACAGAATGATCTCAGTTCAAATCCAAGGCAAACCATTCAATATCACAGTAGTCTAAGTCTATGCCCCAACCACTGGTGCTGAAGAGGATGAAATTGACCAGTTCTATGAAGCCCTACAGCACCTTATAGAATTAATACCAAAAAATGATGTCCTTATCATCATGGGGGATTGGAATGCTAAAGTAGGAAGCCAAAAGATAACCGGAATAACAGGCAAGTTTGGCCTTGGAGTACAAAATGAAGCAGGGCATAGGCTGATAGAATTTTGTCAAGAGAATACAATGGTCATAGCAAACACTCTTTTCCAACAACCCAAGAGACGGGCTCTACACATGGACATCACCAGACGGTCAACACAGAAATCAGATTGACTATGTGCTCTGCAGCCAAAGATGGAGAAGCTCTATACAGTCAGTAAAAACAAGACCAGGAGCTGACTTTGGCTCAGATCATGAGCTTCTCGTTGCAAAATTTAGGCTTAAATTGAAGAAAGTAGGGAAAAGCACTAGGCCACTCAGGTATGAACTAAATCATATCCCTGATGAATATGCAGTAGAGGTGACAAATAGATTTAAAGAATTAGATCTGATAGACAGAGTGCCTGAAGAACTATGGATGGAGGTTCGCAACATTGTACAAGAGGTAGCAACTAAACCATCCCAAAAAAAAGAAATGCAAAAGCAAATGGCTGTCTGAGGAAGCTTTGCAAATAGCTTAGGAAAGAGGGAAGCGAAAGGCAAGGGAGAAAGAGAAAGATACACCCATGAATGCAGAATTCCAAGAGAATAGCTAGAAGAGATAAGAATGCCTTCTTAATGAACAGTGCAAAGAAATAGAAGAACAATAGAATAGGGAGAACAGAGATCTCTTCAGAAAATTGGAGATATGAGGGAACGTTCATGCAAAGATGGCATGATAAAGGACCAAAATGCAGGGGACCTAACAGAGGCAGAAGAGATTAAGAAGAGGTGGCAAAATTACACAGAAGAACTATACAAGAACGAGCTTAATGTCCCATATAACCACGATGGGTGGTCACTGACCTCGAGCCAGACATCCTAGAATGTGAAGTGAAATGGGCCTTAGGAAATCTGAGCAACAACAAAGCTAGTGGAGGTGATAGTATTCCAGCTGAGCTATTCAAAATCTTAAAAGACGATGCAGTAAAAGTGCTACACTCAATTTGCCAGCAATTTGGAAAACTCAACAGTGGCCACAGGATTGGAAAAGGTCAGTTTACATTCCAATTCCAAAGAAAGGCAATGCCAAAGAATGTTCAAACTATCGCACCATTGCACTCATTTCACATGCAGTAAAGTTATGCTTAAAATCCTACAAGCTAGACTCCAGCAGTATGTGGATCGAGAACTTCCAGAAGTACAGGCAGGATTTCGAAGAGGCAGAGGAACTAGAGATCAATTGCCAACATACTGGATCATGGAGAAAGCTAGGGAGTTCCAGAAAAACATCTACTTCTGCTTCATTGACTATGCTAAAGCCTTTGATTGTGTGGATCACAACAAATTGTGGCAATTCTTAAAGAGATGGGAGTACCAGACCATCTTATTTGTCTCTTGAGAGAACCTATATGCGGGTCAAGAAGCAACAGTGAGAACTGGACACGGAACCACTGATTGGTTCAAAATTGGGAAAGGAGTCCGGCAAGGCTGTATTCTGTCGCCCTGCCTATTTAACTTATATGCAGAGCACATCATGAGAAGGCAGGGCTAGATGAATCAAAAGTTGGAATTAAGATTGCCGGAGAAATATCAACAACCTAAGATATGCAGATGATACCACTCTAATGGCAGAAAGTGAAGAGGAACTAAAGAGCCTCTTGATGCGGGTGAAGAAGGAGAGTGCAAAAGTTGGCTTGAAACTCAACATAAGAAAACCAAATCATGGCATCCGGCCCTCTCAATTCCTGGCAAATAGATGGGAAGAAATGGAGGTAGTGACAGATTTTATCTTCCTGGGCTCCAGATCACCACAGATGGGGACTGCAGCCAAGAAATTAAAGACGCTTGCTCCTGGGGAGGAAAGCTATGGCAAATTAGACAGCATACTAAAAAGCAGAGACATCACCCTGCCAACAAAAGTACGTATAGTCAAGGCCATGGTTTTCCCAGTTGCAATGTATGGCTGTGAAAGTTGGACCATAAGAAAGGCTGAGCAAAAGAATTGAGGCCTTTGAACTATGGTGCTGGAGAAGACTCCTGCGAGTCCCTTGGACTGCAAGGCGATCAAACCGGTCAGTCCTAGAGGAGATCAACCCTGACTGCTCCTTAGAAGGCCAGATCCTGAAGTTGAAACTCAAGTAATTTGCCACCTAATGAGAAGGAAGGACTCACTGGAGAAGAGCCTAATGCTGGGAAATTGAGGGCAATAGAAGAAGGGGACAACAGAGAATGAGGTGGCTGGATGGAGTCACTGAAGCAGTAGGCATGAGCTTAAATGGACTCCAGAAGATGGTAGAGGGCAGGAAGACCTGGAGGAATGTTGTCCATGGGGTCGCGATGGGTCGGACACGACTTCGCAACTAACAACAACAATGTACACTAAACGTCTGCGAGTGCTTTCTGCACCATGTCCCCCTGTTCACTCTTCTATTTCTCATCCTTTAGGGCACTCTTCCTCCCTGTAGGGACTGAACCCCCATATTCCTTATAAATCTATTCTTTGATCAATAATTCCAGGAGCCAGAATGCTTACCTTTCAGTGCTGAAGTGAATAGCTGAGGAATGTGATGATATCCACCCAAGTCCTACCTGCAGAACTTTATTCTGAATTCTTTTTCTACATCATTCTGGAATCATTTATCATTCTGATAAAGAATGAAGGTTTGCAATAGTGGAGAATATCTGTAGCTCGGGTGTAGGATGAGGGTGAAGATTCGTTCTCCAAGCTTGTGGGTTGGTTTCTGAACATTTCATTACCAGGCTAGGTAACATCTTCAGCAGAGTTTAGGGGATGTCGGTGTCATTGTTCTTCTGTTTATAAGGGCTTTGTGTGGTCAGTAGGTCATGTTATTATGAGGTCACATCAGGTGAGGGTCTCATCAGGTGAGGGTCAGGGTCTTGTGATGGGTCAGGTGTGGGTGTGTCAAGTGAGGGTCTTGTAGTGGGTCTTGTGATGGATCAAGTGTGAGTCACCAGTGAGAGTCTTGTGATGGGTCTTGTGATGGGGAGGTTACATCAGATATGGGTCATTGAGAGGTGAAGTGCTGGTTGGGGGAGTTTGCATGGGTCGGTACTGACTCTGGTTGGCTATGCAGTTGATTTGGATTCTGAGGGGTTTGTAGGCCAGTTGTAGGTCAATATGTCTGTTCATGGAATTGCTTTTGGAGTGCCAGGCTTCAATGAATTCACGAATGTGGCAGGTGGTAGCGTGACCAATGATTTTTGTGTTGCTCCAATCCAACTGGTGCTGTTTGATGTCAGTGTGAGTAGAGATTAAGGATTTGGGATTGTGGCATTTGACTGCCAGCTGGTGTTCATGGATCCTGTTTTTTAATTGATATGATGTTTGCCCCATGTAGAATTGGTTGCAATTGTTACAGTTGATTTTGTAAATTACATTGTTTTTTCCATCCTTCTGTATTTTGTCTTTGGTTCTGGATAATTCCTGGTGGAGTGTGGCTGTGAGTTTGTGGGCTGTTGCTATTCCTAGAGGTCATTTCTGACACCCCTTTTGTGTATGATAGGGTTACTTTTTGTGTGGTGATTGGCTGTGTGGTGTGTTGTGGTTTGGGTGCTGTGTGTCAGAATACAAAGTTTTTTGGATAGCCATTATAGAGAAAGACATCAAGCAGCCATTTCTCTTCCAGTTTTCTCAGTTTTCTGTTGCTGCAGTGTGTCCTGGTCCTTCTGAAGAGGGTCTGGACACAGCTTTTTTTGTGTGCAGTAGGGTGGTTGCTTGCGAAGCTGAGGATCTGAGCTGTGTGCATGGGTTTGCGGTAGACATAGGTTTCCAATTCTCTGTTGTCCGGTCTCCTTACATCGATGTCAAGAAATGGGAGTCTGTTGTCTGTTTCCTCTTCTTGTGTGAATTTGATCCCAGGGAATACATTACTGAATAGGTGATGTGTTTCTTCAATTTGGGATTATTCGATGATGACAAATGTGTCATTGATGTAGCATGTCCAGAATTTTGGTTGGATGGTGGGTAGAGCTATGGATTTGAGTCATTGCATGACTGCTTCTGCTATTAGGCCTGATATGGGTGATCCCCTTGGGGTACCTTGTACTTGCTTATAGATTTTGCCATTGAACTTTGAAGTATGTCTTGAGGCATAGATCCAGAAGTTTCATGATCATTTCTGTGGACATGGAGTGTTCTGTTATGGCATCATCTTTGTGAGTATGGTGTTTAGTGAGTAGGTAGTGTATGGTTTGTTTAGCCAGGTTAATATCAATCAAGGTGAAGAGTGTGGTGACATCGAAGGAGACCATGCTTTCTTCCTTGTTGATCTTGGTGTGCTTGATGCATTGGAGAAATTGTTCTGGGGAGTTTATTGAATGGGTTGAGTTGTTGACCAGGTATATAAGTTTCCTTTGCAGGGTTTTTGCTAGTTTGTACATTGATATTCCAGGTAGAGACACAATCGGGAATAAGGGTATCCCATCACAAGATCCTGACCTGATGAGACCCTCACTTGATGTGATCTCACCATCAAAAGGCCTACTGACCACACAAAGCCCTTATAAACAGAAGAACACTGACACTCAGCTGAAGATGTTACCTAGCCTGGTGACGAAACATTCAGAAACCAACCCACAAGCTCGGTGAACAAATCTTCACCCTCAAAGAATGAATGTATCTAAAAGCTTTATATTAAAGCTACTCAGTTTTGGAGATGCTCATAGCTAGAAATGTAAGTCAAGGTATTTCTAGTTCTTGATTTTAAAAAAATAATAATATCTGTTTCCCCCTCCACTCCAATGAACATATGTTTACTAACTCTGTCATGATTGTATTCTGTACTTCTGCCATTTTTATTATGCCTTCCTATTTGAATATTACTTGACTGGAAGCCATGCCATCCATTTTTAGTTGGCATCTCCTTCTCACCTTTTGTCTTTTGTCAGGTCACATTGACATTTGGTTTCATGAAGTGTCAAGAGAGATATTTACACATGCTGAGCTAGCTGTCACTCATTCCTATAAAGTTATGAACTATATGAAGAATGTTACTGTGCACTAAGCAACCTAGCATGTGTTAGCCCTTTTATTAAAGAAATATAAAAGGAGAGGGAAAGCAACTTAGCAAGAATGAAAATTATATATACCTCAATTCCCATTGGCCTTGTGTTTTAAAAAGAAATGTCTTTCTACTACTGGCTTCAAAACACTGCTATGCAATACAGATCCCTCCAGGGTTCATCTCAGGAAAAAAAAGTTTGCCTGCAGGTGGCAATTCCATTATACTGTCTTTGCATCTTTTGGCTCTAGTAGAATCTCCACTATTTGTAACAGTCAGAAATATATTTCTGTTTGGTTTACACATGGCCCCAGGGTGTAGGATTTAAACATGATGAGCAGAGCAAAAACAAGTAGAAGAATATGAACTCCCCCACTATATAAAAAACTATTGCCATTAATTGGGAGACTATGTGTTAATATTTAGGATCAAAAACGGCTACAGATTCTAGTTGATTAAGGTTAATTCTCTAATTAAAGGACTGCCAGAGTCAGAACCAATTCACAATAACCGATAAAAAAGAGGAAATTGAATTTGCCATTTAATTAATTAATTAATTGGTTGCCCATCTTACCACAGGGTAACTCTGAGCAGCTATGAAAAGTCTGCATAAGCCCACATGCACATAGATACAGTTCTCATCAGAATACAGT
Organism: Azemiops feae; assembly: GCA_023970755.1. Classification (NCBI taxonomy): domain Eukaryota; kingdom Metazoa; phylum Chordata; class Lepidosauria; order Squamata; family Viperidae; genus Azemiops; species Azemiops feae. The sequence goes on along the minus strand of JALGBA010000060.1, from coordinate 5,303 downwards.
AATAAAACTCATTTCATGTAAATTGTAGTCCTTATTAAATTTTATGGAAATTTGAGTTACATTTCCCCTTTTTAAATACATTTCCTTTCTTTTAACAATTAATGCTGCTGGCTGGCATTGTCACAACAGCCTACTAGAAGGCAGTCACCCAAGGTTCTTTCAAACCCAGATCTGGGCATCCTTAACCAGATTCATAGCATTTGAAGAAAGGAAAAAAAGGATCACTTAAAAAACTTACATTTCTGTAGAAATTAATGTATATGGACTCTATATAGTTGGACATTCCAACTATTTCAGGAATACGTAAGTGGGGATATTAATAAATTAGACCAACAAGGAGGTACTGAATTCATAACCAGTTGCTTGAAAAAGCAGATAGAAAAATGAATGGAAATCAATATTGTAGCCTCTTTTAAAAGTTCCAAAAAATGGTGTTGAGATAATGTTGATAATCCACAATTCAGTGGGCTTGTAAATATTAATTAGGTTTTAAATGTTGTGATATGTTGTGTTGTTATATATAAAGAACACAGTCAAACTAGAGTCTTGGACTTTAAGAGAGCTAATTTCAATAAACTTAGAGAGGGTTTGGGAAGGATTCCATGGATGAGAATCCTCAAGGGGAAAACAACTCAAGAAGCTTGGGAAATTTTGAAAAGTGAGATAATAAAAGCCCAGTCTAGCACAATACCAACAAAGAGGAAAAATTACAGCTCTCAAAAGAAACCAGCATGGCTGCATAAAGAACTCTCTGATAAATTGAAAGATAAAAGGGACAAATATAGAAAGTGGAAAGAGGGGCACATAACTAAGACAGAATATCAGCAAATAGCCCGAGCCTGCAAGATGAAGTGAGGAAAGCTAAGGCTCAAGAATGAACTTAAGGCTTGCGACCAAAGTCAAATAACAACAAAAGCTTCTTCAAAATGTAAAAAACAAGAAAAAAAGTGAAGGAAATGATTTGGTCCACTAGTGGGTGAAAAGTTGCAAAAGGGACACGCACAGGGAGAAAGCAGAACTAATTTTAACTCATTTTGCATCTGTCTTACACACAAGGGAAAAAAACAGGACCAACTACCCAAAAAATAGTGCCATTAAAAAACAGATAGAAATGCAAGTTAGATAGGCAAGGAAAACGGTAAGTGAGCACCTGTCCAGCCTAGACGAGTTCAAATCACCAGGACCAGATGGATTACACCCCAAGGTTCTCAAGGAACTGGCAGATGTGATCTCAGAACCACTGAACTATATTTTTCAAAGATCTTGGAGCACTGAGGAACTACCAGAGGACTGGAAAAGAGCTGATGTAGTTCCCATCTTCAAAAAAGGAAAAAAAATGGATCCAGAAAATTACAGACCTATCAGCCTGACCTCAATACATGGGAAGATTCTGGAAAAGATAATCAAACAATGAATCAGCGAACACCTAGAGGCAAACAAAATCACTACTAAAAGCCAACATGGGTTTGTCAAAAACGATCATGCAGACAACTTATTGCCTCTTGAACAAGGGACAAAATTAAGTGGAGCAGAGGAAATGCTGTGGATATAATTACTTGGACTTAAATAAGGCATTGATAAAGTAGATCACAAAATACTACTGTAAAATAGCAAAAATGTGGGTTAGACAGCCTCACCACCAAGATGGATTCGTAGCTGGCTCTGACCGGCCGATACTCATCGTGTGGTCCTCAATGGAACCGCATCTACATGGAGGGAAGTGTGCAGTGGGGTGCCCCAGGGCTCTGTCCTGGGGCCAGTGCTCTTCAACATCTTCATCAACGATTTGGACGAGGGGATAGATGGGGAACTCATCAAATTTGCGGATGACACCAAGCTGGCAGGAATAGCCAACACTCCAGAAGACAGGCTTAAGATACAGGAGGACCTGGACAGACTTGAAGATTGGGCGCTATCTAACAAACTGAAATTCAATGGTGAAAAAAGTAAGGTTCTACATTTAGGCAAGAAAAACCAAATGTACAGGTATAGTATAGGGGGTACCTTGCTCAATAGTAGTAACTGTGAGAGGGATATCGGAGTCCTAGTGGACAATCACTTAAATATGAGCCAGCAGTGTGCTGCAGCTGCCAAAAAAGCCAACACAGTGCTAGGCTGCATTAACAGAGGGATAGAATCAAGATCACGTGAAGTATTAATACCACTTTACAATGCCTTGTAAAGGCCACACTTGGAATCTGCATCAAAATTTTGGTCACCACGATGAAAAAAGAGTGAGACTCTAGAAAGATGCAGGAAGGGGCAACAAAGATGATTAGGGGACTGGGAGCATAAAGCATACAAGACCGTTTGCTGAATGGGTATGTCTAGTTTAATGATTGAAAAGAAGGGACTAGCGGGTGACATGATAGCAGTATTATTCCAATATTCAGGGCTGCCACAAAGAAGAGGGAGTCATCTTATTCTCCAAGGCGCCTGAGGCAGGACCAGAAGTAAGGATGGAAACTAGTCACAGGAAAGAAGCAACCCTGGAAACTGAGGAGAAACTCCTGCAGTTAGAACAATTAACCAGTGGAACAACCTGCCTCCAGAAGCGGTGAATGCTCCAACACTGGAAGTTTTTAAGAAGAGACTGGACAGCCATTTGTCTGAAATGGTATAGGGTTTCCTGCCTGAGCAGGGGGTTGGACTCGATGACCTCCAAGGTCCCTTCCAACTTTATTATTATTATTATTATTATTATAAGGCAGGTATATCACAGGAAGGGGAAATATAAGGCAGGTATCACTTCAACATGTCACTTTGTTCTCCGTCTTTCAGCATCTACCACCTGAGGCAGTCAACTGACTATTTAATAGCAATAGCATTTACACTTATATACTGTTCCATAGTGCTTTACAGCCCTCTCTAAGAGTTTACAAAGTCAGCATATTGCCCTCAACAATTTACCAATCTTGGAAGAATGGAAGGTTGAATCAACCATGAGCCAGTCGGGATCAAATTCCTGGCTGTGGGCAGAGTTAGCTTGTAGTACTGCATTCTAACCACTGACCACTACAGTTATTTAATGGTACTGTAAAGCCCATCCCAGAATGAAGGCTGTGTAAGGCTTGCTATACTATATATATAATATTCAGATTACAGATTGTCTTCCCAGTGCCCAAGGAATGTTATTGTTTGCCTTAAATTTTAACAAAACAAATCTCAGATTTTTGGGATCTCTCAATAAAAATGAACTCTTTTCTCCCTTTCTCTGTCTAATCCAGTGAGGGGGAAACCTCTGCTTGATAGACAAACAACAAACAGAATGAATCTTTTTATTCCTCAAATAACCTATGAAAAATTGCTTTGGCTATTTCTTGTTTAGCAATTAGTGGATTTTGCTTTCATCAATAAGAACCTAAATACTCTATTTGTTTATGTAAATATAAACCTCTCCATGGCATAGGGTTAGATTTTGAGGGACCACTGCTTCCTGATATGTCTATAGGCCCAGCATGATACAGATCCCATTTATTAGAAACTGTCATCTAGTGGGACCCAGAAATAAAGCTTGTTGTGATGCCCACTCTTTGGAACATCATTAAATTAGCCCTAACCTTGTTAACCTTTTGGATGGTTTTGAAGAATATGCTACCAGGCACGGAATCAAAATGAGAGCCATTGGGATACCTGCATTGATGGTTATGATGGTTTTTACCTTGGCTGCCAATCTTTAGTATGCTATTATTGTTGCTTTATGTTTTTAATTGCTGTTCGCTGCCCAAGGTCATGAGATTAAGATGGGCAGTTCTATAAATTAAGAGAGAGAGAGAGAGAGAGAGAGAGAGAGAGAGAGAGAGATTAAACCACAAATATTCTGAGCTTCAATTCATATTATTATTTAATATTATTCTGTTATTCACATGCTGTGTCTTTGCATGAATCTTGAATAAATTCAGTGCTTTGTTTTTGTGAGTGAAATGGTTCTTCATGAAGTTTTGGCACATATCAGCACGCTGAAAGTATCTGTATGTCAAGGATAGCCAGTACATCTAGAAACCCCACTTTTTGCAGCCTTGGAACCAGTGGTGGGATTCAGCCAGTTCGCCCCACTTTGGCAGAACCGGTAGCTAATTCTTTGTTGCCCAGGCCCAGAATGGACTTCTGGAAGCGGCATCCACACAGAGAACCAGTTGTTCACATATTTGAATCCCATCACTGCTTGGAACCCTTCAGGGGAATCCATTTCCCTGAAGTCTGGAAGTGCTGAGAATCTTCCAGCATAGTAAAAAAACAAAACAAAAGAAACTCCTCAAAATGGTTTTACACATTTGCATTTTAAAACCAACTAACTGAGTTGCTTTAATTGGGACTTAATTTTGCAACATCCAAGGCTTTCAATCTAAGACACTATAAATCAGGCACAGAGATTGGCAGCAACAGTGTTTAATGGATAATATGTAAACATGGAGTTATAATGACAGAGCTTCATTGGAACAAAAGCTTGAGCTCTGGTATTTGTTGTAAATATCAAGCAGCTGCTTGAAACATGTGAAACTGTATTTTATTAGGACTGCAAGCTTTGTTTAGTTGGCACAGCTTGCTAGCAAATGGATATTAGTTTTAATTGGTATAGAAATTACAAAACCATACTGGTTTATTGTTTCTAGGGTTTTACAACAATGGGGAATCAAATAATAAGATTCAAGATAATCCTAACTTCCTATATTTATATATAGGTAAAAAAAAGTCATATAACTTTTCTCTTCTTGCCTTTGCTCTCCTTTCTCCTCATGAAACTTATGGCCCAGTTTTCTGCCACATTTGACTATCAAAATAAAATGCTTAATACAATATATAATAGGTACACAAATTATGTCTATGACAGTTTCCACTGATTTCTAGCAATCTCTGCCTCAAAATATTTCATCTTCAGGAGGAGAGCAAAGGCAAGAAAAGAAAAGGCAGATTTCTGAGATTTTGACAAATGCCAAATTAATTTACATTTAATTGACCGGTCATAGATGTTTTAAAACATAGATGACTAGTGAACTAACCGCTCTATAATCAAGTATTATAATAACAATCACAGTATGGGCAGAGGTCCTGCCTTGGCCTCAAAATAGCGGCATCCCTTCCCACCTCCCACCCCCAATTCAATAGCATTTGAAAAAGTTTCTATTTCTGTGCCTTGAGTCAAATAAAGGCGGCAAGCATACTCAGGTATAAGAGCTGGAAAAGCTGTAAGGACATTCCCATTTCCTCTGGACCTGATATAGAAATACTTCCCAGCCCCTTTGGGCATGTTATAATGATGACAGTGCATTCCTATTTTTCTGGTGGATTTTGTTTTAGGTCCT